>VXBU01018639.1:87039-123263 GCA_013400315.1 Bombycilla garrulus | reverse complement strand
TTATTATAAAAATTTAAATGAAAATACAGTTGCATTATTTAAATTATTTATAGCTGCAGAAAAAAAAAAAAAAAAAAGTGTCCTGAGTAACACCTTTGCAAAGCAAATCAGTATCACTGCAACACATGCACTCATATTCAGCTTAGGTAATTCAGAAAGTAAATCCTGAACACTGATCAGAAGTTACATCAAAGCACTTCCCCTAAGATATTCTATGAACTATTTCTGCTTATTCTTCATGAATTAAGGATACATTTTAGAAGATACTTAGAGATTTTACCACATTCTATGCCTCTTTGTTGTCAATCTCTATATTAGAGCAGTATTTGCAAGTGTACAAATGTATAAGTTAATTACTGCCCCAGATTTTTATGTTCTTCCTGTAGTCTAAAAGCCTTTCCAATGACACCATCAGAAAGTAAATTGACACTACTTTCTTCACCTCCTGTTAATAATGTTATGTATTTTCACTGCAAATTAGTAATTTCCTGGTAAATCAATTAATGATACAGATGTTAAGTCAATGTAAGAAAAAAAGTTTACTGCTTAACATCCTTTGAAATTACATTTGCCATGTGATCAAACAATGAACTAAGAACTAAAGTTGTAATGTTCAGAATGTAACTTACACGTATTGGCTTCTGAGCCTAAAAGCCTTAAGAAAAAAAACCATATACTTTTAGACCAATGGAACACAGAGCTACTTTTGTAACTTAACGTTCAAAACTCATATGGTGAGAGCTGATCAACAAAAAAAAGGTCAAAACTTCCTGAAGAAAGTAACTTTCCTTTAAAGTTGCAGGTTTTGTCAATTAGGTTAAACTTTAACAACTTTTCCCAGTGATTTATATTACAAAATCAATTCCTTGAAAGTATTCATTTTAGTGAATAACATTTTTATAATTCCACAGAAAAAATATAACAGTGTTGACTCAGATTAAAAAAAACACAACTAAATAATGTGAAACTGTAAGTTTCTGGGCTATCACTATCAATATATTAAAAGCAAAAGTGACTTAACTAAGGATACCCTATTTCACTGAGAAGACAAGAATCTCTCCACAGACTGTGTGTGTGACCTCTCCAGCTGTTTGACAGGCTGTCAAGAGGTATGTCTCAGTCCAATCCCAATTTGCACACGTGTCCATTATACCCACTCATCAATGGATGCAATCAATACCAATCCTCTTATGACTGAGGACTTATTAAAAGTCAGACTTAAGTCTGTACTGAGGACTTAAGATCGGATGTTTTATGGGTTAAAAAAGCAAAAGAACAACAAAATTCAGCCAAAGCAAGAAGAGAAGTAACTTCAGCCATTAGCAGTTCTAGTCTATGTTGTTTAAGATTATTAAGAATCCTCAAATTTATAAAAAAATAAGTGCTGGAGAACAGTGTAACAGGACAGTTAGTAAATAAATGTAAGCATTGCTAGCAATCTATTTCTAGTTTTTAATGCTTAAGTACCAGTGGAAGAATCGAACCAGGACTTACTTCAGAGAATAGCGACTTACATAAAAGCCAAAGAATGGCTGTTTCTAGTAAACAGGTTTTAGACTGTTTTCCTCTGCCCCTTACCCCAACCATCTCATTTTAGATGAGTTTGATTTTTTTTTTGCATTTTTAGCCAGGATACATATTTTTGAAGTTATACCAAAAATTAGGAAAAAAACGTATCTTGAAGCAGATCATCTTCTATATTCTAAGTATAACACCCTTTTTTCTTTTTTTTTTTTCTGAATATAGAGAATTTAACACTGAATTATCTGTGCTTCCTTTGCCCCCTGCTCCTCTCCTCCCCTTGCTGTGGTTGAAGAACTTAGTAGGACTGCATACCCACAATCAGAGGCATCTTTTCCCAGTGCAACTCTATTAAAGACCACTCCCATCTACACAAGAAAAATGCTCCTTTAACCTTTTTCTCATGCAGAGGCAATTTCACAGACTCAAGAGTGACTATCCTAGCCTGGAAGCTAGCTATACTGCTGAATCTTTTATGAACAAGGCATTATTGGTACCACAGCAACAAATCCATATGACTCCACTTAAAAAGTTCAACCTTAGAAGCAAAAACAGAAATATAAAACCAAATAAATTAATCAAAAGGTTTGTAACGACTGTGCTATCATAATTTTTAAAAGGAATCACTGATTATTTCAACAAAATGTATTATCCAGTACTAAAAAGGAAAGAAATATAAAATGGATAGAAGATTATCTGACAAAGATGGACTCAAGGTGACTAAAGGAAAATGCTGAGCAGTGAAAAGAACAGTGTAAAGTCTAAAGCATACTGGTAAGAGCAAGGGAAAGTCTCATTTCAAATGAAAGGTTATTTACTGTATTGAGCTCAGCTCTAGGCAGTTTCAGGAAGTGGGGCTGGGAGATCCAGGACTGCAGCCCATCCATCACAGTTTCTCAGTGCTTAGAGCCACACATTTGTATTACACACCACTACTGTCTGCACAGTTCAGACTGGTAACACTTCCCTTTCCTATCAGAGCACTGCGACAACAGTATGACAATCTTCTTAAGTCAAGATAAAAGGAGAACAGACAAGGAGCTTTGTCACAATCTATTTTCTCCTAATGGTTCTCTTCCACACCATTTCCCAGCCAGCCAGGCTCAGACATCAAGAGATAACTGGATCAGATCTTCATGTCTCTGCCCAGTGTTTCAGGAGAAAACAGCTCCACGCCACTGTCTTATACACAAGGCCTAAGGCTAATATTTTTTTGTTTGTATAAATTGAGGACAGTTTCACCCATGCAGTGTCAAACTGTGTCCTGCTTCAGTAATAACTAACTGCTTTGATTTGTTCAGCCTGGAAGAACTCACTACATTCCATCAAGACCTGTTTTATTATTAAGATTTGTATTTTGTGGTTGGCTCTCTCAATGCTAGGAATCAATTTTTTTGTACAAATAAGCTCTAAACAATTAATCACTTTAATGTTTTGTTTCCCTAAGATAAGCTCACATCTTAAGGAGCCAGAGGTAATTCAAAATAAGCCAAATGTGGTGCCTTTATAGCTGGTTTCTCTGTCCTCTATCCACCAAGAAAATACAGTGCACTTCCAGACATTTTCTTTCTAGAAAACTCATAGTAACTACTGACTTCCTTAGAAAATAAAAAAATTTAACAGAATGGTTGCTGAAGAATTTCTGTTAGAGAGGAGGAAAACCATTTACTGTTTTTCCATAGGAGCAATAAAAACCACAGATTAGTCCCTGCAAAGACAAACCTATTCAACAAACCTTTATTTTGCTTTCTTTTCAAACTAGAACCTTACTGAATAAATAAATTTCAGATTAGAGTTATAAGCTGGAAACAATCGAAATTTTAAAAATGCTTGAAACAAAAATGCAAAAAATCTGTGTACTTAAAAAAACATATAGGGTTTTTGCTTCACACTCTAAACACTTCCTTTCACATCTTTGAAAAATTTACAATATGAGCATATTGTCAACAGCTATCATAATTTCTGCAGGTCTGACCCTGTCTCCCAGTGAAGGCTGGAAAATCACTTGGATATTTCCAAATTCCAAGACTGTAGCGATAAAGCTGTCACATCATGTAAGTCGCTCTGGAGTGAAATTTAAGAGAAATTTCCTAGAAACACAAGTTTAAAAAAATTATCAGTATTCAACAGCTTACTTACCTAAGTACACATTAACAGTAGCAGTTAGACATAACACCTTAAAAAGGTGCTACACTCCAAAATACATAAATAAAAGATCAAGAAATAGAATCCCTTGGCTTTAAGGGGTTTATTTCCCCATTCCATCTTGTCATATGATCATTTCAGAACTCAAAAAAATAATTAAAATTACATATTGAAATCATCACACCATTCCTATTTGAGTTCTTCCTTGGCACTTTTTCTGTCACTGGCTTTTCAAGAAGCAACAACTTGTCTGTCAAAACTTAAGTCTCTGTTCATGAAACAGTAAATGGGACATGAGAACATCTGAGGAACCACTGGGACACAGGCATTAGTACCTGTGCATTTTATTTGCCTAACCAATGCAAGAGCTGCTGCAAAATTTCCCGTGGCACCAGCAAAAGATGCTCACTGAACCCTTCCATCCTCCCAAGCCTGAGAAAACTGAAATGGTTTTCTCTTACACAAACTAAAATCTTAAATCCACAAGATTACCTATGAATCTAAAAAAGCCTTTGTCTGTTAGAGACAGCAATGTACAAGCAGTACACTGCAGCATCAGCTGGTTTAACTGCTCTTAAGCAAAAACATCTGGATCTCAGTTCTTGGTTTCCACAGACTGACTCTATCACAGCTATACAGAATATGTTATTGGATACTAGAAGAAATGAGCACTACCCTAGAAAATTTAGATGCTATAGAGACAGGTATTCAAGTACTTAATAATTTGGCACTGCTAGAAGTGCAGGGGTGTGTGCCTATTAGCATGTCAGGACAAAAAATGATGGTAATGAGGCCCTCAAAAGGCTCCTTCAAGTCAATTTAGCCTTTTCAGAGATTTACTGAATGTGGTATAATTGCAAAGACTGCCAACACAAGAAGTTGAATGGGATCCAGAATATAGCCATAGAAACTACATCACAGAAAAAAAGCAAAGGCATTTGGACTAAAAGCATACAAGGACTAAAATTACAGGGGAAGGGAGCAGAGCAGCCTTATCCCATTTGAAGGCTTTCGTCCTAAAGTCTTGCTCTCCCTAGTCAACTTCAGCAGCGCGATGCACAAGAAATACAGTAATGATGAAGAGGCTTTTAGAAGCATCTCAATAGCTTATAAATGTTCAAGGATTACTGGACAATACCATGAGAATAGTAAGGTCTAAGTTTTAATTCTATTTTAAAGGGATGTCTGGTTCAGTTGTATTTTATTGCCAAGTTAGGCTGGAACATTTCCTGATTAACAGGTATTGAATATGACTAGCAAAAGTGTAAGAATACAACCATGATCAGATTACTTTAAGACAAATAATTAAACCGCATCAATTTATCTTAAGGAGAGCTGAAATGCCAAGTGATGTTCCACAGCTACAAANTGCCAACACAAGAAGTTGAATGGGATCCAGAATATAGCCATAGAAACTACATCACAGAAAAAAAGCAAAGGCATTTGGACTAAAAGCATACAAGGACTAAAATTACAGGGGAAGGGAGCAGAGCAGCCTTATCCCATTTGAAGGCTTTCGTCCTAAAGTCTTGCTCTCCCTAGTCAACTTCAGCAGCGCGATGCACAAGAAATACAGTAATGATGAAGAGGCTTTTAGAAGCATCTCAATAGCTTATAAATGTTCAAGGATTACTGGACAATACCATGAGAATAGTAAGGTCTAAGTTTTAATTCTATTTTAAAGGGATGTCTGGTTCAGTTGTATTTTATCGCCAAGTTAGGCTGGAGCATTTCCTGATTAACAGGTATTGAATATGACTAGCAATTACTTTAAAACAAATAATTAAACCGCATCAATTTATCTTAAGGAGAGCTGAAATGCCAAGTGATGTTTCACAGCTACAAAACCCCTACATACCAAGCATTTAAGAAGGGATCTAAAAAAGAGGCAGAAACATCTCCACACTTCTGTGTGGCTCAAATTATCCAGACATAAGAGTTATTGATTTCATTTTAAAAAGACCTTGCAGAAAGATCACCCATGCAGCTTCCCACCCACGGGAACACATCCATTAGTATCGCACCTCCATGAAAAAGGGGTGCTATCTGATTCAATACTTCTGCTTTAGAAAGAAGCAGTCCTTTACTGATATTCTACCATAAGATATAGACAAGGATTAGAATGCAACAAGAAAAAGAATTCTACATGTTCTCCCCCAACTCAGCTGATGCTGCCAATCAGAATCAACATCTCCCCTTAGAAACATAAGGGCATATTATACATCTACTTTTGCAATACATGACATATTATGTTAATTAATTGCAATGCATATAAAAAAGAAGATTTGAGACTATCAGCAATGTTAATACTTAGTCTTTGTTCACCAGCAAATAAAATATAATAATTTGAGGAAACAGGTCACATATTTCACATAAATCTGGTAGAAATTAATTTCTTAAGTCAGATATCTCTTTACAATGGGCTAGCCATCTCTGAGGCTTAGGTGACTGAACCACAACACTTATTTGGGTTGTGAGCTGCTAATTCTGTTGCTGAGAACGCTGCTGGTGAACATATCCTTCATGTAATGGGCTATCATGTCACTCAGCTTCCCCTGAGTGTATATCCTAGTATATATAACTGATTCATCAAGGAGAGCCTATGGAAATTACTATTTTAGTACAAGGGGGAAGCACATTTGAAGTAAGCAGTAAGGTAACACCACTAGTTGCTGCTTAGCAAAGCCCTTGCATAGTGCATCAGCCTTGTGAATTTCACTTTGTTCCTGTTTTGATTATTAACACATTAACATTAATATTTTTATTTACTTTTAATAAATGCATAACTTGTTTATGAAGACACCATCTGGTCTCAATAAATTCAAATACAGCTTTGGACAAATGCATGGAATCGGCTTGTTCAGGATTTGTACTAGCACCAAATCAGAGTGACAGAGCAGAGGCAGAGAGGTCATGGTCAGAAGTTTGGTACCTCTATGGCATAAATCAGGTACTGCTGCCAGGTGCCTCCTCCCACTGCCTTGGCTTTCACTCTGTCCCATGCCATGGCTTTCAGTCACAGGCAGAACCAGACTGCACAGTGAGCAGGATGAAAAAGAACACAGGAAAAGAAAAATATTTTTCAGTTGAATCAGTTCCTGACCTAGGTCAGTAATATAACTGCACAAAATGCAGTGCCATTGGAGAGAGAGAAAATGGCAACTCCCTAAAGAGCCACCAAAGAAATAAAAGTAAAGACTTAGGCTGAAGGACTTGCTTCACAGATTCCTTTCAGACCTGTATTTCTTGTTTTTACTTTGGGTGGTTTTTGTTTCTGTTTTTTTCTGTTTATTTTTTCATTCTGACACATCCTCCTGTACATTATTGAGCATCATCAATTTGGTGGACAAACTTTCTTCTAATCTAACGTTTTTTAAGTTCTGGTTCAAGCTGTGGCCTGCCTGTTGATTTAATACTTGCTTAAAATTATTTCAAGAGACAAAAAGTAAAAACAACCACTACTTAGCAGCTTGAGTAAGAAGCTATGAAGTTGTCAAAAGTTATACCACAGTAAGTCACTTTCATAAAGAAAACAGACCATACTAGTTTAAAACAGTTTCTTGACCTGTGTTTCCAAAAATACTTTCCAAGGTACTATATATGTCTTGAACTCTACGTTCTGACATTTAATTAATTTAAATATTTTACCAAATGACTTTATCTGAAATGATGACAGCTTAATATATGAGATTAAAAGAAGGGGTCTATTTATTTCAGCAAACAGTTAAATATGAAGCTATCATCAAGCAACTCAATGCCTTCATTTTTATAAATGCAATTGGAGAATAACTTCTTTTTGGTTTAGGACCCTGTCCACTTTCCAATTCACCAAACAACGCAGCACAATGTGATACTTTTAAAATAAACAGCACGTGGGTTTTGTTCATGTTTTATATCTAACCCATCTTTTACTGCTAGATTAGCCAGACACTTCTTCCTTAACAAAACCACCGACAGTACAGCACTAAGTACACTTTCCCATGACACTGCCAACTAGAAGTTACAAAAAAAAAAGACAGCACAAAATAAATCATTAAAACCTGACTACTACTAGTACATAAGCACCACTGGATATATTACTAAATTCACCCAATGTATCTTAATGCCATATTAATGCTGAGGCAAGTTCTCGGGATTATTGCTAGAGATATTGCTGTTCAGATAGAAATGCGAACACATGGCTTTATGAAGCTGCTTAAGATACTGTAATTCACATATGCCTAAAGAGAATCCACCAGATGCATTTACTTACAAATCAGAATAAGAAGATAAAGCACTCTAATGTGGAAAATGAAATTAAAACACAAACACATTCACATTTAGCTCATAGAATTTTAGAATGGTTTGGATTGTAAGAGACCATAAAGATCATCTAGGTTCATCTCCCTCTGCTATGGGCAGGCTAGATCAGGGCCCAAAGTCCCACCCAACCTGGTCTTGAACACTTCCAGGGATGGGGCATCCACAACTTCTCAGGATATCCAAATCCTAACACACAATATATGAGTATATTTATAAAAAATTCTACTAAAGTATCTGTGATCTATTGCAGATCAATAATTTTAACATCATCAAACAAGGCTATTATTTCAGGATTTTTTTCATAAACCTTGTCAATTGCCAGAAAGCTGAAAACAATATAAATCTAAGCAATAGACCCACCCTGTGTTCATGTTTGCTTAGATACATCCTTCCCTTTTTCCACCTCAAAGTCTTTCCTACACATACGATCAAGACTGAACATTTTCAAGTTTTCACACACTAGGAAAACCTGCAATTTGACTAGGAGTTTGAGCCACATACCAAGGTCCTGAGAAACACCAATGTGTGCTCTTTCATACATATTTGTCTAGAAATTCCATGTTTAAATATATGACCTCTGTTTAAAAATGCATGGAGTCCTCCTCAATACTAGAAAAATGTCACTCAAGTGCTACTTCACTGAGAAAGATAAAGAGCTATCAGAATTCCATGCACTTCTGTCAGTGAAGCAAGTAAACGTGGCTTCAAAGCCCATGGCCTGGAATAACATCAGCTAGTTCAAGCACCTGGAGTAGAAACACTGATACTTGGCTGAGTTATTCTCCATCCCTGCTTGTAGCTGTTTGAGAAAAATCAGCCATCTCAACGTCTACTTCAAGTTCCTGTAATTCCTTACCCTTCTACAAACACAGTTCAGAACAACTTCTGTATTGAACCAGTCTCAGAAGGGGTTGTACTTTGAGAAATTATAAAATGCACAATATCATAGGCAGTGTTTTGCAGGAGAGGTAGTTCTTCTACATTTAAGATTTTCCATGAACAAACAAGAAATCCTTATAACCTTAAGTATTAAAGATAACTATATTTTTAAACATGTTATTTTCAAATCAGAATCTTATACTGTACGTACTATCATTGCTCTCAGATTAATATCTCTTTCAGGGCTTTCCTTTACCAATATAGTATACTAATCAATTAACTTTAATAGGAATCCCAGACTTTACTAACTCATTTTTTTCATCCTGTGAAGGCCAGCCTCAAATTTAATTTGAGAAACTATACAGCGAATTCACAGAGTATTCTTTGTGTATTAATGATTACGATCTTTAGAACTGAACACAAAATGAAGCACAAGACTATACAAATTGCATCTGTATATCCCAGACTGCAGTAGATTTCTCTTGCCATTGTTATTAAATCTATTTTTATTTATCCTTCTGTAAAGAATACATAATGAAAATGATTCAATAACATAAGCAGCAGCTGCATCTTGAAAGGTTACACAAATGCTACCCACAGAGATCCCATAGAATATGTAATACAAACAAGACACAGCCAAGACTGATTATCATATGAATGACCCTGTAGAGTTAAAAAAGAACCCAGAAATGCATAGGCAGAAAACCATTAAATTTTATTACTGCATTATGACAATGCTACTGAGGTTTTACAGATTACACAAGTGTAATCAATTGTACATCAAGCATTTACTGGTACAACCCAAAAGTTGGGGAAGACAACAAAGTCATTTTGGAACATTCTCTGCACTTCAGAGCAACAAAACAATCCCAAAAGTGCACATATGAACAGGGTTAACATATGACATCACTCTGCATTTCCTTTCAAAGTACACCCAGTTCTTTAGAGATGTCCATAAGAAACAACTTTTTGTGCTCACACATTATGACACCTTCCAGATTCTAAGCCTTACCAACATATGGTTTGCGTCTATCGATAAACATCGGTTTAGTACATCAACCTTCTTTTACATGCCTTAGTTTGCTTGTTCAATTCATTACTGTCAACACTGAATGAAACACAAGCTCATTTATTACTGCTACTGCTTCTACTGTTCACTCTTTTCATACTATATTACACTGGTGAAGAAATTCCTGCAGATCCTCATGGCATTTGAAATATCCAGAAATAGTATCTTGACGCCTTGCTTAATCAAATTTTGGATGTTCTGCAGCCATCACCACTTTGACTGAATGATTTTCTTTGTGGTACATTTTAATTTATGCTGGTTAGCCCCTTAATCCAGATTCCATTTCAATAAAATGGCTACCAAAAGCTAAAACAGCAAATCTGTGAACATGTGCCCCAGAGGTTCTGAGCCTCACTCACCTGTGGCTGATGATTCTGCAATTAAACAGATGTGGCCAGAGAGCAGGCGTGAGCAGAGGAGTTCCACAGCTGCACCCCTATGATGCAGGCTGCACACTGCACTGAGCACATCTTGCATCAGTTGTCCTTGACGCTTACAGACATCTGTACCTCAAAGATCCTCCTTCCACTTGCTCTAAAAAATGAAACTAAGCACCAGCCACCATTTAGGGTAATAAGGAAGTACCCCACCTTGCAGAAAGGCAATCCTACAATCAACTACATTATGACTTGAGGGTTCTTGTAACATATCTTCTGGTACTCACTATCCAGTAAGATAAAACTAATTTCTGTACAAATTGCAGCGACATCAGCATCAAAGAATGAACCTGCAAAGTTAGACAAGAATTCTTATATTTATACTGGAAACATCGGAAGTGGGCAGTCTACCCCTTCTCTTTACAGTACTAATTACACCTTATGCAAGCTTATAGTCACTTAGCAACTTCGTGGTAACTGCCTTTGTTTCAAGAATATTGATAACTAGATTATGAAACTACTGATTCAGTAAAAATAACATCTTAAAATAAAGGTCATGTCAGTCAAATTACTCCTATTCTAGGAAATTCTATGTGTACTCTGAGTCAGAGTGCTTTGACAGATCAAGCACATAGTCACGGAATAGTTTGACAAAGTAGCGTGTGCCTATATTAAGCTTTCAGAATTTTCTGAATATCAATTCCATACAGTTCTTGAGATGCTTGTAATATGCCCAAAAGGAGACAAATCCCAAGCTTTAAAAAAACATTTCTATGGTTAGAAAAACAATTCTAATATCAGCGCTCAAATTGATACATTCCTGTTTGATTGAAATTAACTTGTCTACTTAGGCAGCACAAAGAATTTTCATTTCTTGTATTTTATTTTTTATGTATATGCAGATGTTTGACAAACCGTGTTATTAACATGTCACACTATTGGAGATAAAGTACTTTACGAGAAAAAATGAAATCACCATATTACTGAATTTTTATCTGTATTCTTTTGCAAGAAGTGCTTTGAGAAAACTTGTAATAGAGGAACTTGGTCTAAAGCTGATTTCAAAACATATGAAGGTGTATGTGTTGAAATGAATTTGTATTCCTTTCTCCTATGTTTACTTAAGCCTCAACACATGGACAAATGAAACAGACTATTTGTTCTATGTGACAGTATCTGTGGAGGACAAAAAAAAAGCTGAAGAAGCTGTAATTCCTCTTTTCATTGAGCTTAACAGCAAAAGAGAATGAAGCATGAGCAGTAAAGCCAAAACTCTTTCCTAGAGGGAAGGAGTAATACACTTGAACAGATGAAAAGGAAGCCAGAGCACAACGAGCTATCACAGGAGTTTACAGCTGAATCCCAGACATTTAAAAGAATGCAGCACACTTGTTTCCAGCGCTCCATCCCTAAAAATGTGTTCTAATAAACACTCATTAACTGATAAAAACACAGCTCTACAAGGCTGTTCTAGTAATCATAACTTCTTCACGAATCTGTGAGCTTCTTACTTCTTTCAAATCGTTTTAAAAGCTACCTCTGTGGCCAAAAAAAATCCAACCATTTTTTAGGAACAGTTTCTCTACCCTTCTGTTATGTGCAGAAGCTTCCTGCACAGAGCTGACAAGCTACTCCTAGGACTGCTTTAATCAAATATTACACAAATCAACTGAATACCTTTTGATCTCCTATTAGACAATCCCTACTAAAGCATGGAGTTCATAAAACCTGCCAGAAACAGCAAACATCCAACTGAAGTGCAGACAAAGTGTCCAGGGAAAATAAGAAATAGGAATTATGCACTCCAAGTGATTCCTCCTGTACCTGGAATGAAGCCAAGTGATAGCATATCAAATTTTCACAGAAATGGCATAGCGGAAGCCTGCGTTTACAGCTGCAGCAGGATTCTAGAAACAAAAGGGAAAAACAAAGAAAAACAAAGATATGGTCCAAAAGAGCAGATGAGGTACTGAAACTTAAGAGCTTGACTGCAAGATGGAAAAGCCAGAAAGTGGATTCTTTAAAAAGAGCAGGAAGATAAAAGAGGATGGAATAATCACATGAAGTTAACAATCATCAACATTACTACAATGTGTTAGGAACAGAAGAAGTTGGCCTAAGAAAAGGAGAATCAGTGTTATGTTTCGTTTCAAAGAAGGATAGATTCTTGCACAGAGCTGGACAGCTGGAGATTGAGTTAAGCAGAAATAGCGACAAGTGGACAATGGCTTGTTACCAGTGAATATTCACATTCAGGAAGGAAGTGCGCAAAATTAAAACAAGAATTAACTTGAAGTGAAGGAACTATGTTTAGTGACTGAAACTTCTCCAAGAAGCAATAGCCATGGCTACATAATACAATTAATTAATCATAAAGAAAAAGGAATATTTTAGAAGTAACAAACAGATACCTCACCAAAGTAAAACTTCAACAAATCAGAAGACTAAAAGAAGTTGTCCACAACTGATTTGTTTTAGAATAGGAGCTACTCACAGAAATAGGGAATTTCAAACATTTTTCCCATCTTCTAAAGGCACTGCAGATGTGCAAAAAGGGGAATGATATCAGGAAACCAAGCTGATTGCCCTAAATTATGCAAGTGTTTTTAAAGAGATAAAAAAAGCAAATGGAAAATAAGAAATACTGTTTGAACAGGTCCACATTAAGCAGACATGAGAACCATATGAAATCCTTTAAAGAAGTGACTGAGCTGAAACAGTGAGAAACCACAGGTTATGGATAACCCTTAGCTTACAACAGAAAAAGCAGAACACTAGATAGTCACAGATACATGTAATTTTTACATGATTTTCTACACATCATTAGATTTTGAGTCCAAAGCAGTAGTACACCTCTGGTCATTCAAGTCTTCGAGACTGTGCTACCTACCTAAATGAATGGTTAAAACTACTCTTGACACCATTTCTACTTGTTTAGGCTGCTGCTCTGGATAATTCCAGCAGACTGTCTGAACAACACCAGTTGTTCACTACATTTTTTAGTATATTATTTAGCAAATAAAGGTTGGACTAGATGATTATTTTTAGACTCCTTTCAACCTAAGCTGTTCTGCCATTCTTTGATAAGTTTAACATAAGGACTAAAACATGATTAAGCAAGGAAACATTTTTATCATATTTAAAAGGCAATTAGAGCCTTTAACGAAAAGTTGTTTCTCATGACATGGATCACAAACACTCACAACCATTACATACTTTAGGCCTCACAGTATCTCAGTACAGTCCTAAAGTCCTAACTTGCAAAATGGCAACATCACGTTCCAACACATCATTAGAGGCAAGAGAAGTATGTGGTTCAACCAGCTTGTGTAGTTGCAGGTGCTGATTCTTTCTGTTCTGCTCTTCCCCTCCTGACCCTTCTCCCTGGCCGGAACAAAAGCTATTTGACCTAAGCACAAAAATATTTTATTAGGCCACATCAGGTTCTAGTTAGAACACAAACAAACCTCACATTTGGTTAAAAATGATACAAACACAGATCAAAGGAGGTGTGAAAAAATGCCTGGACATGGTACTTAGTGCTACGATTAAGCTGACAAGGTGATGACTTGTCAGAGTTGGACTCAATGATCTTGGAGATCTTTTCCAGCCTAAATGATTATGTGATTCAATACTTGCAAAGTACAACACAAAATCCAAAGGCAAACTTGCTTACTTTTTTTTAATCTCTGGGCAGTCAGAGGAAAACAGGAGACGACAGGAAAATATATTTTTAAATTAAAATAAATAAATTCTTTAGGAGTCCGAATGAAAAAAACATGAATAGTTTTAATGGTCAAAACATACAGTGGTTTATCAGTTCAGACTCTTCCTAATTCCACTGTAAAAACCCTCCTTTTTTCCAGTTCCTAACAAATTTCAAAGCATCTCCTCAACCCATCTTATGTTCCCCACAGTTAAAGACAATTTGTGTTCTTCTGTTTCTCAACTACCTTCCATTACAGATTGAACACCTGGCAAAAAAGCAGAAATCCCTCAAGTGGGGCAGCTGAAGGATCATTTGTCTATTTGTATGGCAAACTTATGTGTGCTAAACCTAAGAAAACTATTCTTAAAAGAAATCATGATATGAGAGTACAAAAATAAAGCAAAACAGAGATTATTCCAGAACTTTTACTAGATGTTTTCCTTTGAATCAAATTCAACAAATTTCAGCTGCCTAAAATCTTCTCAGATAGTATTTTAGACAACTTTGGATATTCCCAGCCACTTAAACAGCCAAGTTTTCTTTAGCAATCTGTCATTAATGCAAGTGAATAAATATAATGACTGGAGGTTGAAAGTTTTTATTTGAGCTTCCAATTTTTTACTGGACTCAGAAAAAGCTTACTTTGTGCAGATGCTTTAAATACATGTTGTAAACACTTCTCTTGCTGGAAGTAAGAGAATGTTCTTTTAACAATTCTATTTTCTTCCAAGTCATTGATCCAGTCACAGAAAACTCTTCTTACCATTACTACTGAGTTCCACAGAGTGATATGAAACAAAGATTTAAGAAAACTAACACAGTAGGGGCTGGTATAATATTATCCACAAAAAGCATTTACTAGTTATTTCATCCAGCAAGATGTTTATGTTGCAGCTTCCCTTCCAGCTGAGCATGTCCTCTGAAGACAAGTCTAAGTAGAAAATATGAAAGGAGAACTAAATGCTTAAAGTAATTTTCCAATGACTGTTTAGAATTAGGGACTAAAAATTCCCAAGGAATTTTACTGCCTCACAAGTATGTTCCACAATGTTATAAAGTTTTCTCAGACTAAGGAAATTTCACCCAAATGAAATTTTCCTTAAAACAGTAACGTTTGAGAATTTGTAGGGTTTTAACTTTGTCACTCCCTGAGGTTATTGAGAGTTACTGTGTGCTGCTAAGCTCTAATGAACAGAAAAGCAGCTGACTGGGTGTGCCAGACTTTCTCTATGAAGTTGTTCCAGCTAAACAGTTACTAGAGATTGTTTTAACTTGGACTAATGGGTAGGCTCCTCCCTGATACAAGGCCAACAAAACTTTGCATAGTTTATATTCTCTCAGCCTCCCCACCCTTCATATGTTGTTTTTTCCTTCTTGTTAGGATATGCATAATCAGAGTACAAAAACAAGTTACTAAAAATCTAAACGTAAGCAGGCTGGAGGAAAAACAATGCCTGTTGTAAAGGCAGAGAACTTGTTCACAGTAGCACATATCCACGCATAGATGAGAACATGAGCTTGTTTTTATTGTAACAGTCTGAAACGTTCAGATATTATAACAACAAGGGAACATCGAACAGACTTAGTTCATTAATTAAACCCCTCCCTACTGTGTTTCTCAGGTGTGTCTTGCTGCTTACTTGGTATATGAGCTCCTGTGGCAGCAGTTTGCATAAACTCGGGGATGCAGGCAAAACACCAGAAAATTCAGTTCTGATCTGTTCTTTTTCAATTTAACTTGCTTTAAAAGGATTATTTACAGATTAAAGTCTCAAACAGAAAATGTTTAGACATCAGAACTGCATTATTCATCTTTGTCAAGGAAACAATAAAATCTACCTAATGATAGAGAAGCTTGATGCAGTATTCTAATCAGCTTAGCAGTTCCTTTAAGTACTTCTTAAGTGCTGCTCTGCACTGAAAATGATTTGATAGTACAGTATTTAAAGGCCAGATGTATGGTGAAAACTTACATTGGAGGATTTGACTCATACAGCTTACAGTACTATGAAAGGATAAGATTTTAATCTGATGTTTATCTACTAAAAGAGTCTGTAATACAGTAAGCACTGGTCAGGGACAAAGAAAACTTCTGATTTTGTTCACAAAGATGATATTACCTCTAAGAGCAGAAGTATACAACAATCAACAGAAATGCTTTCCGAAATGCAATGTCAAGGGAACATTCCAGATGTTTTCTGCCCAGTATGATTCAAGTCCAACAATCCCTAGCACAGTGAGTTCAGGGTATTATACACACTACACTCCAGCACAACAAAAACTAGGAAAACTGTTCAGAATGAATCCTGTTGCAAAGCAAAACACAGCAGGTTCAACTGTTATGGATATGGTAGCACAAGAATAGCTTCTGCCAAAGCCAACAATTAGGGGATATTCACACAGGTCTTATGTGCATGGTTGCTGTAGTCCAACTTGAAGGGGGAGCTACCATGGAAATTTAAATAGAGCCTTACTTTACAGCTCTGCATTTTTATCACATACAGGATCGCAACAAACCATGCCAAAAGCCTTACTTGGACAAAGAATGAGCAAACTGTTTCCAAAGTCATCATGACATTCAAACATTTTAACCTGGCATTAAACTTGATGCAAACATCTGCCATGTTCTGGGCAAAACACAGCACTGAAATACATCATCACCACTGAAACAAGGGGCTGCCAGCTCTTGAGGAACACAAACCTACCCAGCACAAGTAATTACAATAAATGGAAAAGCTCTACAGAGCCCTCATTCTCTTCTGAACATGGAGGGCAGAGAGAGAGTATGCAACATAACTACTTTGTGTAGTAATTTTCACAGTAATTTTTTCATACCTCCATGAAAAAAGGGTACAAAGTCCAACTGCTAATCTCATCAAGCTTCCTTTATGATGAATGGGTCAACAAGCAGTTCCCAGTGTACAACTTCCAGTCTACAGTTTTACAACCAATTTGTTTTATGCAGAAAAGTTTCCTGCATCAAAATTGGCTTTGTACTTATGAATATTGAATTTATTCTTTTTAATTACTGCAAATTTACATATGACTGAATAAACAGATCTGATGCCTCACATTTCCCATCAAGTTTTCAATGTCTTTGTTTTGCTCACATTTTTTCCTTTCTTATTTTTCCAGGATATCTCACTTGAGATTTTGGAAATCTTTCCAAGGATTGAGGTGGAAAGAAAAGCAATTTCAAGAGATCAAGTCTGAACAGAATTGTAATCAACATTAGTAACAGAAATTCCATATATTGATAAATCAATTTAAAAAACTGAAAGTGCTCAAAGTGTCACAGAATCATTTAGACCGGAGAACACCTCCAATCACTAAGTCCAACCTTTGACTGAACATCACCATGTCAGCTGTGCCACGGCACTGTGTCACATCCAGTCATTTCTCTTGAATGCCTCCAGGGATGGTAACTCCACCACCACCCTGAGCAGTCCATTCCAGTGTTTAAGGACCCCCTCTGTGAAGAAGTTCCTCCTGATGTCCAGCCTGAACCTCCCTGGCATAGCTTGAGGCCATTTTCTTGTCTTATCACTGGTTGCCTGAGACAAGAGGCGGACCCCTAACTTGTTACAAGCTCCTTGCAAGGCAATTGTAGACAGCAGTAACATCTTCCCTGAGCATCCTTTTCTCCAGGTTAGACAACCCCAATTCCCGCAGCTACTTCTCATAGGAATTATCCTCTAGAGCCTTCACCATCTTTCTCACTCACCTCTGGACACGCTCCAGCACCTTAATGTCTTCCTTGCAGTGACAGGCCCAGAACTGAACACAGGAGTTGAGGTGCAGCCTCACCAGAGCTGAGTACAGAGGGACAGTCACTGCCCTGCTCCTGCTGATACAGACCTGGATGCCATTGGCTTTCCTGGCCACCTGGGCACACACTGGAATATGTTCATCCAGCTGTTGACCAGCACTCCTAGATCCTTTTCCAGCAGACATCTTCCCAGCTGCTCTGTCTGCAGCCTGAAGTGCTGTCTGGGGTTCTTGCACTCCAAGTGCAGGATCTGGCACTTGACTTTGTTGAAACTCATAGCTCTGGCCTTGGCCCATTGATCCAGCCTGCCCAGATCCCTATGCAGAGCCTTCCTGCCCTCCATATAATCAATACTCCTGCCCAACTTGGCACTGTCTGTAATCTGTCTGAGAATGCACCTGATCCCCTCATCCAGATGATAAATAAAGATATTTATCAGGACTGGGTGCCATACTGAGCACGGTAAACTGTCAAGCTTTATCAACCTGCTACAATTATATTCTGAAGGATTTGGGGGGGGAAAAAGTGCTGAACAGCAGACACATAATTACATACCTAAAGCCTGTAATTTAGAAATGTTTTCTGCACATGAATAACATCAAGTAGGGTATTGGGAGGATGCACAGGAGCACACTTGCATTCCTCCTCCACCTTAAGATGAAGAAAAAAAAAGCAAACCAAAACACACCAATCTTAAGACTAAAAACTTTCAAATATATAATTCTGTAGCTTTGATGTGACAAGATGCCCTCCTACACAAAATTCTTGTGGAAAAGGATTGGTTACATTACATTGGACAACTCAGAATCAGGACGGATCAGAGCATCAAGACATATTAAGGATACCATCAATAAACGCATCCTACCCTCCAAAGCAGTTCATCATTTTCCCTTTTCTATTTCAATAAATACAGAAAGATCAAAAATTAAGAAGAGAAGGTTAATCTGGCTTCCACTCAAAACACACCAATTTTGTTTTTCAAAAACCCTTAACCTAAGATGCTTTAATTTCTTTTATAAAAAGGAATTTGAAATTTATTATCATTATGAGCAACCGATATTTGACCTTATATAATTCCTTATGGGAACCCTGGAGTTAAAATATCAGAAGTACCTAACAAAGACACAGTATGTTCTGACAAAGAAAGGAAAATAGTCCTGGTTAAGAACTATATTCAGTATCACAATAACTTATTCAAAGTAGATGAAGGCAATTATGTTTTGACAGCTTAATATCAGCACTAGAAGCTATATGCTGTATGTGTACATTTAACATAAATTTATGTAGACACACATAATACAGCACATGAATGTAACCATGCTATGCAACAAATTCAAAAAACATCAGTGCTTTCCATTGTCCAACTCATGGCCAGTTTAAAGCATTAAATATAAGTCACTGAGCACACAGCAAGAGGAGCTAGACACTATTTGTCCTATAGACGCCTGAATGATTAAACCTTCACCTTAAAGAAGGCATTACCAAGATAAGATAGTGAAGAAAGAAGCTATAAAAAGGACCAAAAATTTGTAATTGGAAGAACAATTTCATGACACCATGGCCTTACAGTCAAGATCTCAAAGCACAAAAGCTCATGCTGCAAGTGTAACTGAGTGCTGTGGTTAGGTACCAGCTGTAAACATACAAATGAGAATATCCACAGAACTATTTAACCACATAAACCAAGTCTCTGTCTCCCTGTATACTTAGAAACAGAAGTAAAAAAAGCCAAAACTTCAAGAGCCAAGAGATTGTGGTAAATGCAAAAAGCTGTTATTGACCCCCTATCTTTTGAAAAAGTCTGTGATACAGTCAGTGAGGCTAAATTTAAAGAAGGGGAAAAGCCCAACATGCTCTCCTTCTACATTATTTTTGTGTAATATTTCTAATAATTTCTATGCATTTCCTTTCGGCTTTTCTAACACCATTCTGGATAGATTGTACTTCTGCATCGAAGCTGTTCAAAAAGAGCCCTGAACTGACAGTGTTAATTTAATTTGCAGGTGGCAACCACAGAGTGGAAATGCTTCACTCCTGGTTTTAAAGAACTTTAGCTTTCCACTCTAATCCCAAGGTTTTCAGCAGGACTAAAAATATTGGTGCAACTAAACTGAGTGTTATGACACACAAGAATTCAGGTTGAAAAGGAACCACTTGTTTCATTCAGTTCACCACAACTACAATAGGTATTTAATCCTGAAAGGTCAACACAACATCCATAATACAAACTAGAACATTTCCAATGCATTATGACATTAAAAATCTTTTTAAATAACAGAAGTTATTTAAAAAATGTGATGATTATGTCAAAGAAATAACACACACAGAGCTCTGCACAAGCAAGTAGGCCAATGACCTATACTTCTGAAGTGACCGTTTAAGTATTTTATACTAAATTCAGAATTTTAAATAAGGCTAAGAACTATTTTAAACAATTATGTTTCAATTACATAAGACAATGGTGACAAAATTAAATCTTAGATCTGATCCAATAACTCTCACTAAGTCTGCTAGTGTGGAGGAGGTGATACATATCCACTTTCAGCTTTGAATTTCTTGTCCTTTCTCTGTGTTAAATCCTCTTATATACATAACAAAAAATCCCAGTGTTCATTTTCTCTGTTCTGCCTACAGCCTCCCCACCTCTGTGTTTCCCATCTGTCTACTCCTTTCTTGTTGTTCTTCAACTAAATGACTCCTTAAAGGTCTGTCTTGGCTCTGTTTGCCAATTTAACTTGGCTAGCTCCAACACCAGGCTAGAAAACTGCAGGTAACCCAGCTGCTTCGTTTGCACCAGGCTGTCAAGCAGTCTTGCTACAGCTTTCTTAACTTAATCTGTCTCCAGTTTCAGATTACAGGCTTTGGGTATAACTCTTTCAAGCATTAATGTTTATTTCTGACCAACTCAGTATTCAATATCCTACAATAACAAAACCCAGTACATACTTCAAATACCACGTTACTCTCCCATCTCGCTCTGCTCAGTATTTGATTCCTTTAGTGGTTCACTGTCCCAGCTCTGAGGCCTAAGGGCATTTTCCCTGCCCAGCATCTCTAGCCATGCTTTCAGAAATTCAATTAAACAACACTAAGAATGTATTTTCAACACAAGAATTCAGTTCAACACTGAAAGGGAAACATTCAACTCTGGTTATAACAATTTGTGTAATATCTCAGTTACAAAGTGAGCAGTAAATAAAAGTAGCTGTCACATTGGCTGATGCTTCATTTTGTGTACCATATCATGGATGGAACTACAACTAGACAATAGGTTTTATATTCCCAAATATTTTTATCCCTTAAGGATATAAGGAGTCAGTTTCTATTCTTTCAACTGACAACTTCTGTCCTAAAGAGTAAATTATCAAATTCCTTCCAGCAAAGGCCAAACTGAATTAGTCTGAGAAAGCTATGAACACAGAGATATTCCAGTCACTTTGTTTACCTAATACATAGCAAACCTGGCAAAAATGAGACAAGAGTCAAAGGCTGACAAGGGCATTTCCAGGGAAGAGATTGCAACATTCAGCACTAAAGCACCTGTAGCTTGAAAAGTAAATACAAACCTAAAGCTAGCCACCATTTTGTCTGCCTCACTGTACACATGACATCAAAAAGAGAAGGTAATCAAGTATATTCTGCTGTCCCAAGATACAGTCCATCTTGGACCATTTGGGGCACACCTAAATTGCCATGCCCACCTTAACTTAGCCTTACTAAACAGGAACTTTTTCTGTGACAACTACTTGCTGCAACTAAAACCATTATTGCTTCAAAGCTATCAGGAATAGGCAAAAGTTACAGTTTATCCTCGTCACAATTTTTTTTAAACACAGAGGAAGAAACACTTGCTCCCCAACGTGTGGTTCTGTGCCTTTGATGATTCCCAACTGAATAACTAATTGCACTTGACCTTACTGAATTGCATAATCTTTCTCATCCGACTTTTTGTAATGTGACATCAAACACAGCTAGGCAGTCCTCTCCCTAGTCACTCTGTTGCCTACTGGTATTACCAATCATACTGCACTCCCATAATATAAACTATAAATGCGTATGAGAAAACCTGCTCTCAGATTTGCAAAACCACAGGAATAGTGAGCCACGCGTGAGGGCTCTTGCAATACCAATATGCAGCTTTTCAGTGTCTGCCACAAAAGTAATCTTATTTAGATCCCAAATATTTCTCCTTATCATAAGTGACAAACTCTGCTTAAGTCAGGACATCCCCTATTTCTTCCTTACTCATAATATGCTGTGGTAGTAAAGCAATAAATGAATTCAAGACCATTCACTGTCTTAAAATCCCTGTTGACTGATATGAATATGAATATGGAGTGGGAGAGCTGAAGGAGGGCTAAGTTTTACAGAATGGCAATTTAAAAATAAAAAAATCCACCTACTGAATAGTTAGCCTACAGAAAATTGTAAGCATAGATCACATTGCTAACCTTTAATCGTGAACATGGGTATCAAACACTTGTGTATACCAAAATTTACTGCACAGACTAGAACGTGATTGCTCTTTACAAGAAGACTTAGAAAACAACCTGGATTGACATTTGAAAATCATTAGACTGCCAAAGAAGAAGAGTTTAGCTTTGCTTAAAGTCATTAGTGATTTGAACCTTTCTTTAAGAGTTGAGAGGCCTAGAACAGTTTCCTCTACACCTTGAGAAGACTGAAGCATATAATTTTTACATCCAAACAGCATCCCAGCCACAAGTCTACAGAACAGCCTAGGGAAATCAAATTTTAAATCCTTCGGTGAAGCTCTGTATGTGGGGAGAATGGCTGAGGTCACTTAGCTTGTTCAGCCTAGAAAATAGGAGACTGAGGGAAGACCTCATTGTGGTCTACAGCTTCCTCAGACAAGGAAGCAGAGTGTCACACGTTGATCTCTTCACTCTCATGACCACTGACAGGACCTAACGAAACAGCATGAAACTCTCTAAGGGAAGGCTTAGGCTGGGTATCAGAAAATGGTTTTTTATTCAGAGGCCTTGGACAGGACTCCCAGGGAACTGGTCACAGCACCAAGCCTGGCAGAGTTCACAAAGCATTTGGAAATGCTTTCAGACACACGGTGCCATTTTGGGTTTACCAAAATGCAGGGCCAGGAGTTGGCCTTGATGATCCTTGTGAGTTACTTCCAACTTGGGATATTCTATGATCCTATAATGACAAGCAAAATACTCAGCTGTAAATGAAAGCTTTTCTGTTTTGTCTCACTGACCTCAGTATGCATGTGCATTTCCCACGCAGCTTGTATTTTAACACAAGTATTTGTACATATGTATCTAAATAACATTGCAACAAATAACATTCAGTAAATGTACATTTTTTGGGCAGATGTGTGATGTGCTAGAACAGCAGTAGAGTCACTGAGTTTCACCTCCCATGCCTTGAAAGTTTCAACATTATTTAAAAAAAAAATAAAAATCCACAGTTTGAAAGAGACCATGAAACTCTCTCATTTAGTCCAAAAATAATTGTACTTTTCTGAGAGTCATAGAACATTTCTTCTGGCCACTAGCTGTACTTTGAGGAAGATGCACACACTCAAAGGGAGCAACTGATATGCCTAAAAAGTAAATCACACTAAAATACCAAAGGTATTCACACTCTCTCAGTTGGCAGACATTGAAACATGGCATAAAAAATTACATTGTATATCACTTTAATGTCCTGAAAAGATCATCCTTCTAAGAAATATCTTAATTTGACAAAGGAAAGACTGTTACCAACCATTCTGTTCGTTCATACTCTGCAACTGTGCTGTGAGAGAGCACCTAGGGGATTTTTAACAATGAAACCACTTGTTCAATTTATTATAGTATATAGATATAAACAGCCTAGAGCACGTGGTTTCTCAAGACAAAAGGTATAAGTGCTATAATTCTCTCATTACATTATGAAGATTGGAATCACCCAGCTCCTTATGGCTACAGACAACAGCTAATCAGTTCAAAGATAAACCTGAACAAATAACTGGACATCAAAAGTCATTAAACTTACCTGACAGGCAGATGTACGTTAAATATTCACCCTGACCCCCAGTAGCTAGAAAAGGAATCTTTTTCTTTGTTCTTCTTTTCACTTGAACAGCTCCCAGCATCCTTTCATCATGTGGGGCAAAAATTTCTTTGCTAATTGCAGATTTGGCATTCATTGTAGATCACAGCTATAGCAGACTGCTGCTCTCTACGAATAAAAGCATAAATATAAAAACAATATTAGAAACTCTTACGTTATATCACAGTCCACTTAGCTTACATAGGCATTAAAAACTCTGGCCGTCAAAGAAAGTTTTTAATGCCTCAAAGAATTTAGAAAATAATTTCATAGTCTTGAAGGCAGAATTTTCAGAGTATTTAAGTGTCTTCACAGAAGTTGTCCTCCACACTTCTTAAATTTGCTTATACTAGCTTCACTTATTTTGGGCAGAAGCATAAGTACTTCAGTATGTTGTAAAATCTTCTCAGAGAAGCATCCTGTTTATCTTCATGCAGCATAAAAGCTTCATTAATTCCCCCTCTGATAACTGAGAGAAACTCAGATCTGTGTCCCACATCCACAGGAAAAGCACTGCAAGGGCACAGGGAAGGAGCACTGTGGTTGTGCTGGCACAAAAGGAGTCACATTCACAGAAGACAGAGAAAGGTTCAGACTTGGTGAGACTCTTCCTTCAGGAGCACTGCTCCTGGCGACAGCACTTGACTGCACAGTTCTTGCACCTCTTGCAGCTTTAGCACCTCATCCCCTCAACTCTGGAATTACTGACTGGGCAACTGCACAGGAAACAGTGTCAGAGCCGCCACCAGGGTCAACACACACAAAACCACACCTCTACTTCTGTGCTATGAAATTTTGACCCAGGTCAGTTCCTCAATGTGTTTCGTAACAAAACGGCACCGTTGACTTAGGAGAGACAGTTGTCTCAGGAGAGACATACACATTCGTAGAGGAAAAAAATTGTTGTAGAGAACAGGGAGGGAGGAGGGAAGCTGCTTAGTCATGCAGGTCCCTAAAAAACAAACCCCACCGCAGCTTACAGAAGAGCCTAACTAAAGGAGGGAGAACTCAGAGGGGAAACTAACAGGTTCTTTGTGTAAGCTGTAACTCCACTGATACTTTGTAATACATACACAGGCCCCCATTCATGGAAACTGCTGAATGATACCTTGAATTGTTCCAGTGCAATGACACTCCGGCCAGGAGTCATTAATTTACACATTTCTGTGTTACTAAGACTTTCAAGCTGACAGGTTGATATCCTTAGCATGAAGATGATTATACTGAATTACCTGATAATTCTGCCTGTGGGATCATTTTAGTTGATCCATAATTTAAAATAAATGTAAATAAACTACAGTCAAATTAGATTATGAAACCAAGAGAGTCATGGATCCACTATTTTTTGTGTGCATACCACCAGCAAAGTTAACTGCCTTAACACCTTCAGTCTCAATGTTTTGTTGTCATCAGTTATGACACTCCCTTATCTTAAAAAGAAAAAAAAAAAAAGTGCATGTGAGACAGCACAACTTAGTCCAAACTGAATTCACCACCTGCTAATTGTGGGAAAACAGAATCCTGTGCCAAAATAATCTGTAACATTATACCTCAGTTAAAGAACACAGAGGTGTTTGAATTCTGACATGTTTTAGCATCAGGTCATTGTACATGAAACTTTACAAAAGTGAATTGCATTTAAAAATTCTTTAACAATGAATACATCAACATGAAAACAGAATCAAAAGAATAAACTTGCATGGTAATTACTCAGAAAAAAGTTGTGAAAGAAAATGTGTTGTTTTCATATTCATCATATACTGCTCTCTTCTGTGTTATAGAAATATTTGCAGAGTACATCATACCAGCATTTAAACTGTTGGGACATTGTAACTAACTTTTAGGTTAATTTAATTAATTTATTTAATTCAAGGCCACTGTTAATGACTATGGACTTAAACACACACACCTCCTCCTGACTGAGATAGAGACTGATAATCTTTGCAAAACCCAGAACTTCATGTGCCCAAGGAGTTTTCAATTAATAGCTTTTTGGGAAAACACACAGAAATGTGGTCAGGTTAAAACACTCTCAAGTGACATTCAACTGAAAAAGTGCTCTCCAGATTGCAATGATCTGATGCTGTTAACTCTGCAACTGAGTTGTTGAATATGGTCACGGACAATAAAATAAATTATGAATTCAAAGATTACTCAGGGATGTAAAGGCCTCCTGGATTAAGAGAAGATGCAAATTTTTCTCACCTACAGTATCATAAAATGTCAGTGGTTTATTGCTGCATGCTGCTACTGGCTTTGACATGAAGCTGGTTTTGTACACATCTACCAGAAGCTGTACGCAGACACAGCAGACTGTGACTGGAACCTCCAGCTAAAGTGTGGACTCCTGGCTTCAGAGACTGTGATCCTTCTGTTCACAGAACTTGGGCTGACAACAGCTTCAGAAGCCATATACAAACAATTAATCTAACAGTGTGTACTTGATATAACTGCCAAATCTGATGTGAAAACTGACAGTAACACAAACCACAGAAACCTATTTATTTAAAGAAGAAAATAACTAACTGTGCCTGTGTACAGACTTCTGAGATTGAGATGTCAATATAGCTTAGATGAAGTAGTTTCTCATAGGTCAAAAAATCAGCAACTGAATTCAAATAAGTAACCTTCTCCCTTTGTATTAGCAGATGTATGGAAAAGACCTTCGTTTGAATAAGTAAAGCCTTCCAATACTCCTTGTTTTCACAAGTGGAGATAATACGGTCTCTGGCAGTTTTACTACAAAAAAAAAAATAAAAAAAAGACTTCAAGGAACATGAGTTCCATTCTAAAAAACCCAAACCACTATCTGTACATGCACAGCTTCATGTCGTATATGCATATTTCTTTGCATAATAACGTTCTCTAGGCGCACATTCCAGGACAAATTCAAAACATCAGCAGTTTCCACTCAAGGCCCTTATGAACTCATGCACTGGAACACAAATTTTTTCCTCCCATTTGTACTCAAATAAAAAATGCCCTAAAGAAACTTTACTGGAAGATCTTTGAGCACTCTGAGACAGTGCATTACTGCTCACAACATTAACCCCTCTGAGGTAAGGGAGATTTAAAGATTTCAGTAAACCTAGGAGTCCAGAGAGAGAGGCACATTTCCTACCTCACATGCTTTGTTCCACATATTTACTTTCACTCAATTTATTGTAATGATACTTTTGGCTAAACAAAGACCTCATTTTTCTTCTGCAATTTTTCACTCCATCTATTATAGCGTTATGGAACAGGATGTCAGCATTTACACTGTGCCCCCAGCACACAATAGAAAAACAGAGCGGGAAGATTCCTGTGTGGATTTGAAAACGTGCCTGCAATGCGCTGCTCATTTGCATCTTCTCACGTCTTTCACTACTACAGCTCTTCTCCATTATATTTCTATCACTAAAAACTCAACTGACTAGTCCTCTAGAAGTATGTGAGGAGACAGCAATTAAAGCCAATTTCTTAAAAAAGAAGATTAAAGAAAACCAAGATAAAGTTATTCCTTAATGGATTACAGATGTTCAATAATTAAAAAAATGGACAGTTTTCTGGTCAGCCAGAATCTCAGACTGTTTTCAGGCACACAGCCAGCAAATGGCTAATTTATCTTTACATCCACATGCTGCACAGGACTCTATGCAAATAAGTGGAAGAAAGGAGATTTACAGTATCTTTGTTGAGGGTATAGCTATGCAGAAAGAATTGGAAAACTAATCCTCAGCATGCAGAATTCAAATTGGAGTGAATTACAATACAAAGCAAGAGGCAGAAAAGGATGTAACCATTTCCAAAAAATAAAAGGAGAAAATGTTCAGTATGCTAAACCTTGCTGTTTTCAAGGATCTTTAGTTTAATCACAAACAGGGATGGGCTCACAGGACAGGCTAACCACTGAAATGCTGCCTGCAGTGTGAAGTCATCTGAGCAACCAACTATTCTTGGAATAATAACTCTAGCAAGCTCTCAAAACTGCTTTAATAAAGCCACTATTCTGCAAGACAACATCTACTTCAGGAAATCATTTGAAGACACAGTTGCCAAAAGAACAGCTTTTGCTATTGTGTTAGTTGCCTGGTATTTACTTGCTGGAAGTGTTTAAAAAACCTTGAATATTACAGATCATCACAATCCTGTATTTGCTGTCAGCTCAAACAAATAGCTAGTACAAGTCTGGAAAAAGCAAAAAATCACTTAAAACCTAAGGCAACTAATTTATAAATTTTAAGAACAAATATTAGAACATACAGGTTCTAAAAGTTGGTTTGCAATATATTTATTAAGAGCAACTTTATCCTAGAGGAATAACACCAGGCTTAATTAGCTCTGCAAACAAGGATCAAATCAGTAGATCAACCTTATTCTGAAACATTCGAGGTAAAATCTTTAAAATTCTTGAACATAAAAATAAATCAGATCATCTTCTGTCATCCTTTTATTGTCAAATCTAACTTTCCTTGAAAGATATTTATTTAAATTTGGGCAACAGCAGCAGCCACTGCAGCAGCCAGAAAAATTCTATTACTTCCTACTAACATGGGTTTATGACTTTTAGAAGTATTTACTGGAAAAACCTCGGTCATTCTCCAGAGTTATAGGTTGTCATATTTCCAATTTATTTTTCCAAATAACCTCTCAGCTAAGACTGGTCCATTTGAATGATGTATTAATTCCAAAATATGAAAATTAAAAAATTGAAACTGTATTTGTAGCAGTTCAAACTAGAGACAAGAAATGTGTTTTCACTTACATATGTAATTACAAAATAAACTACCCAATCAAGCTGAACAGGACATAAGCAGAGTTCAGAGAGCAGCAGCTCCTAAATGCAAAACTTGAAACTTACATGCTAAGAAATAACTTCTGTCTTTTAAGTGAAGCTTTATATCGTAGCCCACCTAATACAAGACCAAAGTGTGGCAAAATTTACTGTAAATTTGAAATACAAGCCTTAACTTTGTTTTTAATCAAGGCATTGTTTGATTATGGGAATTCAGTAGCATTGTTTACTGAAACCTTGAAGAAGCCTTGTTTGAATCACTGAATATAGAATAAGCAAAAGAAACAGGAAAGACTACTGGCTACCATACTGTGTGGCCTGAGAACATGTGATGTTTTTGGCCAAGGGAAAAAAAATAGGAGAGAAATGCACAGTAATAGGATCTTACAGTCAGACAGAAGCACTAAATACCTCAATGCTTGACAAATTTCTTCACCTAAGGCAGGCAGCCTAAGGCCCTGAGCAATTCCTATAACCTGAGGAATTCCTATTCCTATAACCTTTCATTACAAGGGAAGATGATTTGAATTCTGGGCAAGTTGTATGGACCTACAGATTTAAAGAGATACAGAGCTCTGAATGGAATATGTATTTATAAAGAGGCAGTAAAAAAAAGAGTATGCAAAAAAAGGAAGGTACCTTTGAGTTTATTTAATCTAACACAATCGTTTTAAAAAAAAATAGTCCTAGAAGTTTGGTACACCTTCCTCCATCACCCCACAAAAAAACCAAACATCTCCTTACAGACAGATTATCAGGGAGATCACAGAAATCCCAAAAACGGGCAAATGAGAACCAGTCCCACTTTCATGTAGAAAACAGAGCAGCTGCTTTCATTTCCACACTGCTCTGCTGAGTGAAATGCATACATAGAGCATCGTGTTAAGTAATATCTGTACTTCCTCAAGGCAGATGCAGCAAAAGCAGAAGATGCAGTATCACTTGGTTCTTTTGAGACTGTGCCCCTAAACTGTCTCCAAATGGTACAGAAAATGAAGTAGGAGGTGGCATAAGAAGGCACCAGAGACATATTGAAGGATGGGTTACTATATATTCTAGGTCATAAAGCTTTTTCTTGTTCTGAAAAAAACCCATCAATTCCAGATCTAGAAGCTAATGTCCTAGTAAACAGTATCACAGATGCCAGCTCACAAAAAGGATGTAATACTGAAGTGAACACAGAATACTGCCATCTGGGAAAATCCAACTCAAATATAAGAGATAACATTTCTGTACTGCAATTCTGTTGTGTGAATGGCTGCAGACTATTAGTAGATTATTTTAAATAGGCGTGCAAGAAAACAAATATATATTCAAGAATTGCAGCAAATTAAAATTAATTTCTGCTTATGTTTTCATAGCATACTGGATCAAGACTATAGTCATAAGAAATTATGAATAATAATGCAAGAATCAGTGGACACTGATTTTTTCAGCATTCTCTTAACTGCCAAAAGCAGCAGCGTTCCCTAAATGTGCCCTCCCCTGGAATGGATATGAAAAGCTGGAGTTGTTTCTGGGAGTTGCCCCAGGGAGGCAAAGGCATCTCTGTAGATGTGGTACAGCCCTCTCCAGGTCTTCATGACTGAAGAGCAACAGCTGGACACCCACTCAGGTTCTCCCTGCAAGAATCCCACCATCTGAAAGTCATTATTATTTTGAGAATGTAAGAATTTGAAAAGAAAGATGGACCACACCACATTAAACAGCACTACCCAATCTACAAAACTGTTAACCAAAAGTCAGTCAAGAACTTCTTGGGAAGAATGTGCTGGAATCATCCTTTTGAAACAGAGCATTTTGAATCACACATTCATCAAGAAATTTAGGAACTGCCAGGTGTTGTAACAAAGCCACAGAGACTAGATTTGCATTTCCAGAAATTTACCCTCAGGACACTGGGACATTCACAGCAGTAAGAACTACTACTTTTGCATAACAACATTGCAAATCATAGTCTTAAGAGGTTAGCTTAATTCTTACGACCTTTCAGAAGTGTTTAGATCTTAAGACCAGTTATTACACCCAACCTTAGACTTTCATTTGCGGGAGGGACTGTCAGAGTTTCTTCAGCCATTCCTCATAGATTTCTTCCTCCTCACCTCTCTATACTTTTTTCCGTTAGACTACATATTTTCCGAAAAGCGGTCCTCAAGTCTGGACTCACAGCTTCACTGCTGGCACCAGAGTCAACTGAAAGAACTATTTGTCTGGTCTTTGGAACAGGCTCCCCAAATAAGTGGTCACCTCACCAAGCCTGTCAGAGTTCAAGGAGCATCCAGACAATGCCCTTTTCATAGGGCTTAGTTTTAGGAAGTCCTGTGAGGAGCAAGATGTTGAACTTAGTGACCCTCTGGGCCCCTATCAGCTCAAGATCTACAGACTCCTATAAGGATATACTCCTTATACGCTACTGCCATACATAGTCAGCCAAACACAAGAACTTCAGTTCAACATCTACCATGTTTCTTCAATCTTTTTGTGGGGAAGAAAAAAAAACAAAACAGAAGACACTTGACATCTGAATAACTAATTATTCCCACTTAACAGGGTATTTTTGTACTTACTGCTTAAAGCTAATTTCTCCTACTGTATGATAGCTTTACAGTCCAATTCTGTATTTTAACACATGCAGTTCTCTAGATTGACACCCACCAAAAGTCAGGATGTGTTCCATCACTTTAGACAGTTAAAAATTGTTTGAGACATAACACAGTCTCCTTTCACTTCTCCAGTAAGAACTAGAAAGATACCAACTCCTTAGAATACACTTCTAAATAATTTCTGTGTTCCTACATCATATGCTACTTTCATGTGAACCTAATTTCCTTAGTTAACTCAATGTGACTAATATCACATGAGACAGCATCAGAGGCACCATTCCAACTTATTCACACGGCCTAATACCTTATCACAGACGCAAATCAACTGGTTTGAAATTGCCTTTGAGTATTGCTGCTTGTTCAATCATTCATCCATATTTTGGCAAAGAAATATCACTAAAAATATGAAAGTAAAGGATACTGGTAAGAAGGAGCAGCCATGTTCTTCAAGGAAAGGGGAACTAGTTGAAAGGACTGTAGTTTAGAACATGCAGTTTCTTTCAGTAGTTTCTGGTTTTTCTCATTTAACTTATGACCAACTTGAGCACTTGTACTGACAGAAATTACTGATTTCCTTTTTGTCCTTCTCTTCCTTATGACAGCATTAATGCTTCCGTGGTAGTGCAGTGAACTAGATGAGAATTAATCCAGTTTCAAGCTATCTTAAAAAAATAGTGATCAGTTTTGGTTTTACTCAACTCAAGCTCCCCGATATATTGCACTCCACAGCTGTGTGTCAGCACATAGGAAAGAAGTGCACATGAGAAGATTAGGGCTCCCACGGGCCCCCAGCAGTGCTAGTTCACAAGGATCATGAAATTGTGGTTTAAAGAGAGAATCCAACATGTCATGTACTTTCATCAAATATTGAAATAACTGACTGAAGATACAGCATGGAGCCAATCTAGACAAAATTTTTCAAAATCAAAACTTTCTATAAAGAACCAAACTCACTAAAAAGTGCTAAAACAGGAGTTCATATGGGGCTCCTCCTTGTTAAGAACAAATAGGGCTCAAAACAAAAAGTACAAAATTTCTTGGTATACTGACTCTGTTATTGGTTGGGTTAAACAGAAGGGTAGCAAAAAGTCAGGTTAAAAGTCAGGCTCTGTAACACTGCTATCAGAACTGATGCCTATAGGAATATATAAAACACATGATGCAATGCTATTACTGCAATATAGCACCAGTAAGTATAACACTAACTCACATCACCCACTCTGTCAAGTCATCTCACAGGAACCAGATTCTGGCTTATTAACTACTGGAATTTGAAAAACATACTAAACGGATTCGTAATTTAGTGTACAGGTTGCCAGAGAGACAGGTTATTCCTACAGTATCAGCTGAAGGTGTTTTGAAGAAAGAAAAAATAAAAATCCACAAAAATGTTTGAGCAAGCAGCTGGCACACAGTACTCCTGCCACTTGCTTCTCCAACTAGTATAATTCAGTACACTCTAAAATTAGGTTTTACAAATCTTCCCAGCTCCATTTCCATTCCTTCTCACATAACTGATATTGGTAAAAATTGCAGATTTCTACACCTTGCAGTCATCCATTAAATTAAATAAAAGAGAAGCAGGGAACAAAGTCAAGTCTGTCAGGCTAAATATTTTCAATTTTCTAAACTCCAACCAGCAACACCCACATCAGAAAAAAAAAAGTTCCTTAATATTACTTTAATGCTGGGGAAAACTACAAAAGCATAGTAATACAATCGGAGAAGACAATAAAACATCAAGGTATTAAAGCATTTTATTTCCTCTAAGGTGAATCAGCATTCCCCATTAAGTATAAATAGTGTTTTTTTACAATCACTCCAAATGCCTAAGAAGAAAAACTTACTAGCAAAATGCATAATGCTTTTAAGAATTAAATATAGGTGGTTCTGGGGATATTAAAATCTCTGTAAGAGCAGACACACCTCTGTGAACTACTACATGAATGTTTTTCTTGAGGGAAAACAAGCGCTACGTAAAAGTAGTAAACCATCTGTTGGCAGTGTCTTGACACTTTGCAGCAGTTAAATAAATACAGTTTTCTTTTTGGCAAATAACACAACCTGAACACATTTCTGACATGCATACTTCTTTCCAAGAATCTTACAGCAGTTACAAGCATCACTAGCTTCAAAATGGGTGAGTTGAATGAAGTTTGAAAAATTACACAGCATTCTGCAAACCTAAAAAATTACAAACAAAAATAAAATGGTCTCATCCAGTGTTTTGTTAGAGGGATGCTATCATCTCAGAAATTATTAAAAATGTCATCCATGGCTTCTGTCCCCACTATGTTTGATAGCTTAGCTCTGCTCTCCTGACAGTCCAGTTAAGAAAATCACAACTGCAAACAAACCTTGTATGTTTGAAATTTATGGGGTTTTGTGGGGGTTTTTTGGGATGTTTTTGTTTTTGGTTGGTTGGCTGAGTTTTTTTAATGACTGATCTGTTCAGTCTCAGAGAAAGCTGAGAAAAACCTAGAAATGAAACTGTTGGATCTTCTCCTCTCAAGTAAGTCCTCCTTATTTATTTTCATAGTAATTTGCAATCAGTGATCAGTGGCAGAATTATTATATTTTAACAGCTAGAAATTTTCCATCAAACATGGAGATAGCAATGCAAAAATTTTGTCAAGTGATAGCCTGTTGGGAGCAAGACAGTCTTCTTTCAAACTAAAAATTAAAAAAATAAATAAAATATCACTTTCCCCTCTGCATTCCTTGCAGCGAACAAGTTGTAACTTCTCGAGGATGGGGAAGATTTAATCAGGTTTATGGATCTGGACAAACCATTAAGTTTTAGATTATTATCTCTAACAGATCAGTGTTGTATTAATCAATGTATGAGATACCTGTAAAACGCAGTGACATTTTGCAGTTCTACATTAAAGTCAGAGAATGACAGTATAACAGCACATTAAAGGATGAAAGAATTATGGTAACCTAGATAGGCCAAGCAAACAAAAACCATCCTGCTCCATTTCTAGTATGTTTTGTTACATTTTACCAAGAGAGAGAGACTGGAATGCCTGTATTTGAAATGAAAACATTAGGCGAATCATGTCTATTTTGCATGCCTGAAACTAAGACAATACAATACGAGGGCATGAGAAGGTGGACCAAGGAGTAACACNGCAGGCACAGCTATGGACCCTGAAGTAACATCATATCTCAATGTATCTTCACAGGCTTATGAAAATGTAATTTTAAGACCAAATGCACACGTGATTGATAAATATAAATTTTAAAATTGAGTGGCATTTTTAATTTTCCCCTATCAGATTCTTATGTATAGTAACTGACAACGTCCACAGCAACAAATCCTCTGCAACAATTCTGTGCCAAAATCAACATCATACAACCCACATCATATTTTACATGGCCACATCTCTAAAATGGCATCCAACCAAAAGAACAAGCATATATTCCATACAGAACTATGATTTTTATTCCACAAATACATTCTGCACCAACAACAGGAAGAAATATATTCTAATCTTTAACTAAGATATGTAATTAATACAAGGTAAGGGAAAACAACTGATAGCCACACAGCCCTGGTTGTGGTGTGCAGCCTAGAAAACAAATTAATGTACATACAGATGTGTTTATCTCAAATGTATCATACTTTTTCTAGCATAAACAGCCTTATGAAAATTCTCCACCTGTGCAAAACCTCACCACCACTACACAACAGTAGCAACTCATACAATGCTCAAGGACAGAAATTTGCAGTTACAGATAGGAATTCTGTTTCACAGAGAAATAAATCTAGCCCTGTCCTCAACCAAAAGAAGCTTTTCAGTAGCAGCTTATGCCAGATAAACTGTGGAATGTTTCCAAATGAAGGGGTCAACATCCTTCATCGTCCAGTATTTTTATTTTCCTGATTCATTAGAACACTCAACCTATACTAAAATTTGCAGCTGCACATCAGTATCAACACAGTGAGACTGTGGGAGGAATATACACTACTCTTGGCAGCAGTCTACAGTTCAGTAGGTTAATTTATTCTTCAAACCTTACCCTCATCTTTGCACATTCCTTTAGAACCAAGGCCTAAAATTATATTTTTAAACTTTATAATTTTTGAATCCTAAACTCATCTCAGAGACAATGATATGTCCTGTTACAAGGAACTTATATACTCCTCCGCATAGTTTATATCTGTTTCTTTCTTTACTCAACAGGACACAACCTCTACTAATCCTNGGAAGATTTAATCAGGTTTATGGATCTGGACAAACCATTAAGTTTTAGATTATTATCTCTAACAGATCAGTGTTGTATTAATCAATGTATGAGATACCTGTAAAACGCAGTGACATTTTGCAGTTCTACATTAAAGTCTGAGAATGACAGTATAACAGCAAAGGATGAAAGAATTATGGTAACCTAGATAGGCCAAGCAAACAAAAACCATCCTGCTCCATTTCTAGTATGTTTTGTTACATTTTACCAAGAGAGAGAGACTGGAATGCCTGTATTTGAAATGAAAACATTAGGCGAATCATGTCTATTTTGCATGCCTGAAACTAAGACAATACAATACGAGGGCATGAGAAGGTGGACCAAGGAGTAACACCTACATTTGTTTAGAAGCATCCTATCCAGAGAGCAGGGACGAGGCAGGACAACACAACACAAACCCCCTTTATCATTCACTTCATATATTTAGGAGTGATTCCATGCTTATTGCACACAGAACTTAGATTTATAGCCACTAGGCATCTACCTATTTCACATGTCAAAGTAAGAGGGCTGTTTAAAAAAACCAAGCCAAACAAACAACAAACAAAAACCATAACAAAATATACAATGTATATCTCTCTTTAGACAAATCCCAGAAGACACCAGCTCAATCAATGTATCAGACACCCTTCCAACTTTAACGTCAACCACAACTTCACAATGAATAATTTACACTGTCTCGAAAGAGCAGGCACAGCTATGGACCCTGAAATATCATCATATCTCGATGTATCTTCAAAGGCTTAT
>VXBU01018639.1:60888-86463 GCA_013400315.1 Bombycilla garrulus | reverse complement strand
TTTCTTTACTCAACAGGACACAACCTCTACTAATCCTAATACCGTATTTTATTAAATATTATTAAACTGCTTTGCCTTTGCACTCCAACAATCAGTGTAAGTAGTTAAAAGCAACTCCGTAATTCACTAATTAACTGCTTACATACAGTACCCAGAAAATTTTATAAGTACATCTTCCATTAAATCAAGTGGTCTTTTTGCTATAGGTTTTTCCTTCCATATATTTTGCAGACATAATAACAACAAAAAAACCATAAAATTCATAAAAGGCATCAGTAGCATTATCTCCAGGCTTGTAACTCCTCAAAATCACCCATCTAGAAATCAGCTACATTAAAAGAGAACAGTTAATCTAATAACATGGATGATTCAATCAAGCTTAACTTTACCCTTTACTTTTTATTTCACACTTCCAGTAGGTAAATAAACATAACTGTAATAACCTGATACTTTGTCATTCATTAGATTTAATCACTCTAACAATTTACTTCAAACATATTGATTTCATAGTGGTTAACAGGACAGGCAAAGAAGCATAAAACTTAGACAGGTGGCGTTAAATTCACAATACACGTTTACAACTTCCAACACCTAAAATATGCTTGCATGTTTAAGGTATATAAGAAATTATCAAGACAAACAATGTACTTTGAGAAACTGACATTAAGGCTTATTTCTGTGGCTCGTTGATCCACACTGAAAACAGCACTTTGCCAACACAAAGTACATAATAAACAAAAAGCTCACTACATCTGCCTTAAAGGACTAGCTATCCAGATAGGCACCATGAGCACGGGTACAAGGAAGGTAAGATGTGAAGCAAATATATCTTTGACAAAACAGTATGGGTACAGTCAAGAAACTTAAGAGCAATCCCAGTTGCCAGTGAAGAAGGGATGGGACACAGAGAAGAGCTGCTGAAATACCAGTAAAACTCAAATATAACTCCAAGCACAAGAAGCCCTTGACTTAGAAGCATTTGGCAAGTGACACAGAAATGAACTGTTTTACCACAAGAGATAAACAAAGATGTCTTTGCATTCCAGACAAAAGGGTAAAACTTCTTTAACCCATATAACAGCCATCTCCTAGCAGAGAAAAAACCCAAACTGTACCAGAAAAAACAAACCGCGTATAAGTTATGATAAAAAGGGGAGGGACAGCCCCACTTCTCAAAATGCTATGATGACATCAAAAGAGAAATACACTGCACTGGGAGTTTATATCTTGTCATTTTGTTCAGCTTTCACAAGTCTCCCATCATGCACTGAGGAAGATGCTTCATCAGAGAAGGTAGATTTGTCAAGCATGATTTACCACCTTGACTCATGCTACTTTTGCCTTCTTGTGCCTAGAAATGGCTTCCAGTGACAAAATGCAAAAGCTGCTATGACATCTTGCAACCAAAATGAGAGAGGGGGAACTGAAGGGCGCGTATTCTGTCTCTCATTGTTTATCCCGTTGCCTTCACACATCTCAACTGTGATGCCCTGCACACCTACCAGCATCTCACTGGTGACTTTGGTTCTCTACACTCTTTAGCAGATAGACTCAGCCCAACAGTGAAAAAATTGACAGTAGAAAATACCAGTAAAGAAGGCTGAATGTTTAGACTACCCAGGGGAGATGAAGTTCAGTATTACTTGCTGCAGCATTGCAGATGTGGTCAAGGATATGTAGAGGTATGCATCATACGCTTTGGTCTGATGCTTTCTAACTGCACTTTAAAATGAGAACATTTTCTACAGAACACTTGAGAAACTCTACTTCTGTCACACACTGATACAGTAAGTTGCAATTCCTGTAACTGGCTTTTATTCTCAGAATTTATTCTGTGAACAAGAAGTGAAATAGTAGTAGCGGACAGTTCAGTGACTAAGTCTGTGTAATTGTAATTATACTATTTTTTAAAATAAATAATAACTTCCTATTTCCAGGCTAAGGAGTTGCAAAGTGGAGAACTTCCAAGTAAAAATTGTAAACCCGTTGTTCAAGGCTATCGACTCAAATGGATTCTACTCCAAAATGTCTCTTTTCGGCAGGTTAAAAGGCTATTATCCCCTCCATGCTTTTCATTCTGGTACAAGAATATGAAAGTAATTTTTAGTTCTCCTTCAAAGTGACCTCTAGGCTGAGACTGTGTGAAAAGGTATCATTCTCCCATCTGAGCGCAATTGTAGATGCTCGCAGCCAGGAAAATAAAGTTTCTCCTAAGGATGTGAGCAAAACCCACCAGCCACAAAAGATCCAAACTCAGCCAGGAAACAGAGACATCTCATTCTTCTCTAGCAATGGATATGAAATCAAGTAGTGGAAGAAGGCAGCACAATCCCTGACTAGGTTTCAGAGATTCAAGAGGATACCTGCAGAAAATCTGTTCCCTCTCCAACACTGAACTCAACTTACAGAATGCCAAACCTTGACTTTCAGCACCTAAGATTTTTTTGTACTGATTATTTTTAGACATGCAGAGTCTAAACAAAACAAAGCTGTTGCTTCAGAACCTGAATTGTTTGTTTCTTTTGTGTGCTAGTGGAAGCCAAGCCCCTCCATTCAGAAGCACTGAAGGTGGATCTCACAGGCTGTGCTGTGGGGTGCGAGTGTGTGTGGGGAAATGCAGGACTGGGCTTTACCACACTGGACTACAGCTATGCCAGGGGCTGGCGAGATAAGGGAATGACAGAAAGACATGGGAAGCAGTTCACTCTTGGGCCCTAATAGACTTGCCAAGGACAATAGCAATTGTTCATGCCCCAAAAGTCTTAGGATAAGTCTTCTTCCTCAATTTCTATGCATCTAAGACATTCTAATATTCATAAAAGAAACCTTGAAAATTAAAACTCCCATAGAAAACCCCACCCCAAAGAGGAAATAAAACTATGCAAGGGCTTATTACTAATAAATGGGAATACAGGAGCCCACTGCTTAATGAGATTGTCAGAGAATCTGAGAGTGAGAATTTATGTAAGAGACATGAAGACAGTGCCACTGACCACTGCAGTAGCAAAATAGTTCAGAAACATGGGATCCAGCAGCTAAGGTACAAATATTGGATTATTTTAAGGGACTGAGACTGGATCAGTGTCCATACAAATAAAATTCTGAGAATGTTACCAAGTGTTAGGAAGGAAAGCTCAAGTGCAAAGTGATTGTGCCAACATGACTACACGCATTTCTGCCAACAAAATTACCAATTGTTCTCACCTTAAGAAATACAGCACCAAATCTAGAGAATCTACAGATACAATAGCCTTGCTAGACAGTAACAAAAAACCTGCTACAACTCCTACAAAAGTTAGAAGGAATTAACTGAGTTAATTCAATTTGACTGAGCAGCAGTCAAAGCACTGAGTCACTTCAATTTCTTCTTGTAAGTAAATCATAACTCAGCTAGATAAATAACTAACATTTCATAAATAAAACCTCAGAAAAGGCAAGTACAGAAGAACACAGCTCCATTTTCAATGACTATTTTCCATCTCCTAGTGCCGTAATACTGCTTTTCAAGTAATTTACAGTTAAAATCTGATTTTCTTTGAAACGTTTCTGGACTACTTTTAGTCAGTCAACTCAATGTTTTTCCTTTAATAATGGTATTTACCCATATATAAATTTAGGCCAAACTGAATTGGCAACAACATACTGTTCTTCACCACTTCTGACATTTTTCATTCTCTCTCATCACAATCAGATTGTTAACTTTTACTAGCATAGAAAGTTTTGTCCAAGTCCCTTCAATGCTTTTATTGGAGAATAAAAGGAAATTGCTCTCCTGGAAGACAGCTCCCAGTATCATAAAGGCATAAAAGTAGGTGGCCATGTGCAAGTGTAAAGGGAGGGTAAGTTTTACTAACTTCACATTATATTTTTTTGTTTCCGGAAAGCACAGCAAAACCCTTAAGTTTTCTGGTAATGTCGTTGCGCTGAGACCAGCACAGTTCCCAAACCCATGACTCATTCCAATCCTAGCAACAAAACTGCTGGAGAGACAGATGTTTTGTTTATGAATTAATTCCTTCAGTACGTCCTGCTCATAATAAGAAATAACCAGGCTTTACTTTGTATGCAAGAGATAAAGCATGCCAGCCATATATTCCTGCATTACTCTTTTCTAAAGGGCCCATCTCCAGCTCCCCCCAGGTGGCCACAGGCCCCACCAAGCCAGTCCCACCTGTGGCCCAGCTTGGCTCAGGCTGTGCCCACAGCCCTGTGTGACCACGCATAAAACTTAGACGATCCAGCTCCCCCACCTGCTGGAGGGCTGATACCCCAGCCTGCCTTGACCTCCTCCCCAGAGAGGTGTCCCTTGCCCCACCCAACAGCCCAGGGAGCCCTCAGCACTCCTGGTGCCACAACCACTGGGAGCCTCCAGCTCACAGGGCGCCTGGGCAGCTTTAACCAATGTGAGAAACAAAGATCAGTTTATAACCACCAGCAGCTGTTTGCACAAGGAACAGCAGCAACAGCTTGAGTAAACGCTCTAAGCAGCAAACAGGATCCAAAGCTTGTGCTTACTCAAGCCTTTTGCAGTTATTCCAAGTCTTATAAGGACAGGGAAAGGGAAAACAAAGGAATCAAGAAAATAAAACTGATTTTTACTCCCTTTTAGAAGGTTTTGAGTGATGGATGGCAGATTATGAGAGAGATTACTGCAGAAAGTACCAGCAAAGGACAAGCAAAGTGTTGAGTGAGGGTAGAGAAGCACAAGGAAGGAAATTCAGAACACCTAATCATTGCTTGCACACAGTAATTCAGCAGCAGTAGCCAGCTGGAGCTATTTCTTCTTCAAATAAAATGTAGTTATGCAAGAGACTGCCCAGCTCAGCAGCAGGAAAGAAGACAACATGCATATGAAAAGCTATACCACTGAATCAAAACTTTCTGCTCATATGCGGTTAGCAAGGGCAGCAAGGACTTCAAAACTGCAGATAGAGATCTTCAGAGGGAGGGCTGCAAAACTTCTGCAGAATGACAGCAGCAGCCTGATTTGATGATGACCTAGAAAGACTGTAGCATCTCCCTTAGTCACCACACCTCCTGGAGGCAAGCCTCAATGCACAGAGCCAAAGTGACTAATGAAGTTCTTCGAAACACCAGCTTTGCAAGAACAACTGAGTCCTGCTGACAAACTCTGAGCTGAAACTTAGTAGGAAAGAGAAATGATACAAGCCATTCTAGTCTAATAAGAGCACATTAAAAATTGCTTCAATGACACTGGCAAGAAATCCAAATTTGAGAGGATGCTAAGGAGCTGCCAAGCCTCACCAGTTCTTCCACTCAAAGTCAAGATATTAAGATAACTACTTCAACAGCAGTATGATAATTAGAGAGCCAAACACATCATGCATGTGCCAATAAAAATTCCTAGTTATTTAAATACAACAGTTCATGCATAATAGAAGTAAGTGCTCCGACTACAACTCTCCAACATTTGTCAACATCCTGGGAGCATAATCCCGTTCTAGTAAGATGATAAATAGAGCAGGCCAAAAAGGAGAATTATGCACAAATGGTCTCGCTCACAGTTAAAAACGGTTCCTGTTCCATATGGGTCACCAGCAGGCAGTCATATGAATTTCAGGCAGACTCTAGTCTGTAAACTTGAAATTAAATAAATCCTTGAACCTCTAAGCATATCTGAACAGAAAGAAAAAAGAAGTTCAAATAGTTAGCATTGCTATTGTGTAAACATACAAGTGGAATTAACACTTAAAATCAGATTTTTGAGCAATTTGTGCAGTGGTTCATGAAACATTAAAGCAGTTTCACAGATAGTAGAACATGTAACTATCAATAAGACGCTAGGCTACAAGCCTTAATAGTTTAATTCTACCTTTAAAAATGCTGGGTATATAAAAGATAAGACTGTAACTTCTCCCTGAACAGTTATGAGAAATTTTGAGGTAATACTTCAAAATAAACATTGCTGAATTTCAGAGGCTTCATTATTTTCCACAGTTTGTCTCCCCATTTGGTCAGTGAATATATAAAATGACAAGCACAACTGCCTATTGTAAACAACCACTCTTACACCCACTTATAGATAAAACAGATTATTTCCAGCTTTCTCTGTTGCATAAGGAGGCAACATTTTGAACTTCAAAGCAGAAAATATCACAAAAACCTAAATAAACTGGTACCAATGACAGGAAAAATTTCAGTCAAGGCTTACTCATAGTAGAGCACCAAAACAATGGGTCAACTTATTTCAGGTGATAGGAGAATGAGGAAGTTTTTGTTCAGAAAGTTCAACTCTACTGAAACTCAGAAAATAGATTTTGAAAGCATTTAAAAGGATCCAGTCCCTGCTGGGGGTAGATCAAACATACATTATTTACAACTGATATTTCTTTAAGCAGTTAACACCAACTCAAGGTAACCTCCTTCTAAAGGCAATTTTTGTCCCAAGACATGAAGTCAGGAAATGTCATTGCTGCATCAGTCTAAACCAAAGGAAACCCACTTTAAGCATAGAAGATATAAATAAGTAAACAGATAAATAAATAAATGGAACAAGCAATTGCTTGTCTTGTTTTAATATCCTTTAATCTCACTTACTATTAATGTCATTTATATGATTTATATCTCAGCTGCATAATACTTCAAACTCACAAACACTGCCAAAGTTCATTTTGCATAAAAGCATTAAAAAGTAGTAATGAAACTAGTAATCTGACATTTCAAAACCAGAAACTATTGTCCCTGTATTGATATATAAAATTAGTTTGAACAGTGTTAGAAAACATACAGATCTAAATCTTTGAAATACAAATTTAAAACTGAAGGAAAGTAAGAGCTTTCTATTTAGCACATGGCAATCCTGTCATTTAGCATTGGGCAGATCAAAACCACTAAGTTTCTGTCCATCCAAAGGATGAGCAATTACTTGTACACGTTGGCTGCAGAACGTACAGCTCATATTTGACAGGCGGACATGACCTGTTTGCGCCATGCCCAATGACACTGCTCCGCCAAGCATTCCTCTCTTGCTTGAGCATTCCTGATTACACACCAGGTTCATGCCTGTGCTTGTGACACAGAAGCATGAGGTAACTGCAGGGCTTATGCACAGGATAAAGTTATGCCACAGATTCACAAGTCACACGTATCCGTGCCAGGATAGCTCACCACATTTACAGCAAACCACAGACAGTACAGTGGGCAAAGGATAAATGGTGATCCTGACAAGTGTTTTAAGATGGACTCCTTGCCAGCTGCTCAAGAGATCCCACAGACCCATTAAAAGCACTGCAAGAGGATTGATGTAAGCTACAAGGAATTGGGAAAATTCATTTTAAAAGTGGATTTGAAAACTGTCACTTACACTCAAGTTGTCATTTTCACTTGACTAAAAATCCACAATGACAGCCATCAAGCAGTCCCAAAGGAGAAGGAAACCAGAAACATAGAGCATATTCATAAAAAGGGGTTAGGTGAAGCTACAAACTAAACCAGTCAAGTCTCCAATGACAGCTGAAATCAAATGACAAACCTAAGATTCCAATTCCTATTGAATTTTCTCTTACAGTTATTAATTTTTTCAAACACAAATTACAAGTCTTTAGGCAAAAAGTTTAATTGCTTGCTTTGTATCAAGTAAGTTCCAGACAGAAACAGACAGTTTTCCTTCTTTTCCAAAATTAGGCTTTGACTGAACAGAATTTCTGGGATGATGAAACATGCTTTTACTAAGCACTGCCAAAAAAAAAATCCCATGTAACTTCCTTTCAGTTTCCTGTGAAATACTGCTTGTGTGAATTAGTTACCTTGAAGAACAGCAAATTATATTAATTACAAGGCATCCTTAAATAGTACAAAAAAAGCAAGGTGCCAGTTACCACCTTCTAGCACAATCATACAGAACAAAGAGGTTATCAATGAGCAGAGAGCACAGCTCCTTCCTTCAATCCAAAGCAGCAAAAGGTATTATCAGCTTCACTCACAGTTACATTTTAGGTGTTCTAATAATACAAAATGCTCCAAAATACAAAAATAACTAAAAGAACAATGGAATGGTAAATCCTGAAGTAATAAGTGGTAATTCTGTGCCAAGTACATAAACAGAGGCAAACTGAAAGTATACTGAAATAAAATGCTAGATTTGAAAACTCACATTCATAAATTGTATCCTGCTGTTCCACATAAGGTTCCCTCTTCCCATTTTAGTTCTGAGAAGACAGTACTCCACATACTATAACAGAGGGGTTAACATGGGTTTATCTCCAGTATATCCCCTCTATTAAACCAACAAGGAAAAAAAAGAAAACAAGAAAGAAGCAAACCTATGTGCAAAGGTCAGATTTCCAAACCAATCTCACCTGAGTACAGGAACAGTATCCATATGGGAAGATTCCCTTTCTCTTCCTGCTCTATTTCAAAATGACCTTTCTTAGATTACCTTCATAAACTTGTTTTGCTGAATTGGAAATATCTATGAACACTGCTGTGCCCACTAGTGGAAAATGGTAGGCAAAAGGACCTTCTTCAGTCACTCTGAATCTTGATCATGGAAAATAATGCAGAAAGGAGTATCCAGTGGAGCATCCATTTCTGTTTCCAGAAAATCATGTACATTATCTGCACTACCAGTGAAGTCTAGAATTTAGAACAGCTCATAGAAGTAATATGTATTAGGCAGCCACCACTGACACTGTGCAAGCTTCAGTGTGACATCAATGTTCTTCTAAAACTCACACCACTAAACAGGATTGATGCCTACTGACTTGTGGATTAAAAGAAACTGCTTTCAATGAAGCATTTGGTTGACTTAAGAGATTGCATTTTTAGAGAACCATTTTCTGACAGTCTCACTGTTACACGCATTAACAGAAGATCTCAGAAATCATATTCTAAGAGAAATTTTCACCTCAACCTTAGAAAGGAAAAAAAAAAAATCGCCTCAACTACCTTTACCAATATAGTCATAATTCTAATGTCTGGCAGGAACCATCTGTCTGTGTCTTACTGCAGTGTTTCCTCTCATTATGCAGTTTAAGAAAAAAGGTTCCTCTCTATGCTAAATCAGCCCCTTTAATATTATCATGCTAATCCAGGCACAAAATTTTATTTTCATCACAGTACTACATTGTGTTCAACACCTCTATTTTAACTCCATCAAGCTGTATCTCCTGTCCTGTACTTACTGTTTTGATGTACTTTTGAAGAACGTCTTGAGCAATTCAAGTCTGCAAATTTCATACCACAACCTGAATACACAGAAGTGATAATGAACTTAGCTGGTTACAGGAGATTAAATAATTTCCCAATTTATGGATCTCCAGTATGTAATTTTTTTGGGGGGGGAGGAGTGGGCAGTACTATGCAGGTGATACAGAAGAACAGGAATTAGGAGCAAAGTGTTGGATCTGAATACCATAAGTGTGGAATATCACCAGTTCTGACCCACACAGGTCTGCTTTTATTGGCTTTTTGGGTGTGTTTCCCAAAGAAAACATAAAAAGAAATTACCTACTATCACTTTTTACATAAACTTAGTTTCAGTAAGTGCTTACACTACATTGTGCCTGATCATTGAGCCTGTGTTCTCTAGTTCACATAAACTGGTAGACTAAATTTTGGAGTATTTCAAAGAACAATGTTTTGATGAGAGAGAGAGCTAGGACAGTTTTACAGCTTTAATAAAATGCCCTCATTGTTATTATTCAACAACACATTTTCAATAAGAATAGGAATGATCTCATTTTTTTACCTTTATTTAAGGAGAGGCAGAAACCTACAACACTGCAATCACACATGATTGAAATTGGTGCCATGATCCCAATATAATTTCAAAATATGAATGGAGTGGTGTAAGTGAAAGGGCAAACAACATTCACAACTTGGTTCAAGTTGCCCAAGTTTCATGAACAAATGTGGTTCTACATATTTGAGGGCTTTTAAATCTACACTGAACAGTTTACTTGAAATTAATATGTTATTCTGGCTATTTCTGCTGCAACTGACAATGAAAAAAGATGAAGTTCACCTTCTCCTCAAGCCCATGGAATCTTTTTTCATTTTCAATTTGTCAACATCTCAAGGATATTAAGGGTAGTCTTCGGCTCTATTCCCAGGTTATACTATTGCTGGGACAGAAAACTAGAGGACATTTTTATACAATGCTTCCAAAAACCCAGTCCGTGTGGCCTCTGAAGCTCTCACAAGAAGGTCACCTCGTTTTCTCTTCCCTTGTGCTATAAAGCCCTTGCTGACTATGGTTCACACACAGAAAGAACTAGGTCCTTCAACCATCACCAGGTTTTCTCTGCCTTCTGTTAGGAAAACTCATCCTTCCCAGGATTTTATCTCCCAGTTGTCAGGAGGCTAGTACAGCTGTATTCACATCACAGGAGATGTGTTTTCAATGTACCAGCACATTTGGTGACTTACAGGTTTCCTCCCAGACCTGTCAAGTTCCTAAAACAATGTACAGATGTTTGCTGAGCATTCAAATGTGTGCAGTACTCCTTCTAGATTTTGCAGATATGTTAACTGCTTCAAGGTATCTGACACCCAGTAAGCCCAAGGTGCAAACACCAGAGGAAGGCATAAATGGAAACTCAAATTACTACTCACCTTATCACAAAAAGTTCCTGCTCTTCTACAATCAAAGCAGATAGCCTTGTTAAATAAACTATGTAAATTAGATTCAAGATCAAATGCAAATGTTTACTGTCCTTTATTTGTCTTTCCCGCTATAAGACAGAACTATTTACTGCTGTGATGCCTTTCCACAATTGGAATAAGAACAATTCAGATCTAGTATTTCCTTGTACACAGCTCTGTCTTCACCAGAAACACAATTTCCTCCTCTGTTCATTCTTGAAAGGAATAAAAAATGGCTTGACTCAGGGGGTGTAAGCCCTGTTACAATACACTGGCAAGGCTAGTGAAGTGTGAGAATGTACACTGAAGTAAGAAGGAAAATATCTTTAAGCAAATTTGCATCAACTAGGATCTTGTTCTAGAATTGTTAAAATCTTATCCAGATTATTGTTATTAATACACTTCTATGATCAGTACTCTTTACTGCAATGTGCATGGCATTCTACACCTTGTTAAATATACGGGGTTTTGTACATTCTTGATGGCAGCTTAACACTTTTCTTTGAAATCTTCTTTCAATATCAAGCTTTAACACTAACCATGCTGTAACCTGAGTAGGCAACCTGCTGCAACTACAGTCTTTTTAACTACTCATACCTGTATAAAATTTGGTGAAGGCATGGAACAGAAGATAAGTGAAAGGCAATCAAAGTATGTAACACAAGAACAATGAGAAAGAAACTTAAGAAAGAAGAAAACAAGAAAAGGAAAGGAATCCCTGCTAATTTTTATATGAAGACAAATGGGCAACAATGACAGGACAGACTTAAAAGAAAGGAGAAATGTCTTCCTCCAAGAGGAAGAAAATCAGTGTCACACATTCAACAGAGACCCAGAATCCCGTGAGGATCTTTAAAGTTAATGACTGTCTATGCTCATTATGTTCAACAACTGGAGAAATCCCTGAGAGAAATCTTCAGGACAGGTAGGTAAAGCCTCACAGATAATTACTTATATTTAACAGCTCTTTCAGTAGCTCTCCCATTATGCAAGGATTCAGCCATGTATTTTATCATAGATGTTATCACTAATAAAATATAGTAAACACCGTATAAACAAAAGACAAAAGCAAAAAAATCCAAACTAACAAAAAACTTCCCATACCACACAAAGATAAGGCAGTCCCGTTTGATTTTGCACACATGCTCTTTGCAAGAAACGTTTTCATCCTTACCCAGTAAGCATCAGCTATCAAGTTACCATCACAACAGTTTCTCAGGGTTGAATATAGTAACTTTCAGTGTTTAAACAAAACAAAATAATCCACCCAGAAACTCAAAGGTCGGAATCCAATCCCTGGTAGATACAAGAAATATTAAAAAGTTGTTTGGGTTTTTTTAATAGTGAGTTTACAAACAATACAGATGTACAATATGTATTTCAGAAGTGATGCTGAGTCAGAATATAAACTAACAGCCTTTAATCAGCCTGACAAGTACAGTGAGACCACCAATGAAACAGTGCATACAGATAGGCAGGGAAATTTAAAAAAAAAAAGAAAGAGAGCCACTAAACAATATCCTTATTAGGGTCATTGTGCATCCTAAATGGAGTTTATATGTGCTTTCTTCTGGTCACTCATCGCTAAGGTAGCTGAACTTAAGTCTTCCACAAGTTCGTATGCTTTCAAGAGCCCAACAGAACCAATCACTTCTTAAAAAGTGGGATATTACCAGGATTGCAGTAATAAAATCTTTTTATTGCAGTCTACATGTTAGAAAGTTTTAAAAAGACAAAAAGAGGAGTCAACTACATTTTTCAAGCTAATATCCCAAAATACTTGGGGCAGAGGGAAAAAGATGGAAAGGGAAGCTTAAGGGTTTTGGTTTTGTCTTCAAAAAAGGGTTCCCATTACTCCATTTCGCTGAAAAAAAGAACGAAGCATTTCATTTGCAAAGTACACATGTGTTATGGACTACAAGATCTAGGAGTATTTGAAAACCTTCTGTCTCTCCAAGACAATTTCATACAGAAGGTTTGCAAGGACAGGCAGCTCTGTAAAAACCAGCATCTATAATAAAGGAGCCATGAGTGTAGGCACATAGCACATGGTACAAATATTGTTCTTACAACTTTCTAAAAGGCTTTCATCCAGCTTTTACAAGGGCACTAATTTCTCAAAAGCTACATCAGTGTAAGAGCTGCTTCTAAATCCTCATGAGAAAGATTTTGAAATTAAGAGAGAGTTAAGTGCATTCTGTCCTTTTAGCTACTATGCCTACTGATTCTTCAATCTTTCTTCAAAGAGCAATCTTTTGTATGGCCATCTGCTCAGCAAGTAAAGAAAGCAAGAGATGTTTTCCCAAATAAAGATATCACAAAACTGTGGATATAGTCCTAATAGCCAGATGCATACTTGGAATTCTTTGCAACTCATTAGTTTTAGTTGCTCAGCTTGACAACTCTAGCATCATTTATACTTGAGAGACTATTCTATTACTGTAGGAAAAACCAATTTCATAGGACCTCCAAGAGAACTTAAAGATTTCCATCTATAATCAAGCAAGGATCTACTGCTAATAAACCATCCAAAAATCTTTTTGCCTCAGATGCCCGTTCAGGCCAAAGACCAAACCAAAAAAAACCAAAACATTGTGGTTATGCAGAGCTGCAAATTCACCTCTTAGAAAGCAGAGATCTCAGGTATACATTAATATGTAATTAATTTACAAATTATTTATACTAAAGATAATCTTCAACCAATAATTTTAAAGAAACACAATAGAAAATTCAAAGTACAATAAAGATATTACCTGTACTTAGAGTGCTCAAACATTTTAGAACAACGAAAAATGCCAAGCAGCAGCAGCCCTTCAGTGTCCTGTACCTTGTAATACAGATAATCTTGCACTGAAATCAATTGCTCCATTCAGTGAAAGATTAAAAGATAAGAGATGCATTTCTCTTGCCTTTGAATGTACATTACTCAATTTTTAAGCTTAATAAAATACAGAATACTCTGCACATAATAAAGTATATTAGACTTGCCAGCACCATACTGGGGCAAACCACTTCAAATTTGTCTTTTTATTTTCAGTGACCTTTTAGAACTGGCAAAGCATTGGCTTCTTTTGTTCCACTACAGAGTAAGAAGCAACCATTTAATTAGATATCTAACACAATTCCAGGTCTTTCCTTATTCTATCTACATTTCTTCCAGCTTTTAATTTTAAGATGTTCAGAAACAAGTTATCTAGCTCTTCTAACTTGAAAGCATTTATTCATAACAGCTATTCAATGCATGTGGAATATTTCACATCCTGTCACAGTGTGTAATAACATATCTGGAAAGATCCAGAACATACCACAGTGGCATTTCCAGAACACTTACTTTTCATCCCTTATCATTATTAACTCTGTTGTTTCATTTAAAGTATGCAACTCACAAGAAACATTGTGAAAGGGCAGTAGCTACTTACTACAAAGTAAGTCACAGAACTGCAGAACTACTGAATGTTCTGGGTTTGAAGGAATCTTAAAGATTATCCTGTTCCAGAACACATTGCTGGGGTCACGTTCAGCCTCTCAGCCAGCAGCACCCCCAAGTCCTTCAGGGCAGGGCTGCTCTGGGTCTGTTCATGACCAGCCTGTGCTGATACCAGGAGTTGTCCTGACTCAGGTGCAGCACCAGCATTTGGCTGTGTTAAACCTCATGAGATTCCCACAGCTCACTTCCTGAGCTTGTCCAGGTCCTTCTGGATGGCATTCACACCACTCAGCTTGGTGTCATCTGCAAACGTGCTGAGATTGCACTCTACCCTGCACTTCAATAATGAAGATACTAAATAACACAGTTTACAGACCCCTAGGGGACACCACGCGTCACTGATGTCCCTTGGGACTCTAAGCCATTGAGTGCTGCCCTCTGGATGTGACCATTCAACCAATTTCTTATCCATTTAACAGTCCACCTGGCAAACCCTTTTCTCTCCAAATTAAAGAGAAGGATGTTGGGGAGGACCATGTCAAAAGTCCAGATAAATGACATCTACAGCTTCCCTTGTTCACTGATGGAGTCACTCCAACATAGAAGGCCACTTGACCAGGCACGACCCGCCCTGGATGAAGTCCTGCTGGCCGTCTCAAGTCACTTTCCTGTCCTCCATGTGTCCTAGCATGGCTTCTAGGAGGATCTGTTCCATGACCTTCTCAGGCACAGAGGTGAGGCTGACAAGTTGGTAGCTTCCAGGATCCTCCTTTCTATCCTCTTTCAAGACGGGCACAATCCCTTCCCCTTTTCCAGTCATCTGGGTCACATCTTATCTTCCCAAAAGTTACCTTGTTTCTAAGATAAGCTAGGGAAGTATAATTATTTAAATGAGGAAATAAGAACACGAAGAAAGATGAGAATTCACCTATCAACAGAGAAAATCAATCTCAAGTCAACATTTTTTGACCCAAGATTCCAAAGTTAATGTTTAAACTGATGCATGACAGGGAAATATACACAACTAATAAGTCCCTTAAGAAGTCCCTAGGGACAGCTAAATGAGGTTTGAAAGAGAACAGCCTCATTATTAAAATCACATACAAGGGTTGCTAAGATAAGAAATAATGAGAAATGAGGAAGAAACAGACAATTATAAAGGCAGAAAAAAACAAAGAGTGAGTTTAGAAGGAGATTAGACACAGCTGAGACCATGTTACAGGAATAATACTTGTCCAAGGAAGACAGCTGAACCAGTGCTACTGGTTCATTAATCAGATAAATACCGCCCATAGCTCCCACACCTCAGACAACTCATTGCACCTCTGTGTTTCAGTGGTATTGAACTCTCATTGCCTCCCATCTCACACATGTTTCTAGGGGGACTGCTGCACTTGTTGGGAGTCCTATAATATCTCTTTTCTATTTTCAGAAAATTTGATTCAGCATAACATACTACAATACATTATCACAGTCTGGATTTCACTTTTCTGATCCCTACTATCCCCTCCTCAGGATAGCTCACTGAGTGAAATGAAAAGCATTTTCCTCTTACAGCATGCTAAATAATGTATTTGCCCCTCTATCAGAAAAGCAAGGTTCCCTTTTAGTCATAACAGACAACAACTGTCAGCCCCACCTCATACCACCCTCTTGAAAAGGGAGGAAGGAGAAATGTTTAAATGAAAAGGCAAAAATAAGTATGAACACTCACATCAAAGCTAGGAACATCCTGAAGTTCAGATAAGCCTAAGAACATGATATAAATCCCCACAGTGGGGGAAAATACAGAAAAATAACCTGGGATTTACTGCTTTGTCACCAGCAGGAAGTGAGAAAATGCTCATGGCCACCAAACCAGCTTGCTACGAAACACCCAGACACTACACCTTCACAAGGCTGCCTTTTATTGCTCCACCTGTGAAAATTCACTTCCTTCTGTGCAGACACATGCACAGACCATGTGCAGCGCAGGGTACATGCACAGACTCTGTCAGACACAGAGGATGCACAGACACAACAGATGCACAATGAAAGGGACAGAAAACCAGTCCATATACATCACTGCCTTTTTACTCTAGAAACTTAAGTAACAGGTTTGTTATAAACTGGAAAAGGAACATGTTTGTGTTATACATTGGGCAAGATTCTCCATGGGATAAATTCACAAATTTTAATACCAAATGCACTTCAAATGCACCTTGTTGATTACAAGTTTCTCACTGACTTGCTTAAAAGTCAAAAATAAAGTCTGATACACTGATAATCTATAAAAACAGAACTAGAAAGATGTATTAGCACAGTTTTACCACAGATATCACATTGAACAATTCATTTAAGATCATTTCCTTCTGCAGCAAATGAGGGGTCACCACACCCAGCTCATGAATGTATGAGAGAGTTCAGTTCAGCATCTGCTAAGCACTTGTGGAATCACCAGATCAGTGTTACAGGGCTGCACAAATGCATTCTTCAGCTTGATCACTGCTCAGAGAGCTGTAAGGAAGCACCCAAAGTGGTACCTGGGTTACTGTAAATAACAATCCATCCCTGCACTTCCCACTGTGACCAAACAGAATACAAAAAAAAAAAAGCTGCAAATTTATCTTTTGAATGAATAACAAGCCTACTTTCACACACAAAACCAGTTAGTATTCTAAAGCTAAGATTTGAACACATCAGCTATTACTGTTTGAAACAAGCAACTTATCACAAGTTATGTAAGCATCTTGGCTATATCCTGCTTCACAAGTTTCCATAGGAGACAAACATGAAATAAACAAGTGTCTCATCCTACTGGAGAATTCCCAGTTTTCTTTACCTAAACATCCAGAAAACCAAATCACCTCCCTAATAAACTAGTGGAGAGGAACAGAAAGCAGAGCTGCAAACATCATCCCCTTAACAGGAAGGCAGAAGCACTGTTATTGTACTCCAAGGACAACAGGATCAAGCCCTGCCTCAGCCCAGACCTGCTCACTTTGACAAATAAGCAATCATTTCTACAAGAATAAATGAGAAGATTTATACAGAAGTAACTAGGAGTAAAACTGGACCTACAGGCATCTGGAACCATCACAAGCCCTTATACTCCCACTCCAAAACACTGCCGTATTTCTCACAGAAAGAAAAAGAAGGGCAGTTTAATGTGGTGTTGTTTTTCATGATGTGATTAAATCCAGTATATTTCTCAGCTAACAGAGCTTTATCTTTGAAGTTCTCTTTTTAGGAGTTTAAAATGCATAATGTTTACCAAAAGAAAAAAAAATCAAGTTACTGAAGTCTAATATTTTTTTAACTGCATACTTCTTGTCCCCTGACAACTCATTGCACCTAGCAACTGTTATGAATAAAAAACAAACAGAACCTGAAACTAGTCTTTTATGTAATTCTTATGAGGATCTGAAGGTGCCCTATACATGGCTCCTATCTACTAAATTCCATAATCGAGGTATAGGCACACTGGTTTCTTAATCCTTTAAAGGCTGTCACATTAGCCTTTGGTCAGATAAGGGCTCTGAGTCAAAATACCATATTGGATAAGAAGAATTTACTTTTAAGACACTAAATGTCGTATTTCAGATCCCATCAAATCATTAAAGTAAGTTAGAAGTCCTAGGTCCTAGCCTCCTCCTGAAAATTTTCACTGATTATCAATTAGCTTACCTTCCCAAAGCTTTCTCAAGAGACACCCCCATGCAACTGATTCCCTGGGCTGAGGAAAAGAACAATCTACAATTCGGTATGACCTCGGCAAACTGGGGCATGCAGGGACAGTGGTGTGTCAAGGTGTGTAAATGAGGTGTAACCCAACAGACACAGCTACCTTCAGCTAACACAGTAGTCACAAAATTGTACTGCCTTACTCCCAACTCACATAAAAGCTATTTCTGTTCATGCTTTTTAATACTGCTTACTGAAGTAATGTCATTACTATTTCGTGAAACACTACAATGCTGTGATTCATGCCCCCAAGGCTTTTAACTCCTTCCACTGACTAGACAGGAAAGGTGGACACTTCAGGTCAGAAGATAATCAGGTGCCTAAGTAGACAACATTATTTCAAAATTCAGTGTAAAACTGACATAAAAGACTCTAATTTTAAGACTGAATCACAAATACAATCTGTGTCTAAGTGCAGGTTAAACAACTCTACAAGGTACAACTGATCGCCTATGGTAAATCCTTAATCGTGTATTTGGATATTGAAACAATAGATTATATACTGTAACTATGTCTCAGCATTTAAGAAACACGTTACCTAGTCCTATAGTTACATACTAAAGGAACATCTGAAGTCTTACTAAATACATAGGAGACAGAAATGTAAAGCAACTCAATGGGACAGAGCATGCCTACCTGCTCTGTTCAAGTCCCAGTGAAGTAAGCTACAGCCTTAGTTTCCACAGCAGCTAAATTAAATCAAAATCTTCAAAACAAACACTACTATCGTGAATTTATCTATGTATATTTCAGGCCCTGGTAAACTGAAAGTGATCCAAATACCCTAACTTAGAGCAAACTCAGTCTGATATTATAGTCAAACTAGTCAGTTACCTAGAAAAAATTTAAAACATGTAAATATGCAGTCTTGGTTACATTTTTCAAATAGATATCATATGTTATGAATTATGTGGGAAGCATCCAGCACTTCATATGCTGTTGAATCATTCTTTGCTCCTCTTACAGTCACTTCTGAACAGCTGCTAATGCACACAGCCTACAGTAAAACCAATGTTTTAAATAAACAATTGACACATTAATTTTCTTAAGTTGTGAGTTTTATTAAAATCAGTCAAGAACAATGCTTCTTCAAAGAACATACTCTAAGTGTGTTTATACTGAAACTGAAATTCTGTACTGATAGAGACAAAAATTAATAGCTTGGGCACAATGCAAGATGATTCTGAAAAGGTCCCTATTTAGGGCTCAAAAAAAACTAGAGTCAGGAAAATTTCAGTTCCAGTAACCAAGAACTCCATTCCATCTGTGAATGTGCCTCTGACTTGACTCAGCTGTCTGCTTACCAAACAAAGTCTTCTTTGTCTGCTATCCCCTCATACTAGTGAGCCTCTATATTTACAAGCTGCAACTTCCTTTCTACATCTCCCCAAACAAATCATAGAACAACATCCTGAGTTGGAACAGACCCTCCAAGATTATAAAGTCAAACTCCTGGCCTTGGACAGACAAGCCCAAGAATCACACCATGGGTCTGAGAGCACTGTCCAAAAAAAGCTATGCTTAACACAGCTTTTCTCCTAAAGAGTATGGTATAATAAAACTGTAAAAAGGAACTTCCAGAGGTCCCATCCAAACTCAGCTGTTCTACAGTTCTATGACCTTCTGGGAGTTTTTGTATTTTCAAGTCAGACTTCCTTCAGGCAACCCCTTCAGCATATATCTAGATTTTTAAAACAACAAAGCTAAGCTGTGAATTTCGAGTTTCAATATCTACCTTTAAATCTGTCCTAAAGACACTGAGGGCAGCTGAACACAAGTACACAAGTTTTTTGTTGGCCTTTTCCTGCGGAAAGACACCAGACACTTTTTGGTCTCTGAATCTTGTAACTTTCATTCAATTAAGAACGTGTCAAAGGCCCAGGGGCAGAGCCCACCTGCAGTGGATGCCTACCAGCAAGGAACTGATGGCCACCAGGAAGCCAGCAAGAAGCCCCTTTGCACTGTTATGCATGAGCAGAGCACATGTCTGAGCATCCATCCTTTCTCCGTACTGCCTGAAAGCCTAAGGCTCCAGCAGAGAGTCCAACAGAATAACAAGTGTTTGCTGTTAGAGGGTAGAGTTGATTGTTAACCTACACTGAACAAATTACCACTTCAAAAAACTATTTGCCATGTTTATATTAAAGTCACAGAGGTGCTAACAGACTAGTCACTAACCTCTGGGTATATCAGAGCACTTGGACACCTTATTACACTGTCAGGAACCTGCCATACAAGCTCGAGGAAATAAATGAACTAACAGGAACTCATTCCAACTGCCTAATTCCAATCTGTTGATAACCGATCATTTTCTTTCCTTCTTTCTTTCCATATACAATTAGCAGTGTTGAACTGAGCACTGTGTTCTTTTAAATGAATACAGAAAGTTGATATACTCAGATAATGGCCCATTAAAGGCAAACAATTCAAGAGGAAACTTGTGAACATCCTAGAATTTCTATTAATTACCAAGAGGGAGTTTTCCAAGTGTATACTGCACATGGCCAACTGTTTCTTTTTCGCCTCCTCCTAAATATATTAGCAAGTGGAAAGGCAGAAAGAAAATTAGATTACATTTCAATTTTGCACCTCAACAATCCTGAGAAAAACCTGTAAGTAAAGTTAAGGAATTACTGTTTTGGTTAAACGGGCAAGTACTTGCAAGATACAGAAGAGTGTTTTCTAAAACAGCCTGAAAGCATAGCACAGAATGGCTTGTGAAAAGGAGACCCAAAACCAAAATGCATAAATAACAAACTTGTTGGTCAGCACAGTTAGCAAGAAAACATCATAAGTATTTCTTTTTTGCAGATGAATTGCAGGCAAGCACCAAATTTTACAGAAGTTACATTTCCAGCTTTATCTTATGGTGATGCATCAAGAAAAAGGAATTGTTTCCACAGCAGCAGAATCTTAACAATTTAACCATGGCTCAGTTTAACTCAAGTAGGAGTATGTTAATTCCTTGTATTGCAATCTAATCCAAAACAAGTTTATTATTTATTACTGTTGTATGTTTAATTGTACTTTATGCACAGACAAGAGAAACTCAACCTACCCAGAAACCTGTTTTCCAAAGTCCCTCCATCCTAAGTGTTTTATATAGATACACATAATCTTGGTGTTTCCCCTATTAACAGATCTGTCTGTAATTACACGTTTTACACTATTTAGAAACCTCACATATATAAAAAACATGCAATCTCTAGGAAGAGATAATGAACTGAAAGTGTCTGAAGTTTAAAACCACGCAAGATAGTAAAGGCAGAAGAAAAAAACAACAAAAAAGATTCCTGGAGGTGGCACCACTCTCATGTCTACAGCAAGACTAGAACCAAGTTTAAAGGGAAAAAAAACCCCGAGTTCAGCTTTTAGTGCTGGACTTTAATCCGCAGCTCATGACAGCAAAACCTTTAATAACTTGTATTCATAGCCATTGGTAAGAATTGCGCACCAATGAGCAACCTTGAACTCCCACAATGCTCCTGTTTTATTAAGGAAATCAAAATGCTACAGAACAGAAATGTCTGGTATTTTTTTTTCTGTTGGGGCTGCTGACAGTAGATTACCACTGTTATCTACATATAAAAGTCTGAAACTGACACAACATATGAAACACACACATATAGAAACCAAGCATCAGAAATCCAAGTGCTGTCTTGTAAAGAACATAGCCCATCCTTCCAGGAACATTAAAGACCAAACTGCTCCCAGACCTGCAGCACTTCAGCACAGCAGGAATCCTTTCCCAAAACTATCTGCAAAGAAAAATTATGAAAGGGAAAGTAGGAATATGTATCAAGCTAGCTCACATGCAATCCCATTTACAAAGGAATCTTTTATACTTATGACAAAGAAGCCCCACAGCACCGTCTGTGTCAAAAACCTCAGGTGAAGATGTCTGCCTGAGCTTAAGATGGAAAAAAGGCAGCTTTATGTTCAACTATGAGCTCTAGAGCACCACAATGAACAACAGATGCCAAAAGGAATTCCAGCTGGGCTTCCAGCAAACGTATACTGGAAAAAGAAAACTGGGTACTGGAAAAAGGTTTTTCAGGATGGAAGAAGATTTGAAAGAGTTTGAATACAATGATTTTGTTAAATGGTCTGATCTCTTTTTGGCCCTCAGTTGCCCAGTGAATACGTTTCATGAGTTTATTTCTGCTATATATAGCTTCAGAAATGCATTTGCTTTTGAGAAATCATAATTCATTTCCGTGATAGATTACCCAGAGGAGAAAAAAAAAAAAAAAAGTAGTAAACCAGAGATTCTCCCTGCACACCACAGCCTAAATGTTCTATGACAACATTTAGGCAGGAAAACCAATAGTCCCTTCTCTTGTTAACATAGTTCTTGTTTCGAATTATAATTACTATTTTCCTCTCCTTTTCTTCAAGCTTAAGAAATTTGTTCAGGATAAAATTGAAGATCTGTATAGCAGGAATGCTACACAACAAAAAACTGTTAACAATCAGGCAATGTTTATTAGCACTTATAAAATACCAGATACATCCTAGTTTGCAGGTCCTGACTCAGTACAAGAAACAGGCAAGCCAAAAGTCTAAATTTAAACATGCTTCTATACAGTTGAACCAGCAGTGACTGCTGCAGTCATATGCAAAAGTGTATTAATGAATTCACTGACATATCTGGATACAATATAAATTAATGTCAAGGGTTTTTAGTTCATCCATTTTTCAAATCCCCAACATCACTAGGGACCACCAATCCAGGACTAGGCAAATTAAGTGCTCCCTTGAAGGATTTGATTTTCCTCAGCACACATGATAGCTATAGCATTCCTGCTTGGTTAAAAACAGAAAACAAGTCTGTCTTACCATCATCTGATCCGAACACCTGTGATTAAAACACTTTTGTACAACCTCGGCATGGTTAGCTTACAAGCTGGACACTGGAAATAGACATTGAGTTACAAAGAAAGAAAAAAGAAAGAAAGAACAAATGCACTCTTACTTAGACAGCATGTTTCACCCCAAAGGAGACTAACAGCTACTATTTTACAGAGCTGGCATTTCACAGAATTTTATTCATAATATAACAGAAGACATTCTTTACAGTCTTATAAGCTGCATTTTTTAAAAAGGTATTTTTAAGTTTTCTAAAATATGTGCTTTAATTTAATAACAACACTACAAATACAAGAAGTACCTATTGATTAATCCATCTAACTTAAAAAATGAACTTCTAGTATAAGTAGCCTTAAGCAGTACAAAGAAAAACTATTCAACTAGGAGGGAAAAAAAAAACCCCTTCATACTGAGGACTATATAAATAGTTTTATTATCTTCACTGTCTAAACATCCCACATGCACAAGGACTGAGGTGATCTGAACACAAATCTGGAAGAAAATAAACCTCAATACTTCTGTTTGACCCTTCTATAGCTCACAACACGATGTTATTATCACACTTCCCTGACTTTACATGTTCCTATACAGACTATGTCTAGAGACACTCAGAAACTTGAAGAGAAATTAAATATGGATGAAAAATCAACATGTGCTAACACATGAGATTAACACAAATCTCTGTCACCACAGCAAACACTCAAGGGTAAGATACCCTCTACTTTCCATTGCACAATTCTTCACAGCCTTTTTTCTTTTCACCTGGAAATTCCTTCACCTGAGGAAGCTATCACAAAATGGTGATTGGGCTAACTTCCAAAATGGTGCTTTCACTCTTCACACAAAATGTTACAATACTTTTTTATTTTCATTGTTTTAACTTAGTGCATTTTAAAGGTGCCATGCAACTTTTAAGGCAAAGTCCTGAAGAAAATGAAGGATAATTGAATGGAAATTAGGATGGCATGACTACAATGTAACTGCATTCCCTCAATCGGAAAGGCCTTAAACATTTCAATGAAAGAGACTTTTTAAAGTATTTACCAAGCAGACTAACATCAGCCCCACTGGTAACATTGTTCCTAGGGGCAAGAAGCTGTAAATTCCTTTTCACAGAGCATGGGGCAAAAAAAAAAAAAAAAATAAGATGCCCAACTCCCTATTAGGATTACTTGCACTCAAACTACCACAAGTATTCTTCTGTGTTCATTATGTTTTGAGTTCTTAGGGCCTCATTAAAATAACTTACTAAAATTACAGAAAAAAAGTCAGGGGTAAAGCATGCTTGGAAACTACAGATGTGAAAAAGAAACCCCTGAGTTGCCAACTCAATGCATCACCAACAACAACAGCTACAACCTCCCTGCCCTCTGCTTACACCTCCCTTACAAGAGACGGGAGGTCACAGACCTCCCCTATAGTTAGTCACTGCAGCATTGATTAGATGTCACAATCAAAAGAGAATCAAGATACCTTATTGTCATCTTCCAGTATTTCAGGCTGGAAAAGGTCCTGTCTGCCTCAGTAACGTTAAGCAGAGTTGCCAGATGATCTCCATCACATGAGCAACAACTCTTAAAACTCTAAGGAGAGGTGTCATGGGTCTGTGGAGCCTGTTCAAGCAATGAAAAGCAGTAACACTAGCTCTGACTCACAAAAGGAAAACAGCCAAGTTGAAGACATCCTAAAAGACAGCTTCTATTTAGAGAAAGATAGAGGGATTTGCAAAGTGATGTAATTCCTTAAACATAAGCTCCTCTGTTTGACAGGGGGCAAAATATGATGAAAAAAGAATANATAAGATGCCCAACTCCCTATTAGGATTACTTGCACTCAAACTACCACAAGTATTCTTCTGTGTTCATTATGTTTTGAGTTCTTAGGGCCTCATTAAAATAACTTACTAAAATTACAGTAAAAAGTCAGGGGTAAAGCATGCTTGGAAACTACAGATGTGAAAAAGAAACCCCTGAGTTGCCAACTCAATGCATCACCAACAACAACAGCTACAACCTCCCTGCCCTCTGCTTACACCTCCCTTACAAGAGACGGGAGGTCACAGACCTCCCCTATAGTTAGTCACTGCAGCATTGATTAGATGTCACAATCAAAAGAGAATTAAGATACCTTATTGTCATCTTCCAGTATTTCAGGCTGGAAAAGGTCCTGTCTGCCTCAGTAACGTTAAGCAGAGTTGCCAGATGATCTCCATCACATGAGCAACAACTCTTAAAACTCTAAGGAGAGGTGTCATGGGTCTGTGGAGCCTGTTCAAGCAATGAAAAGCAGTAACACTAGCTCTGACTCACAAAAGGAAAACAGCCAAGTTGAAGACATCCTAAAAGACAGCTTCTATTTAGAGAAAGATAGAGGGATTTGCAAAGTGATGTAATTCCTTAAACATAAGCTCCTCTGTTTGACAGGGGGCAAAATATGATGAAAAAAGAATAACACATTTCTCTAAATAATGGTAAATATTTCCTTGAACTTCAGATTTCATCAGCATCAGCACAAGACAAGTGGATATTGACGAAGCTACTGTAGATTTCACTTTTCCATTAGCCAAGCAGGCTCAAACAGAAAGCAGGGAAGGTGGTGGTGGTCGTTTCGCTGGACTGTCAAGGTTACTCCCGAAACATCATGTTGGAAGGGGACCAGTACATCTGCTTAACGTTTACTGGCTGGTTCTGTGCTGCTCTTCATCACCCGCAGAACCTCCCGAGGAAGTCGACAGGCACCGACCACCGCTGGGCTGCACCAGCGGCTCCCGGCAGCGCGGACTTCGGGGCCGATGTCAGAGCAAAGCCTCCTGTGTCGCGGGGCGGCTGCAGGGCCGGGTCCCCTGGCTCCCACGGCCTCCGACGGCGAGGGCTGAAGGCTGCGCTGCCGGACGCACCGCCCGCCTCGCCCCAGCCGCGCCGCAGACGGCGCTCGGCGGAGCTCCGCGGCTC
>VXBU01018639.1:38128-48534 GCA_013400315.1 Bombycilla garrulus | reverse complement strand
AGCAGAGGTGCAGCAGCCATTCACAGTGAGGCCTGAGCAGTGCAAAGCCAGTGTGTACTCTCTGTGTCCCACCAGCCCTGGCAGGAGCAATAGGATTCACAATTCTTGCTTCAGAGTGAAGAGCCTTGGAGTTCACTCAGCTCCATCTCCAACTTTAAANTTTTTTTTTTTTAAGGTGAAAGAAAAATAAATGAAATATCATGTTGTACAACTTCTGCCTCCCGAGGTTTGATTCCTTTTAAAGGGAAGTGAAGAAAGTTGTCAGGCCAAAACTTCGTAAAATAAAAACGGCAGTTGAGGAAGAGAAAACCATGAAATGATACACTCCTGTTAACATCCAAACGCTGTTTTTTGGTGTTCTGTGAATGAGAATGTTACTGCAGCTGACTTGTGTTTTTCCATTGCATGTTCATGCTGATAATCAGGATGTGTGGCCCTACTCTGAAATGTGCACTTTGACTTTGTTCTTGTAGCTGCCTAATTTCGATGGAGTTACTTCTTGTTTCATCTTGTTATCTTCCCAAACTGTTTTTATCCATTTTCCTTTCATGAAAGCAAAAACTTTTCTTGTGTACCAGTAAAACATCTTTCTATGACTGGATAAAAACTTTTTTTTCAGCTATTGTTTTCCATATATATGTATTATTTTAAACCCCCCAACACTCTTCTGCTGCTTACAGTCAGTAAACCAAATACAAAAGACTTTTTTCTTTTCAGCTGCAATCCTTTATTTGCATGTGTTTAATGTTCTTCTGTGCAACTGTGCAGATACAAGTACTTAAAATGGTAAAGCCTTCTCCCCAAGATAACAGAGTACACTGCAGTAATACATAGAATGATATACAGATAGCTACACTGTGTCCTTTAAGAATTTAACACAGTTTAAATTGAATAAGTTGAAAACTTCATGGATCTCTTGACAGTTTTCAGAACACATATGGTTTCAAAATACTGATTGGTGATTTTGTTCTCAGGTGTTAATACTGAGAACTCTGAGTCAGGGAACTGTAGCTAGAAGAAATGTTTAATATAACAAAAAAAACAAAATTAAACTAGGGAAAAACTTCTAGGAGAGAAAGGATGCTGTTAGTACCTCGGGCCATACACTGATGTTCTTTTAAAAGGGATCCCTATGCCCTCAGATCCCNCTAAGAGAAGAAAAAAATATAAAACATTCTCTGTCTATAAAAGAGATAATATGAAAACAAACCAGACTCTTGAATAAATTCAGTTCTCAAGGCACACTGAGTACTGTTATCAGAAATATTTCCTGTGAGGTATTTAAACTAATGATATACAAAATATTAGAATTGCCTTTGTTTGATAATTCTGTTGTTAGTTAACAGAAATAATGATGAGGACCGTTAATGGATAAAATCTCGGATTTGTTTCCTACAAAATGATCTTCCCACATCCCCAAACACCAAGATCTGACACCATATCTCTAACTTGTAGTTAACACTTCATTTTGTTACCTATTTGCTTTTGAGTCATAGTATAGTACCAGATAACTGAGAAAAGAAAATCTGTGAAGAAAATAAAAGCACTTGAGAAAAATTTACTGTATATAGAATTAATTTCTTCTCCATTGTTAGGCCATTTTGTTGTCATCTGGCACAGTGTCATCATATGTTTTGCTTCACTACCATGCTATTTTTAACCTGCGTATCTCTGGCAAACAGGATAACTTCTCTCTTTTATGGGCACTTTAGTGTCTAAATAAGCAGCTCTAAAATAAGCCTTCATTGCCAGCATCCTATCTAAGTTAAAAAAAAGTGAAAAAAGTGTTGGATATTTGTTGTATTTTTTGCTTTTGTCTCTAAAGGTAAACTTTTTTTTTTTAAGGTGAAAGAAAAATAAATGAAATATCATGTTGTACAACTTCTGCCTCCCGAGGTTTGATTCCTTTTAAAGGGAAGTGAAGAAAGTTGTCAGGCCAAAACTTCGTAAAATAAAAACGGCAGTTGAGGAAGAGAAAACCATGAAGTGATACACTCCTGTTAACATCCAAACGCTGTTTTTTGGTGTTCTGTGAATGAGAATGTTACTGCAGCTGACTTGTGTTTTTCCATTGCATGTTCATGCTGATAATCAGGATGTGTGGCCCTACTCTGAAATGTGCACTTTGACTTTGTTCTTGTAGCTGCCTAATTTCGATGGAGTTACTTCTTGTTTCATCTTGTTATCTTCCCAAACTGTTTTTATCCATTTTCCTTTCATGAAAGCAAAAACTTTTCTTGTGTACCAGTAAAACATCTTTCTATGACTGGATAAAAACTTTTTTTTCAGCTATTGTTTTCCATATATATGTATTATTTTAAACCCCCCAACACTCTTCTGCTGCTTACAGTCAGTAAACCAAATACAAAAGACTTTTTTCTTTTCAGCTGCAATCCTTTATTTGCATGTGTTTAATGTTCTTCTGTGCAACTGTGCAGATACAAGTACTTAAAATGGTAAAGCCTTCTCCCCAAGATAACAGAGTACACTGCAGTAATACATAGAATGATATACAGATAGCTACACTGTGTCCTTTAAGAATTTAACACAGTTTAAATTGAATAAATTGAAAACTTCATGGATCTCTTGACAGTTTTCAGAACACATATGGTTTCAAAATACTGATTGGTGATTTTGTTCTCAGGTGTTAATACTGAGAACTCTGAGTCAGGGAACTGTAGCTAGAAGAAATGTTTAATATAACAAAAAAAACAAAATTAAACTAGGGAAAAACTTCTAGGAGAGAAAGGATGCTGTTAGTACTGATGTTCTTTTAAAAGGGATGCCTATGCCCTCATATCACTAGTGCAGATTTGAATAGAGGCTGGTATGAGTGCAGACAAGCTCATTCTATGGCATTTGCGTCTGCATGCTCCGTGGGCATGTGGGAGCCATTCCAGATTGCCTGGTGCTCTTCCTCTGCTTATCTGTGTGGCACACTGAGGAGGCTTTTAGCAGCTGGTTCCTAGGCTCTCCTGTTTCTTAGCTCAGCCCTGCAAAAATAGCCCCTGATAAAGAAACACATCGCTATCAGGACACCATTACCTTTCAGCCCAGTAATTTTCAGTGTACTCTTCAGAAGTCTTTCTGCAACCTGAGAGCAGCTGGGCTTTGGGAATGGAGCTGTGCAGCCACGGAACAGCTTCCAGCTCTCCGAAAACTGCAGAGTGGTAGGCAGGGAACTGAGCTGGCAGTGCAGCTGATGCATCTGACTGCCAGATGTCTCTCTCATAAACATCCAGAGACCAGCACCAAGTCGTGTCTGGAGCCTGGGGACAATACTGACCGAGCCCTGTTGTGTGGCCATCAGTGAAGGGGCAGCTTCCAGATGAGAGAGTTGATGCCCGTGCACATAAATCTGTCCTGAGTTTCCCCTTTAGCAGATGAGGCAGACAGCTGACATTTCTGGCAATCAGAAGGCCTGCTGTTGACTACCATCTGCTAAAGTAATTCAGGAGGTGGCATTCACCAGTTCAAAAGTCTTGCCCATCATCTTTGTGAGTGACAGATATAGAAGGGATCATCTTTGTGCTTTCTCATCCCAGTTTGTATCTGGGTTACATACATGATGCTTCCTGTTGTGTCAGTTCTTTTTAGTTCTCAATTCTTCACCAATCAGCTCTTCCTCAGAAGAAGAGGAATCACTTACTCAAAACCTAACAATTTACTCAGACTATACCTGGTCTAACCCAGATGTTCTGGTGTTTTTTATGGATCTCCCAAGCTCTTATGAAGGTATTCTTTTAAAGAGCTAGTCATCCGGACAGTCCAAAGCAAAGCAACATTAAAATCAGTCAATATTCATTGCACTTTATATTTTCCAGGTGTTAGTTAAGGTGATTGAGTAAATTTTTCTGACTCTATAATAAAATAAAAGTTTTTATTTAATATTTATTCAGATTTTATGATAAGTAAAGAGATTTTCAATACATAAGGAATACTTAAAAAAAATCCAACATGTCCTACAGGTCTGAGATTGTAATTAGATTTTTCAAAACCCACAACCAATCAAACAATTGCTGAAAATTCAAAGCAAGTTGAACCACGAATCTGTTTCTAATTGAGCTTTTAGCTATTAAATATTAGAATAAGCTTGTTCCCTTAAGTTAAAATTATTGAAATACTTTATATAAATGGTACAGATACTGATGCTAGTGCTTTTGGATAATCACTAGAAGAAATAAGAAAAAAACCCCAAACCCCTCTATTGAATTTTATGTATTTTGTATTTACAGATACATGCAAATAGGATATAACAACAAAGGACCATAGGTGTATTTCCTTAAAAATGTACTGTCACTTTGTAATGTGCACAAAATATTTTAAATAGATAGAGTGAAGAGTGTGAAGATATCAAGGTAGGTAGTTATTTTTAGGTGAAAATCCCACAGAAAAAAAAACATATAATATTGAAAAATACTGAAAATTACTCCCAAAATAATATTTTTAGCAATGTCATTTCAAGGAGAAACAACTTAAAATACAAATAAAAAGTTCATGTTTTTAACAGTTGGGAATTGACATTTTATGTTACAACTTGTCTAGGAATAAAATTGTATATAGACAATAAATACTATTTTGTAATGTGGTTTTTAATTAAAAAAACATGTTAAAACTATATTTTAAATTATGCTTCTGCTTCTTAGAGATGCCACATTGCCAGCACTTGCTTCTCATGTAAAGGATAATTAATTCCATTAGAACTTAATTTTGCTGACTGGGCAGAAAAAGAACCACTTCCTGACATTATATCATATATGAAAGTCTTTCTCAGATATTTAAATATGGTTTGTTTAATGTGCATACAAGAGCACTAAGCCTGTGTTTTGCTTTTTTTAGAAATGTAGAAATCTGCAGATAAGATTCAACTGCCTTAAAACCATACTGTCTGTAATAAAGAACGTACACTCCCCCGGTCAAATGGAGCATGGGACACAAACTCAGACTCAGTTTTCAGTGTGAAACAAGTCTAACAATAGAATCTTTTACATGATACTAAAATCATAAAACAAAAAGTTAAAATTCCCTACTCGGGTAATGAAGAGCACTTTGAAACAGAAGTGTATTTTTAAAACATAGGCTGTTTGTGTCTGACACAAAAGTAATTTCAGTATGTAGTCACACTTTGAAAATGTTTCTTATGTTGTATTAGATGATGATAGGGGACTTTGGAGGTTTATTTTTATTTCCAGAAGGAGGTTTAAATGCTGGTCTTTCAGGTAGCTGAACTCCACTCTGGAAATTCAGGTTTCTGAAGGAGAGAGCATGGTTATGCTAAATATTCCATCAGGTAGGTAGGAAAGGCTGAGAAATGTAAGTATAGGGAAAGAGGAAAGGAAGTGCCATAATTTTCTGTTCTTGATCTAAGAAAAACTACTAATTTGTTGTGTTTGTCCTAGTGAGAATGGGTAATGAGCTCGTCACAAGCTCCTTGCTCTCTTGCCATTGTGGAAACTGGCAGGAAGATCTGACATCGGTGTCCAGGTGTCTGTACCTGAAACAGAGGTGCTTTGAGTGCTTCAGTTCCTTAGGCCAGCTGAGTCATCACACGTATGATTTACTACTTGGGAATCTTTCTGCTTTTATGCATTTTTTCATACTTCCTTCCATGTGAAATCCGTCTCCATAATCTTTCAGAATATCCCCACACACACTGTGCTGCATTTGGAGAAAAATATGGATGAAATCTTTCGTTAGGGAATTGCTGCCAAATTCGGAGTTGTGTTTTGGCCAGGCTGAAAGTGGGAAAGAGAGAAGAGAGATCTTGAGAAAAAATTGAAAAGGCTCGTGGGATTGACAAGGGGACAGAAAAACAACATCAAGTTCTCTAGAACATGTTCTGGCACTAGCCTAGGCAACATCTTTGTCAAACATTGGAATCCTTGGTTGCATTTTTATCTGCAGTCTACATCAATTGCTATTGTGTACAGATTGCTATTGTGTACAGTTCCAGTATTGGTGAAAGTTGGAGAAAAAGTATGGTGGGGATCAAGGCATCTGTGGGCACCTCCTAAAAACTTAGTACATGCCAAATATTCCCATGTAGGTATATGACAGAGGCATTCATATCCTGAGGAAAAAAAAGGCCTGTGCATGCCAGTCAGTTTTTAGATACCAGAAACATGGGTTTGATTCAGAAAGGAGAGGACTGTTTTTCATTCAGCTCATGTGTGGCTTTTTTGGTGCTTATGAGGACATCTGGGACTGAAACAGAAAGAGAGGGGAGGGTCATGAGGAGGTCACGAGCGTTTGAGAATGCTTCTGCAGACAGCAGGTATTGTTGTCAGATGGATGCTGCTGAGATTGGGGAGGTGGACTGATAAGCACATTTGAGCCTTGGATAGTTTGGTAGAGTATGACATAGTTATGGAAGAAAAAAATTACCACTGATTTTACTGAAGAAAATTTCCTCCTAATGCTCCAGGCTATGAACTCGTGGACATGGTTTTGCAGAAATAATCTAAGCAATGTCTTCACCACTCTCCCAAACTGAGTGTTTATAGAATGGCACGGGTGGAGAGTCTGTTCACAGCAATTATCTCTGCTTTGGCAACTAGAACCACAATCCTTCACATGCACTCTAAGTGCTATAATTATCTCTCAATACTTGGTGACTAATTCGAAGCCAAGCACTGTTAGAGGCTGCCCAAGTAATATTTTAAGTATATTTTTTGAATGCATATTTTTTTTGTTGGAAAAAAAATTAATGAAACTCTGACAGTTCTTACTACCTAACTCTAATACACACTCTGGATACAAATGCAGCAGGATTTGATTCTATCTTAAGTCAATGAAGAAAGCTGTATTCTGGTAATATAAACTGCATTTTCTATAATCAGTAAAGGCACTTTGCATTTCAGCCATATATTAATCTAAAAAATTCAGAAGTATGTTCCTAATAAATCTCTGCCTAGAGCCTCTGTGAGAATAGATAATATGGCTGTTTCCTAAAGAGCTTAGATTAAAGCATAAAGATAAAAAATGGGAAGAGAAATTATAACTCTTTGACCCAATGAGTAAATAATCCTTTTTTTCTGCATACTTTTCAGACAGTAGAGTTGTGAAATGCTTGCCTAAAAGGTAGCTTTTCTTTCTAAATCAAACTGAAGCAAAAATAACATCTTGTAACAAAAACCTGAAGAATTTATGGTGTTCAAGACAGCATAGCAGGTCACAAATATTCTTCCACAGTTTATAAAAACATCAGTGTAATGCTTTTCTACGGCAGAGAAAGGACTTTTATTTTCCCAACACATATATATATATATACATATTCCTAGAGGATATCTAGGAGTCTGATATCTCTCGGTGAATAAAAAGAAGCCAAAGTTCTTTTTGAAAGCTGACTGCAGGCACACAGCCTTTAACAGTTTATACTCCACTGAGAGCAAAATCATGAATCTCATATTCCTTGAGAGCTTGCTCTACTCTGACCCAGATGCAGGCCTTCTGTGGTCAGAAGAAACTTATATCCAAATTTTGAAGGCCTGACAACAACCCATTTCAGACTATAGAAATAGCTTTTTATGTATCAATTTTTTCTAGGTGCTTTGCCATCATTTGATGGATTCACAGCTTCTGGGGATGTTCTTTTAGGGGAAAGTACATTCACCTTGATTCAGTCTCTACTATAAATGCTAGAGAGTAAAGCACTAGAAGTGAAAAATAAACACGATGCTTTTCCTGTATTAAAAGACAATAGGGGAAGATAACTTTTGGAAGATGGTTCCAGTTTTAAACTCTTCCACTGTTGAGCATAAAGTTTTTCTTTTTTTAAACATCCAGTTTCACTGATCTTCCAGAACCCAAAAGAGAAAGGATCTTATAAATACCCTGGTTCTTGTACTCTTCTGTGTACACTCTCAGCCACTGCAAGGATTAGAGAAAAATTTTCAGTGACCCAATGGAAAATTCCTTTTGTTTCAATTTTCATCTCTTGCGTGAAAAGTCAAGTGAAACACAAAATAAAACCACTCCAAATAAGAAAATGCAAAACTAATGAATTATTTCAAGGATAATGGTATACAAAACTCGGAAAATAATGAAAAAATTAAAAAAAAATTATATTTGTTTTTAAAATTTAATATTAGTGGTGTAATACAAAAGTGAGAGACTAACAGAAAGTAAGTTTTCTTTCTTAGTATCTTGAAGTAAAGCTATAAAAGCATATGTTATTGTGCAGAATTAAGTTGCTCAATTCTTATAATCATATTCTGAATATATNATATCTCATCCCGATCTGTTGCTGCCAGTAGTTTTGCATTGTTGTTTATCTTGGATTTGCAGAGACCAATCAAATATATCCACATATGTATTCATACTGATAAAGAAAATTTGTGTTTCAGTCTTATATATTTCATTATCACATGCTAATTGGTTTTCCCCATGCTCTTTCCTTACCTTTTACTTTTCAAATATATTGGGGAAATACAGAAATTTAGTGGCTTGTATTTATTAAAGTTAGCATATATATATGTATATACTAACTGCTGTGTTTATTTAAGTCTGGTTCATTTCAAATAAGCAGCACAGTCAGATATCAAGCAAGCAAGGAAATAAGCAGTGACCTGAAACTAGAGAGATACTTGGTTTGACACCTGTGCAGTGTAGTTCAATACACATATCTGGAAAATTACAGCCTCATGCTTACAAGCATATTAAGTTGTGTAAAATTTTAAGGAACACCTAATAGCACAAGTCTTTATATAAATTAATCTGTTCATGGACAAGGATCTCAGCTGGTATTCATCTGACATATTTCCAATTGCAGATTATCTGGGTGTCAGTTTCAAGCATTTTTGAATGATTAACCCCTCAGATTCTGTTATACTCAAGAAGGGTATAATTTACAACCTCATTTTGTCCAATATTCATTTTCTCGAGAATTTCTAGGCAGAGTTTTGTAATTTCACAAGTATGAAAATTTTTCTTTCCAACTCATTTTCTTCTTCACCTGTCAGATTTACAAACTCCATCTGGAATCTGAAAAAAGCAATCTGTTCATTCCTTCTACTCCCCTTTCTAATGAAGATTCTGTAGACAGAGCTAAGCTGACAGTGTGGATGATGTAGAAGGAAAGCTGCAGACCAGCTCAGCTCATTCTTTCATAACTGTATTAATACTGTAACACAGTAGTGAAAAAAAAAATCTTTGTCAGTAATGGAAGGACATGTGACTCCACAGCATCCAAGGGTGTAGATTCAGAGTAATAGGACAATAACATTAAAATGTTGGTCTTCCTGCCTATAAGCTCTGCAGATTGGTTTATTATTGTATCTCATTTTATCACATTCTCAAGATGCCAAAAAGTAATGAACCATGAATGAATGTATTTCTTTATCTGCATCAAGAAGAAAACATCTCTGTACAGCTTCAGCAACAACACAAGAAACACCCCTGTAAGGAGACTAGAATGTCTTTCTTCCTGGAAAAGGATACCTTCATCATTGCCCATAGAGCATTGTAAAACCTGGTTGCCCATAAAGCATTGCTAGACTCAATCTGATTATTGAGTTCTACTGCGAGTAGAAATACACATTCAGTATCTAACGCTGAAAAACAAAACAAAAATCTGATTTATGAAATCACAAAATATATAGGAAAGAAAAGTGGTCTGTCATCCTAAATGACAAGCTCATACAGCTAGCCTTTTTTGGGGAAGTGCCAGTTACCTCCCACATATGTGACTGCAGTTCTAACATTAAAAAAAAGACAGTAAAATCATGTAAATATAACCAACTTTCTGAGATACAACAAGTGTTAAACAGTTTCACATTCATTCATTTGAAAGCATATTGGAAAAATAAATCCAATCTGCACTGACATCTGTTATTTTACAGTTTTTCAGTAAATGCATTACAACTAGAAAGTGAATTATTTTTCCTTTCTGAAAACTGTAAATATTCTTTTCTTTATATGAGAAGGCAAAATAATTTACATGGCTGAGTTAAGAGGTAATCAGGGCCTACTGTCTTTACTGTGTTTGGTGTATACTTGTGGGTAGAATAAACATAATAGACCATGTGACAAATGTCTGACAATGAGGAAAACAATCAGGAAAAGATATTCATAATGGAATTCTGTAGTCTGTAATTCCATCGTGTGAACAGGAATTATTTACTTACTATAAGCACAGAGAAGCAGGTAAGATACATAATTGGAATTGTAACAGGATATTACTTGACTCATATCAGTGAATAATAAAAAAAGTGTTAACATACATCTTATTTTTCCATTTGCTTGACATATGCGCTAATGGATGGGGAAGGAATTCATGTAACTTCAATAAATGACAGCTGTTTCCTGTTTCCAATATGCCACACAAGCATTTAAACTCCATAGGGAGAACAGTGCCACCTTCTGAACCACCACAGGGTGAACCACACATATTGGGTGGTTCTATTAAA
>VXBU01018639.1:12826-38026 GCA_013400315.1 Bombycilla garrulus | reverse complement strand
AAAAAAAAAAAAAGAAAAGAATGTAATTTTTTCTCATTATCTGCCAATATTTGTCTGTAAAATGGAAGCTTTTTCCACTTCAAGTTGAGAAATATTCCTATTAAAATTACTTCATACAGGAACACTGCTTTTTTTCTTAGGAAAATAGATACATTAAAAAAACTAAACAAAACCAAAACAAACAAACAAACAAAAAATCCCACAACCAAAAACCTCCAGGAAAACAGAAGAAAAAAAACCCAAAAATCAACATATTTTGTTTTTCCAGCAATAGAAGATTTTTTCATTATGCATTTTTGTGTATTTTCCTCTTTTTTTCCTGGGGAAAAGGTACATTTGTGTATTTAGCTTTTTTTTTTTTTTTTTTTTATCACCCCCCGACCCTCAAAGTGTTATCTGTAGATTTTCATTTTTAAGCCTATTTTCTCAGTCTGCTTTGTATACAGAAGAGAGGAGGCCTCAAACAGAAATTTTGGAAAATTCAGCTAATGTCTAAAACTGCTGCTTTGTATTTTTAACTTTAACATTACTTATATAAAGTATGCATCACAGGTATGTGGACTAGAAAGACTCTGAAACCAATTGCATTTTGTGCTGTAATATCGTATCAACTCCCTGTATCAGTGGATATAAACAGCTTTCAGTTATTTGCAATTCAATATCTTCTATGAACAAGGATTAATGTAGTATTAGCTAACTTCTAATAGTCATTACGTCGTAATTTAGTAATGAATCACTTGTAAATTTCTGGTGCTTGGTAATAGTTCTCTGCAGATTTCTTTCATAGCATTTAGCGTATTACACAGACAAAAATAGTTCATAAAAAGGACATTTTAAGAAATTATTTGCCATTAGTTTCAGTACAATAGATTAAAAGATATTCAAGCTCTAAAGATATTTCCTTTGGTTTTATTTAATGTCTAGAAAGTCAGCCCTCTTGGGAGGATTAAACTTGATTTGCTCAGGTAAAAAATGATTCTAATATTCCATATAATTTAAGGGCTTAATTCACCACTTGAACAACTTTGTCATAGTACAAATTACCTTTTTCAGCTCACAGCTTATTATGATAGGTATTAAGAGAGGATAAAAACCAAAGGAAACAACTATTTGCAAACTCTCATGTTTTATATTTATTATAAATGAACATTTTTATTTAATCATTTGGATTCCATTATCCAAGGAAATAGTTTTACCTTAGAAATATTCAAATAAAATCTGACTTGTTACAGAAATTAATAACATAATTCATAAATATTTATACTTTAATTCCAAGAGACATTATAAATTTAAATGTAGTCAGCACAATTTTAAAAATAGTTTTATAACTAATCTACCTTCCTCATATATACAAAAATGCCCTTCATCCAGTGTAATATACAGCACATTCAAAAATCTTTATTTTGAATTATTTTTGTTATAACTCATATTTTCACTGATTAAAAAAGTCCAGCCTTATTTTCTCCAGTTACAGCTCATCTATCACTCTAGAGCCCAAAGTTACCTGTGCTTAGAAAAAAACCTTTGACAACTGGCTAGAATTCTGCAAATATGCACAATTCTTCCATTCTGACCCCACCATTTTTTTTCTTTTTTTTTTTTTTCTTGTTTTTTTTAACACAAAGGGTTTAGTCAGTTCGAGGAATACTGTAATTTCACTTACTGTTGTCTAACTGCCAGGGGAACAAGTTTTCACTATTCTCACCAAAAATAAACGCAAGCCTTGATACAAAATTTCAAAGCCCTTAGGTTTTTTTTTTGTGAGAGAAGGCTGATCTAGTGAAGGGCCATACATCCAATTTCCTCTCCTCTCTATGCATTCAGTCACCTTTTGATCTGATCCTCCCGGGCAGGATGGGCACAGCTGTCACACCTGGTGCTCACAGGGCTGGCTCCCGCAGGGTGGCTTTAGAATGGCGTCTGCTGGGAGCAACAGAAAGATCTGGGCTCACCCAGGCTGGAGAAGAGAAAGCCTTTGGGAGACCCTCCTGCTGCCTACGAATCCCTGGTGGGACGATAGAGAGGAGAAGCAGTCAGACTGTTAGTGGTGCACAGCAGCGGGACAAGAGGCAGCAGACACAGGTTAAAAACTCCACTTAGATATAAAGAAACCTTTTTACCAAGAGGATCAGGTTGGCCCCAGGTGTTGTGGACTCCCCAGCCTGCACAGTGTTCAGGACTGAACCTAGCCTGGAGAAACATGGTGAAATTAGACCTGGGGTTGGAATAAATGCTAATGGAGGTGCCTTTCAACCAAAGGCTGATTTGGTGTGAGAAATAGCCAAATGACAGTAGTCAGAAGAGTGAGGTGGATGGTTCCTTCTCTCACTGGAATGCAAGCATCTGGATGAATGGGTTAGTTGTTTTGGTATCAGTGTCAGTCCCCCTTCCAGCAGCTATCCATTGCTCCTAAAATATTTAAGCATTTATCAGTCATGGAAGAACTAAAATATGCAGGAACCAGACACAGTTACATGAAGCTATCATTATTTCTTTCTATTAAAATGTGATTAATGAGCAATTATTAGGGCTTTAATTTTCCACAATATGAAATTAAATTCCTGTGATAGATTGGAAATTTAGTTTGCAAACCCTAGATACTCCTTCTGTTGCTTGCTTTCTTTTTAACTGCAAGCACCAAATTTTCTGATTAGTACCTTGAAATCCAATTCTGCTCTGCTTCAGCTAATCTATACCTCAATCTATACCTCAGCTCGTTTATTCTCTATATATTTAAGCTTCAAAACAGTAACATTTGTATTGCAATTGATGCAGCTGTTTGTAAGACCAGTGGATAGTGTATCTCCATAACTCCTGGGAGGCCGAACTGCAGCTGTCCTTGTGTTGATTTTACAGCAAAGGACACAAAACCACTCCTCACCTACTCACTTCCAGACTTACATACTATGCATACTCAGTTGTAGGCATTACAGACTTGAAATATGACGGTATTAAAACATGGTGCTTTACTGCTGAAAGGAACAGATACAATTCTCTTTCCCATTCATACACTATCAAAGAACAAGCTGTACAGGGAGAAGTTCACCACTCTTCTTAAAGGGCTACAATGCATCTTTAAATATATGCATGGACATTATTTTATATGAGGAGGCTTCAGATAAAAGATAATTCTATTTTTAGCCTAAGCCTGAAAGATATTGAAAGGAGGCTTAAACAGGAAGCGTTGTATATTTTCAAGTATTTTTAAAATGGCTTTGTCTCTTAAAACACAGCCTCTATAAAAAGCAGAATACTATTCTTAAGAATGGGAAACTGAAACCAAAGTTTTTATTTGAAATCCTCTTTTAAATTCTCCTAAAAAGTCTCAGCCATCCTACTAATAGTAAAAAATAGACTTAAAGAAGTAATTCAGCTCCAGGAAGCCCCATAGCAAAGAGCATTCCTCACACAGCAGAATGAATTATCATGAGTCTAGACTAACACACATCTCAGTGCAGATGGCCTAGGATAACATCTCACTTACTCCTTTCTCTGTATGACCAGGTGTAGATCCTAAGATGGGTGTATCATTGGATAGATGAAAATCATAGAACCAGGAAACCTGTAACATAGCAGAAAAGAAATCTAACTGTAAGAGATAAGTAAGATTATTGTAGGTTATCTATTCTGATTTTTACTGCATATTTGTAATTAACTTGCCAATATAATCCTGCAACAAAAAAATGCTGCTAATAAAATTTCAACCTGTCATTTTAGAAAATATTTGAACCATAGCAGTAAGCTTATACCAAAGTCTGATTCTGGCACTTCTCACATGGGAATTTCTCAGCAGCCATTTCAGCAATTACAGGTCACTACTTCCTCCAGAAAAGTCCTTCTCACTACTTACCTGTATGCTCCCTGCTCTCAAGGCTCACTTGTGTCCAGAATTTGTTCATGTGTCAAAGCAGTGAATTGGATGCAGGATCTGATCTGACAGAAAACTATTCCTTTGCCTCTTCTCCTTCTTTCCATTTTTATCTGTGCAGCTCTCTTGCTGCACAATGTATGAGCACACCCAATCATTTGTGCTGGTATAAGGATGGGAGGAAGGAGAATAGGAGCATGTTTTTAGTGGTGGTAAGGAATGCTTTTTCCAGACCTCGTGCCAGCTTATGTTTGCTGAAAGTGCCTATTGAACAACCTAGACAACTCTTCAGTAAATTTTATCTAAAATTTAGCTAGTACTTTGACTCCATTCTTATATTCATTTTCTGCAATATTTTGGTCAAAAAATTTAAGAATTATAAAAGTCTGATTAAACATTATTGATATATTGCAGCTGCAGATACAGCATGTGTTTTAATATACAATAAGATTCAGGGAAATTATATGATGCATAATTTGTCCTTTTTCGCAATAACAACCAATTTCTTTGGAATTCTAGGGGTTTTATAGTCTTCTTTGGAAAAAAATATTTATTTTCTGTCTGACATTACCTTCTGAACCTCCTCAAAGAATAACCGCTCCAGAGATAAATCTCTTACTCTTCTTTTCAAGCCTTCAACCTTCTCAATTTCTGCTCTGTCAGCACCATTATTTCAGAGAGTTATTATTTTAGAGTTTTGAATAGTTATTCAAGTTTCAGAAGTGCTCTTTTCTATGTAATATGTCTTAAATCAGATGAAATTATAATTTCTCCTCCAAACAAAAACAAACAAAAATTTTAACAAGACCAAAGAGCTGTACTGTGGAAGCTTGCATCTAGCATCACCAGTCCCCAAAGCTTTCTAAAGCTGCTAAATTGTCTTACAAATCAGTTTGGGTTTTAGAGGGGGCTCTGCCTTTGTTTATTTTTTTAAATTTACGTTTTGTCGATTGTACTCAGAAGTTTTTCTCTGAATTAATGAGGACAAGACACTTACTTTTTATGCCATGAAACCTGAGGCTCCAAGATACCACAGATGCTAAGTGCTAGAGAGTAAAAAAAATCCAAAACCTTCTAGATAATGTAGATGTCAAAGCAAATCACAAAACTGCCATTTTATTAACATATAGCTGTTATTATATCCAGGAAAAAAACTATAAAATTGCTGGTGACCAGCACAATGAATACAGAATTTCAGGTACCATTTATCTGTGGCTCAATCGTTCTGCTTTCTTGGTAGCTCTACTTGCAGTGCTACAAATGGTGTCCACTTACTGCAGTTACAGTTATGCACTTGAATTTCAAAGTTCACTTTAATTTAAGAAACTCTTTAAAGTTTAGTCAAATCTGGGAAAACATCACCCTGGAATGGGGGAAAAAATAGATATATTCCTTAGATGAGAGTACTGATTATCTTATAGCATAACCTATCACAGAGAGAAATGAGGTTCAAGAAGTGTTTGGACAATGCTTTCAGGCACATGGTGTGGTTCTTCAGGTTCTTCGGTGCAGGGCCAGGAGCTGGTTCATTGTAGATCCCTTCCACATAAGCTTATCCTATGAATTTGTGAATCTGTCAAGGTCATGTGATAGACACTAAATTTCTAGAAGGTATGTAAGAAACAAGGTGCTTTATTAGCATTACAGAAGAGGGATTCTGTTATTGAACTGAGTTGCTTTAAATTTTCCAGAGTTCATATGCAGAGTAAAGGTGTGAAGTGAACATAGGCAAGTGGGGAGAAACAGTATGTTTTAATATTTGTCTTTGTTTCTTACTATTTGAATCTATTCTAATGGGCAATAAATGAAATTAATTTTACTCACATCAGTAATTGGTAAATGATGTCCCTCTCTTTATCTTGTTACAGTCTTTCTTATTCTATTTTCTCCTCATCCTGCTGAGTAGGAGGGGGAGTGACCAGCCAAGTGGGAGTTTGGCCTTTAGCCAAAGTTAACTCACCATATTAAAACCAGTTGAACACAGTTTTCAACTTTTCTAACAGTTCTGCTTTTGGAGGCCATCTGACTCATCATAGCTCCTTACAAAACCTTTGAACAAATGCATCAGCACATTAGAAACAAATCTCCATGTTGTTGCACAACTATATTCAATTTTTCTCTAGAGTATTTATTGACACACTAAATATGTTGATTAGTAAAGTCCATTTAGAACTAAAAATAAAGATTCAAATATTGTTATCCTGAGATTTGCATCACTGTACATTTCCACAGAGATTTTCTTTTGTAAACATGTGCAATGAAAAGCTAGATTTATGCATATGTATATTATGGTGATAGTTTGCTCATGGTGTTATTGCACATACTTTTGATGCATTTGTCCTCCATGCACAAATAAATGTTTTAGTTTAGAGAACTATGTTCAGTACTGTGTTGAAACTGCTTGAAGAGGAAGCTGAGTCAAACAAAATTATATTCTGTTTTGGTTTCTAAACATAAAGAATTCTTGAGAAGGAATTTTTCTGTAGGCGTGGAATACTAAAGCTGATCTGAGATATCAGAGGAAAATGTTTATTTGCTGCTTGATAAGATAGTTGGAACTGTGGTTGGTGCATGCAAACAAATTTGCATGAGATAATAATTGAAATTAATTATTAAAATCTGTGTACTTAGTTTTTAAAAAGCTGCAGATATCACCAATAAGGGAAGAATTGATTTGCTTTTCAGAATGAGAAATGAAGAAGAAAAAATACATTTACATTTCTAGAAAAAATGCATTTTTCTAAAAAATTGAGTAAGTGGATTTCTCTTTCTTTTGTACTTGGCATGGGAAAGCATGTTGAAAAAGATTGGACTGGACATACCTGTTGTATGACACTGGCCAATTCACTTCATGTCACTTCTGTGCTCCACTATGCAGTAGAATAAAAAATATTTTGACATTTATTTCCAAAAAGATATATATGAATTAACTGCTGTTATTAAAAGCTTCTTTTGTGTGAAAATTGAACTAAAGATAGACTACAAATCTGCAAGCAGAGAATGAAATTAAAGATCTACCTTGTTCATTAACAGAATTCCTGTTTATTTGCATAATTAAATTAAGGCATACCTAGAAAGAGCAATCAAGGAAAGCTTCTCTTCAGCATGTTGGAAGCATGCTGCATGATCGATTCTCCTCCAAGCCTCCCAGTTAGCAATGAGACACTGAATTGTCTGAAGTAATTGTCTGGCGAGGAACCAATGAACACCTTGTGAGTAAAAGGTCAAAGGGAAGCCTCAGTGGCTGGAAATGTGCGAGAGCAGCTCCGGGCACTGGGCTACGCTGTGCGCTGTTACAGCAGGGAGCTGCAGTGGCACACTGCGGGCTCTGGGACAGCTGCCCGTCACCTCCACAGGTACAGCTTCAGTCTCAGCCTGGAGAGGGGAGCCATGAGTAGGCAAGGGCAGGATATGAGGCCTAGAAGCTGTCGATCACATTTTTACACACATAACTACAACTGTAGTCTAATCACAAGCTCTCAGGCACAGGAAGAAATTGCTGCGTGGCAATCTGGTAAGTGTCACAGCTGGCCAGTGGCAGCTTCAAGTAGTAGAACTCAGCAGGATGATGAAGGTTTCATCAAAATTCAAAAGTTCAAAAGTTCTTTGATTTCTCCTAAAATATTTATTCCACTGCTTATTTAACTAACTTAATTAACTATCCTGATTTAACTAATACTACTGATTCATAGACCTTATGAAAACGAGGGACTGAATACAGAATTCTGTATTAACTGCGTTAGTATACAAGCATCTTTCTCTGTGGCCCAGCTGCAGCACTTTAATTGTAATATCTAAAATATTGCTGCATTCTTGTCTGTACAAGCAGATGTGCAGCTACTGCCAAATTGGCTGTTGCCTGATGTGAGGCGTGACTGTAGGCCTGGTAACTCAGTAGGAAACAGCTTGAGGAAAAAAGAGTAATTTAAAAAGTAATTTTTTTTTCCCACACGGTGTGTATCTAAAAGAAACAATTTATTCTGCACCAGTTAATCCTGTTTATTGACACACAAGAAAATTATGCTTTATTTCCTGCAAGTTTGGTTCAGTTACATACTAGAAGTACATTAGTGTGAGGAACATCACTCCTTTGGTGATAACTTTTGAAGAAAGTATTATTGTAAAAAATCCATTATGTTAAATAGAAATATTTCCAGTCTGGGTCACTTTTCTTGATAGCAGAGACATATTATTATCCAATAAAATTAGTTTTAAGATTCAGCAGCATACTAGAAGCAATGCACAGGAAAGTCATTATGTTCCATGCTTTTAAAAGCTCGTTGAAGTAAGACATTAATGTTTTCAATCTCTAAAATTAACTTCTGCAATCAAGTCAAGGAAATTCGTTTGTGGTCATTAGTTTCACTTATCACCATTAACATTTGGGGGATGCTGAATGTGTTTAAAATATGAGATGCATAGTGAAGCTATTGGTACTATTTTTCAAAAAGACATTAGTAAGCCTGTGATCTGGGACAGTGTCCAAAAATGGCTTTTAGGTAAATCTCTACTTAAAGAAATGTACAAGGAATGGAAAGAAAATCTATTGTCCGAATTGCTGCTTACAACTACTGCTGCTGAGCATGGGGTTTTTCCTAACAATGCAGCTTCTCAATATAAGATCTTCAGAAAGAGATCAGCATTCTTCTGTACTTTTCTGACAAAGAATAATGCAGAGTTATGTTTTGTGTCTCCAACTGATTTTCTCTCTCATTCTTCCAAAATGTTAAATTCAAGGATGCCTTGCTAATCCCTAAGAAACTCTGCTGCAAGGAAATCTGTAACCACATTTGCAACTCCTCAAACTCTATACTTTTCTCAAACTGTTCTCTAATTTTCTTTATCCATAGGAGTCCTTTCTTCTGGTATAAATAAAAAATAATGCATTTGCTGTGGTAGCATTAAGTTGATTTGATTAGAATAGGATCTGATCCTTGAACATGTGTGACTGCAGACTTGAGAGGCACAGGCCACTTTGAGGACAGCGGATTTCTGTTTGGGGCCTGTCACTTTGACAGGTTTTCATGCACTGCCAGCAAAACAGGCCTATGACTTCTCTCTGGAGTTTCTAAGGAAAAGCAATAACTAGCCAGTGCTCAGAAGGTGCCTAAAGTGACATTTAAAGATTTAGCTGTTTAAACGTTCAGGCTGCCATCATTCTTGTTCTTGCCTACAGATCCTGAGGATAAATTTCCTAGTTTTTTAGTTTCTCACTACAAAACACTTCAGAGTGAAAGAGAATATTGCCTCACCTCAGAGCTGAAAAAGACTCAGAGAAAGGTAAAAACTTAGTGCCTATTATATCCATCTGTGTCCCAGAACATTTTCTCCCCTTCTTACACCAAAATATAACTCCAGACACCATCAAAATCACAAGTCCCTCACATTTTCCTCACTGTCTCTCCCACTCAGTAGGTTTACTTTTCCTTACTTCTTACTTGACAGGATGTTTGAGGAGAATGGTATTGAATTTTTGTGTAAAACTTAAACTACCAAACTGATTTTGCTAATTATTTGAAATTACATTAGCAATTATCAAAAAGTCTAAGGAGGCCAGAGTTTTAACTATGGAATTTTACTGGGGAATATTGGCACATAGAGGAAGATACAGTTGATATTTGAACACTTGCAGTATGCAAGGCTGACTTTAAGGAGGAATGTTTCACAGATCTTTTAAATAACAAAATTATGGGAAGCTATAGGTCCTTCTACTGCAAATTTATTTGAAACACAAATTGTTCTTTTACCTTTGAATGGCTAATAATTTGCAGAATATACTTTCCCAACTGCAGAAACACAGAATACAGAATTTGCACCATGCGGACATTCTGGAAGCAAAGAATCACCAGATTTTGTGTCAACCTTGGCTTATATTTCAGTGACTGAGACTTTTGAAAATGGAAGACAGGCAAGATTTCTCTTGAAGCATGTTCATGCTAAGATAGCATGATTACTGTGTAAGTGTTTGAACAAACATATGTTCACTAACTTGAAGAAAACATTCAGGTGTTGATAAATATTACCCTCTTCTGTTCTTTTTATCTTCCCTTGGAGTTGTACTCACAGGAGATGAAAGTGTAAGATTCAGAAAGTGTCAGAAAGTGTAAGATTCCTGTCTTATAGAAACATTAATTGTGGAGAAAAAACAGGCACAGAGTCCATATCTCTGAAAATTGAAAGTGAAACTGATGTTTAAGAACATTTGAAGGATGACAGCTTTCATAATGGTTGTTTCTCTGCATGTTCCTGTGTGCTTGACAATGTGTTGCCATTTTATTAAAAGTTTTTTTTAAAATCACAAGGGGTTTTAGTGTCAGATGTGGTAAGTTTGTAACTTACAGGCATGGTGCAGTGCTGGCCCAAGCCCTGATAAAATTCAGTAGGATTTGTGTGGTTGCTTAGGAATGATACTGTCCAATTTAATGCTCCCCCTAAAACACTGCTCACTCCCCCGTTTCCCCATCCCTGGGGAGGAGAGCTGGAAGCACAAAAGGCAGAGATCACAGGCTGAAATAAGGACAGTTTGCTGAAAACAACAATGAGATAAGAAAACAAAGAGTAACAGCAACAGTACTAATAAGAGAGGCTGCAGAAAGGAACGATTCACACAAAAATCCCCCTACTATAAACAGCACCACAACTCCCTCCTCTGTATTTTCTTGGCTAGAAGCAATCCCTTCTCCCTGGAAGTGACTCTCTTCCCCCCACCCCTGGCAATGATGTGAGGTGGTATATAATAACCTCCGTCTCCAGGTGCTGCAAAAATTATCACACCCTGTCTGGAACCAGGACAATTTGTTTCTGAATTATTTAAGGACATATATTCTCTTAGTCATATTTAAAAATAGTAACAAAATCACAGAATCACTTAAATTGAAGAAGATCTATAAGATCATAGAGTCCAACCATAAGCCTGGCGCCACTGTGTTCACCACTAAACCATGTCCCTAAGCGTCACATTGAATTAATGGTCGACAGAAGCATTAATTTACACCTCAGGTCTTAAAAGTGGTTTCACATATATCTATATTTAGAAAGATGGAGCCATATTCTACCCTATAACAGTAGCACAATAGTATTAACTAGTATGAAGAATCATGTCTGCCTTTGAACTGCAATAAATATCTCTTTGGTGACTGCAGGATTGTAAGGTATTTTCTGTTAATTGGAACAGAAGACATATGGAGTGTTTCTGACATTTTCTGAGACACTCTTTTGCATGAAATGTGACAGAAGTTATATTCTGAATTATAATTCTGAGAAGTTTTTACATTTATTTCAGTCCATTTTATTAAAACCATAATTCAAGCTACAATCATCCATACAAATTCACAACCAAGAAAGTTTTGTCAAACTCCAAAAGTTTGTTAAGTCTTTGTTGTCTTGTCTCAAAAAAACCTAGGAACATTCAGGTTGAAATTCCCACTACCCTGCTAAGCTACTTTTGATACATAATGGCAATAGATTATCCTTTGCCTAAAGGAATATACATGAGAGCTTTGACTCTGGTCAAGTCTTTTAGATGAGATTTAGGTGTGTAAACTAAAGGGCTGCTAGGATACTGGTAAAATCACCTGCAGCTGAGTGGCTGCACCTGAAAATCTGACTTTACAAGGGGAAAGCCACATACCCCTGTATCAAAAATCACGCCATGAAAAGCCAGCGTACATAAAGGAGACAGAGGATCCTGCACCTCTATTCGAAAAAGGGGGGAGAGTCCCCTGCAGCACACTCCCTTGGGGTTTTCTCTCTCAATGTTTTGGAGGGCGCAGCCTCCTTTTATCCCAAACTCCCAGCCACATGTTGCCCTCTTCCTTTCCCCATTGCTGACGTAATAGGAAGGTACAGCCTTCCTGAACCAGCTAGCACACATTCCCTTCTTAGTTCCCCTTTGAACCTGTCATTTTAACCCAGAGTTCAGAAACTCAAGTTTGTACAGACCGTTGTCTGTGTCAGGAGTCAAGTTGCCTGGGCTTTGTAACAAACTTGCTGCTTGAAATAGTAGAGACATTAAGATCCATTTCAAAGATGGATCACGCACACCTTCACCTGTAGAATTGCTTGTAAAGACACTAGCTCGCTTTCTCTGTCGCCCTCATGCAGAAGAAAGCCCTTGTCAAAATGGCAGTTCCATGATATAGACTACAATCTCACACTTGTACTGAGCTCAGAGGTTCATTGTGCTATCACCCATCAGTTCCGAAGCACATGTTTCCTGGGAATTCCAAACCATGTTACTGAATTATCCCAGTTCATTCTGTGGCAAATTCAGTCTTATCTTAAGCATTGATGAAACCAGGTATCAGAAAGTAGGCAGACATTTTTGGAATTTGACTACAAGATTTAGCTGCAGAAAGACAAGTCATGTGGATCTCACGCAGCTGTAGAAGTTTACAGTGTAAGTATGAACGTCTCTAGTACTCTCACTGTCTCATTGCTCCTGCCACGTTCTTTGACAAAGAACTCACTTCATTGTTTAACATGGGAGATTTTCTGCCCCAAACAACATTAAATCAGGTTACGATTCCTATAATCTAGCTTTAGTAATCTAGAAAATACCTTGAAGACCAAGATATCTATCACAACTGTTTATAATCAGTGAGGAGAATCAAGTGATTCCAGTAATAGTTTATTTTATCTGTCCTCGCCACTTTCAGACTGAAATACATGTTGGAAATGCTCCCCCTCCAACAATTAAAGAGACACAAAAAATATAACTTCCACAGAAAATGATTATTGATTTGTGATACTAGATGAGATACTGAGTGAACAAATAAATGCATTTGAGCCTAATTTCATAGAATCACAGAATGGCTGAGGTTGGAAGGGATGTCTGGGTGTCCTAATCCCACCTTGCTCAAGCAGTCACTCCTACAGCAGATTGCCCAGGACTATGTCCAAACAGCTTTAGAATTTTTCCAAGGATGGAAAGAATGGATCTTTTCAAGGATGGATTTCAGTAGGTATGTTACATGTGCGAGTTCATTTTAAATGGCAATTGTAAGAGATACTAGATATATTTGCTCTTTGGAGAGTAAGGTTTGGACACACTCATCAACCATATTAACATGTTTCTTCTCAGATGAACACATATAATGTGAACTGCTCTTAGGAATAAAGACATTGTCCTTAATAGAAAAAAAAAAAACCCTGTAAAATAATGATGGCAACTGGTTACATTTATTGAATTAAATAAAAAAAAAGTAAAAAAGAAAAAGAGAAAGGAGTTCATGGTAATTCAATTTTTTTTTTACTGCTTTTATACTTTTTTCTTTTATATACTATTGGTAATTTTTTCACTTAAGAATTATGTTACTTATACTACTGGCACTCTTTGTCAAGAAAAGAATGCAAACCCAGTACCTTAGTCTTGTCCAATAAAAATGAACCATGAGAACTAACTGGGATGAAGGGACATTAATGCTATAATTCTGAGAAAGATTTCCAATAACCTCTTTAAACAGTTGCTCAATTGGAGATTAAAATTGCACTTATAAGTTAATTAGGATTGAAGATCATGCGATTATCATAGGTTGTTTATATTTGTGCTTCTTTTTCCCATGTGATTTCACTAAACATTTTGATCTCATCAGATAAATTAATATAATTCACCTAACAAAGTACAATATTACATTTTTAATAGGTTAAATTAGGTTCTTTTTAATAGGTTAAAAAACAGATTTTTTGCTTCAATGAAAATAAGTAATTGTACTTGCTATTTAGATAGCAGTTTGAATATCAGGCCTTAATGCCTGGGCAATCACTTTCCTGATTCAAATTCCTCCTGATAGATAATTTGTCAAGAAAATTATTTACCATTCTGGAGAGGAAAATTATTACTAATGGTACACAACAGTAGTTTGAATGCTGGTTTATATTTTGCATATAAAAAGATAAGTTTAGATGTGGAATAAAGATCTTGCTCAAGACTGCTTCTCTTTGATTATTAGAATTGAAGCTGAGAGACGACTTCATTGTGTATCGTTTATTGACCTGTTAGAGAAATTAATTCTTTCAGAAGCAATTAAATACTTGCAAGTATGAGGAGACAGAGTCAGACAGAGTTATTTGTGACTTAGTCTCACCATCAAGTGAAAGCCCAGCATTGCTTTCTCAGCAAGTACCTAGTTAAGATACAGCTTGGTGTTTGAAGCATAAGGAAACAAAGTAGTAAAAATAATAAAATAGCATTCGAATTTGCATACATTTGTGGCAGCCCACAGCGCAGATTACAATTAATTTTCACTGAACTGCTTCACAGAATTTATTATTAGTACATCAGCTAATACTTAGTCTGAGAATAGGTTCTTAATGCCAATGGCTATTCTGTGCTGCTGGGAAAAAATAATAGACAGTGTAAGACAAAAATGTGAAGATGTGGAGAAATAGAAGTGTATGTAAAAAAGGCTTACTCAAATGTTCTTCCCTTGACCTTGCCTTTTTCATGATGCAGCCTTCTGTCAACACATCAATTTTCAATCCCAGCACTGTCACCTATTTTATGGGAATTTTCTGACAGAGTTGAGGAAATAGAATAATTTAAAGCTCGTTACTACAGTGCTATTTTATCTTGGAGAAGGATTAGTCCCGTTGGGATTCTGGCCTTTGTTCTGTCTATTTCTGGTGCTGTTAGTTCCAATATTGCCTCACTCCTCACTCGGGTTCACACGGAGGGCTCTCTGTGCCTGGCCACACTGTGAGCCCAGAGTCAAGCCTGGAAGTGCATGCCTGGGATTGTGTTTGCTCACATTAACACATCCTTCTCTCAGTGAAGATACAAGTTCAGTCACCTAATTGTTCATAAGCACCCTGTGTCCTCCCACAGTTTCCTCCCACCATTGGACTCATTCAGGAGACCTCTCTTACTCTTCTCACCTTAATGCATTGGGAATCCACATCAAAGTTTCCAGTAGACAGCTTTCTGCTTGCGTTTGGAGGGACAAATAAGAGCAAATTAAGAGCTGGCAAGAATAAATAGATTCCAGCATCTTTGCATCAGTTTAAAGGGATTGTTTTAATCACAGTAGCTGAATGATGAACAGCACAGCAATATACTTAATTCTAAATCCTTACAGTGAGGCAAACTTGAGAAGCTTGTTATTACTTGCAGTTCAGGCAAGCCTAAGAATGAGGAGGAAAGATCATAGCCAGCAGCAGCAGTACTTCTTGCTCTTTTGTTGTGTGTTTTTGTTTTGTTTCAGCAAGAGCACCTAATATGAAGTTATGAGAATTTAAAGATGTATGGGTGTGGCCATGAATTTTTTTCCATTTTGATCTTACAGTTTTTACTATAGATGTTGTAAAAGCCTCACATAGATCAACAGCACATCTCACATAGAGACAAACATATGAAAAATTAAAGTCTTTAAAAAGGGAAGTACATTTAATACTCTGTGGATAGTCATTGCATAATTTTTATTTCCTCCATGAACTTCAGCTAAAACAGAAAATTAAGAGTCATTATGTCCCATTACTTATTGGTTTGTGAAGAATTAGTTACGCAGTTGAGATGGACTGTTATTTTGAATTCTTGTATCCTGTGGTACCCTAAAAAATAAAATACAGGGATCTTTTGACATTCGATACTAAACAAGATTACAATCTTCCAATAGGTTCTACACATTTCTAGAAGCCTACCCTTTCAAACTGTGGACCAACATTTGTGGTGTTTATTACAGAGAACATATACTTTAAATGCATGAACTCTGGTTTCTTTCTATCTGACAGGAGTAATTACCAAAAAATAACTCCTGAGAAATTGTGTTCTGTGAATATTCTGCTATTATGCTCACAGAACGAGTGAGTGACTTTTGCTTATAAAAGAAAGTTCTTGACTACATACGCTTTTTTTTTCCTTCTCAAATATCTGCTATTACCTTTAAAAACATCTGTAAACTTCTGGTTTTATCAATTATATTTACTCCAAGGTTCAGAAGATTAAAATTTGAAGCATCATATAGAACAGGTATCAGTATTATCAGCTGGTAAAAGAACAGAGCATGAAACTGGTTAATACAAGAGAGCTAAGTTAATGAAAACAGAATTATCATCAATACTTTTTTCTCCTGATAAAGGAACAGCACAGGTTACAAGAGGAAAATGTAGCCTGACACTACAGAGTTTAATCATGTGGACTGTACCTCTGCTGAGATAATATATAGGACATAGAGGCGTATGGAAAACTGACATTTTTGTACTAAAGACAAAAGACACTTTTTTCCCTTAAGGGAAAATACCCCAGCTGCTTAGCATCAGAGAGGTCAAGCTGGTTACAGAACAGGAGATTTGAGCATGTGGGGCCAAGTCTTCCTCGGGGGTTCAACAAAAACCTCCAATTTTGGTGCAAAATGCCTTCTTCTAGAAAATGAATCAAAATTCTCCATAGGAGAGGAAAGACAATGTAAAAAATATAAGTCTTCTGTAAAGATCAGAACAGTATTTCTAATAGTGGAAATTGAGACATGAATGTCAATTATTACATATACCTCTAGAAAACCTATAATTTTGCTGAAATTACCAGCCCTGAATAAATGCTTTGCACAGTTTTGTTGACCGGAAAAATAAATTTTGACTCTTTCCAATCAATATTAACTGTTCATTTTAGATTCATAGAGGAAGAGAGATTAATGTATTTTTGTCTAAAAAGGCAAAGTCTGAAAAGAAAACTGATTTCCAAACATAGTTTTGCAAGTTCCAGAGGACAAGGGACCAAACTAGATGTCAGAAGCCTCCTTTGCCGAGCCCTTTGTCATGGCTCCCTGTAGGCAGGGAGCAGATGCGGCCAGCTTGCTTGGCGTGGTCCACTGTATGTGGGGCTGGAGATGCTGTCTTTCCCCCTGGGACCAGGGCTGTCCTGTAGCTTGGAACTGCAGGAATGGAGACTCGGGCAGGGTTGAAGCCCCTTTGATCATGGCTTGCCTTGCCCAGAGTACCCATTATCTACAAGTTAATACAGCTGACTACAGTTTCTGAACCATGAGCACAGACTATTACGTTTGTTTCTTTTCTGACCATCACAACATTCATCTTTGTGTTTGCAAATTTTTTGCAGATTACTCTTTGAGGACCATTTCTGAATGAGGTAAAGCTGCCAAATTTGATACATGACATTTTGCTGCTTAAGTAAGTTTGAATATTCCAGAATTTACTATTGTCACAGGAATGGAAATATTGTTGTAATTTTGATCATCCATGACAAGACTGCAAGACATGTAAGCAGTGTGGAAAAATTAATATTTTATTAGGCTGGAGGTTATCTAGGCTTAAAGAAAGAAAATATTCCTGAGAAAGGAGTTACAGACCAATAAACTCATCTAGATACCGTATTGTCTCCAAACTAAAATACACCATCGATGGAAATATTCTATTAGGCTGGAGGATATAATTTAGGTATAGTTTTAGGAAGGTAAGCCCTTTATAAGGAGAAATTTTGCTGGGAACTGTAGGAGATTTATACATTCAGAAATGTCTGTTCTTTTGAATGTTCATTAGTTGGCTTAGTAATACATATTCTTCTCTTTACAAATTCAGACTCTTTAAAGGATATAGATTTCTGTACTCAGCGTGACAGCAGTATTATAACCATATGCCCAGAAAATACCTTGAAGACTAAGATATCTATCAGAATTGTTTATAATCCATGAGTTTCAACAATGAATCATCATTGTTGGCCCCAGCTTTTTTTGTTGGTGGTGAACTTAACAGAACATTTTGTAGGGGATACATACATGTGTGGATATTTGTGTGTATTATGTAAGAGGCTTAAGAGAAGAATTTACAAAACAAGAACAATATGGGTTTATATTCCTCATCAAAGCAAAAGTTAGATAAGAGTACTTAGCTCCTCTCAGAAAACAAAAGAAAAAAATGTAACTACTTTTTGTGAGAGACCTTGTAACAGTCTACTGCAGACCTTGTTTCATGCTCAGCCTGAGCATGAAAATACCACATGTCCTTTTCTACAACTTTAAGAAGACCTAGAAAATTCTCCACTGAGGTCTACTTCACAGGTGCATGGATGCACAAGAACCCTGTAGGGAATTTAAGCATTGGTTTAAAAAAAGGAATCACACTTGTTACATAATATTTCTTATACCCATCACAGGTCACTGAACTCAAAATGGCAAAGAAAGTTTAAAGGAGTTCCAGTGTGGGTGCACACCATTCACCAGAGCAGGATTTGTGCCTGCCATGATGCAGGTGCCTGTGTTCTCCCACTAAAACCAAACAGGTGTTGTAAGGAGATATTCTTTACTACAGGTGTAGGGAGACATTGGCAGAGGTTGCCCAGAGAAACTGTGGGTCTCCAATCCCTAGAGGTGTTAAAGAACAGGATGGATGCGGCTTTGAGCAATCCATTCTAGTGGGAGGTGTCCCTGCTCACAGCAGTGGGACTGGAACTAGATGATCCTCAAGGTTCCTTCTAACCCAGTCCCGTCTATGAGTCTGTGATTCTGTGGAGTGCTGTGGCAGCAGAACTGGGCCACTCCTGGACTTCTGTCTACCTTGTTCCCCTGAGATAAGATTGGTTGGGATCTCTCACACCTTTTGTCTTAAAGATTTGAGAATATTGAGATACCACAATGATTTTTTTTGGTACCTCCTGGACTGGAAAAATAATTCTGTGGTGTTGCAGAGAGTTTAAACAGAGGTATGGGAAAAAAAAAAAAAAGCAGAATTATTTCACCAGTAATAGCAAGAACTATACTGTTATCATACATTTAATAAATTACGAAAATACATTAGTTCTCATATGAAACATCACTGTTAGAGTGACTGCTGTTCCTTTCAAAGATGTAAAATAAAGATCCTATAAAGGGCCTCAAAGAAGTCTCTGGAAATGACAGTTATGACCCAGGTAACCTATAGTTCAGCTCAAATGCTTTCTGTAGGTATGGGTTACAGGTATATGCATATAGGTGTTGTACATATCAGTATACAAAGAACAGTAGGCAAGATATTGATTTGATTCAGTACTACACAAAATTCCCAGTGAATGACCAAAATGGGCAGTCTTTTGCACTCCATATTCAGGAATGGGAGATTGATTGGTCTGTGCAATTCACAGGACAGTGAAATTTAATATTCCTTCCCCTGCTTTTGTACTGGCAGTGGAACTTCATTAAGAGTGACTGTGATCCAAAAATCAGAAGGATAATTTCAAGAGAAGCAGGAAGAACTCAAGGCAGAAATTCCAAAACCTACAAATTAAATTACAAAGTCGGTGTGGATGTGGAGAAGTGATTAAATAAGAATTTTCAAGGAAACCTAGTAGCATATTTTCAGGCTGCTGGTTCAGTTCTATTGACTTAATTTTCTTTGTAAATCAAGTAAGGAATAACCCCCCTGTATAAAAAAAATAACTTCCAGGAAAGTCAAGAAAGCAATACATAAGAAATGATCCCTCACAGCAGGGATTGCATTTGCTGCTGCTGTAGTTTCACTCCTTGGACTAAAGGGTTAGCTGGCTTTGTTATTTTTCTGCTGCTGTTGCTGTTTCTCAAATTAAGCTGACAGCTCTGTTTCCACAGTCTACATCTTTTCATGCTGTGAAGCTCAGTAAAATGGTGCAAAAAGTGTACTGCCCATGCAGTGGGTCAAAAATTGTGTATAATCATTTAATCCTAAGACATGAATGAAATGGAGTGTCAACTTTATTTCCACACTCCAGGAAAGTCACTGAAGACAACTAAGTGGAGAAAAATAAAAAAAACCCCAGAGTTTTAAAGTATCTGGGAAAAATAATTTTTGCAATTTCTTAGGCTTTAATAACAAAGCAAGGCTTCTGGCAAGAACTCAAAAATTTACCTTAAAACATTTTAATGAGCTGTTGTCTTCTTTTCCCTTTTGAAAACATGTTTTGTGACTTGGACATCCCTAACAGAAGGCAAGGGTACATTATTCTGCGCAGTTTCTGCAATCTGGTGTCTGAAAGGATCAGCCTTAGAATTGTTCTATTATGGTATTCCTTTGTATCTGTCATCATATCATCTGTCATTTTGTCAGTCATTAAGTGTTATCAATGCAGCCTTTCACTTTCAACTTAAAAATGATTAGTCTGAATAATTTGATAGCAACAGCAAAAAATTATCACTTTACTGTTCCCACATAATTGTGAATATGTTGAACTAGTCAAAAGTTCTCATTCCTTTGAAATCCCAAGGTGATTCCTCAGAGTACAAGAACTGGAAGATAACTTCCACAGCTGACATAACTGAAATTTTTAGGGCAGCTTGCTGTCTGAGTGCTTTTGGTCACAAGGACAGTCTTTGAGATTTTGAAGGATCTATACTACCATTACACAAGGTTAAACGTACTTAAAAGGAATAAGATTTTCCCTATTGTCAATTCTTAAATGAATAATAAATGTCACGTTCATCTTCACAAACCTGTTCTTCAGATGTAACATTAAGGAGCAGTCCTTGAAGTATACTTTCAGACAAGTCTGGCTGAGTTTCTATTCATACATAGATAACTATTAATAATGCACATACTGCTGTGTATTATCTATTATCCTCAATTCATTATCACCAGTGAAGCTTTTAGACTGTTCTGCAATTGTAAAGGACACTAGTAAGCCATTGGATTTTACTCAGGAGCTTCTCATATAGAATGTTTTCTTTGTAATTTAGGTCACTTCAACTAACTTTTAAATTTCAACAAACATGGCTATAGTTAGGAATGGTGATTAAAGTATTATTGAATCCAATGCCAGATAATACATCTTCTTCTATTATTTCTGATTTATCCAGGCATGTAAACATGAAGATAGCTTGTCTGCATTTGGACTAGTGTTTGAATTTAATAGTGAAACAACCAGACTTCCTTTATATGTTCCACAGCTAGGAGAGACTGAAATGTTATGGTTAAAGCTTAAATACTATTATGAAGGACTTCTTTGCCATTATGGCAAAACTGTATAAAGAAGCTGCATGTACAAGATTCAGCTGCTAACTTATAGGAATTCTGTAACATCTTTAAAAACTGTGTATGTGGACTCAATATAAGCATATGCTGACTGGTCTGTAGAATTGCAGTGGGGCAACCTGGCACTGAGTTTGCATTTTGGTGACTCAAGTGCTAATAAGATGAGTTAGAAAGGAAAGAACTGCAGCAGTGGCTTCAAGAAGAATGCCACCTACACTGCAGCATATCATCTTGATCTACATTGAGGTATAAACCTCAGGACTTTTATTTTACCCCCTCATAGTTCCACATAAAGACTAGATACTTAGGCCTTTTGTGACCGAAGTGGTATTCTTATCTCATGAATATGTTATTAAAGAGAGAAAAAATGAAAAATCATCTTTTGCTTGAAAGTGACAAAACACTTAAGACTCTATCAAAAACCACTTTGTCCCAACCCTACTTTACCTAATCTAGTTTCTGCTGATCCTATCCATTAGATACAGGTTCTCTGTAAATAACCGTTAAAGCACAGATCAGACACTTAAAGAACAGTGATAAATGAAGAAACACCTTTGCATGCTATGCAGCAGTGTTACAATCTTTAAAAGGAAATATTTTTGAAAGGAGAATGTTCTTCAATATTTTTCTGGAGCCAGCTCACATAACCAAAGCAGGGGTGTGGTTTTCCTTTGTCATTCATACAGCAAGTGCCTTCAATATTACACTGGGCCAAGGCAAATATCTCCCCTTCATGACATTTCTGCTTTATGACTCTATAAGATCATTGTTATTCAAAATGTATTCTGCCTAAATCTCGGTTGAAAATAAGAATTTAGGTAAAAATTAAACACAATACACAGTTAATGTTCCCTAGTACAGTGAATTTCACTGTTAATTTAGAAGAAAACCTACATATATTATTGCTGGAAAGTTAAAAAACTATTTAAAATATAAATTGGATTTTTTTATCTTGAGTTGTTTATTCTTAACTTGTAAAGATGTGAAGAACTGTAAACCATTATCTACATTTCTACAACTTTACATTCTATTTCAATATTTTCATGAAAGCATTTTCAGTATTCTCTGTACTAGTTAAGTCTGTGTTCAAGGGATATAAAACAGTATAAATAATTATTGTTTCTTTCTGTCTACTTCAAGAGGCTACAAAAGTGACATGGAGTAATGGATTCCATTGCAGATTTTCAAAAGAACCTACTATTCTACTCCTGCCTACAGAAATCCCAGGTTTAATTCATACAAGAACACATCAAGAATAATGTCTCAAGGAGTGAATAGACTGACACCATCATGTGGTTAAAACAAGACTTGTAATGTACTATGGAGTCTGTTGAATTAGTATCATGAAAAGCTATTAATAAGAGTATGCTCTATCACACATCAAGTAAGTTTTTCATCATTGTTGTAGACAGTACAAAAACTAAACCGAATTGTAAAAATCTTTGACGTCTACACTTATATTGAATTCTTAACACAGTCATAATGTAGTGCAGCTGTCATTCTCCATAGTACTGCTAGTGATCTCTAAATATTCATTATGTAAGATATTTCCACCTTTTCTGCACTCACAGAATCTCAGAATCACAGAATGGGTCAGATTGGAAGGGACCACAGTGGTTCACCTGTTCCAACCTCTCTGCTCAAGCAGGGTCATCGCACATAGAGCACATGGCACAGGTTTGTGTCCAGGCAGCTCCTGAATATCTCCAGTGAGGGAGACTTCACAACCTCTCTGGACAATCTGTTGCAGGCCTTGGTCATTTGAACAGTAAAGAAGTTCTTCCTCACATTCAGGTGAAACTTCCTGTGCATCAGTTTCTGCCTTTTGACGAACATCCTAGTGGTTGGCATCACTGAGCAGGGCCAGCTCCAGCTTCTTGGCACCCACCCTTTAGATATTTACATGTGTTAATGAGATCCCATCTCAGTCAGCTCTCCTCAAGGCTGAACAGGCCCTGCTGGGGAGGAAGAAAATTAGGTGAAGTCATAAAATAGAACCAGGAAACATAGTGCAGAAGCAGCACTCTGTGTCACTTCTACCAGGGTTTCATGACTATTTTCTGCCTCAAGATAAATGCCAGAAGGGCATTTTCTTTCTAATTTCTAAAGCACTTCACAAGACACATCCAAAGTTTTCCTACTATACCTTAAAGTTGGAGAGAACTTGCTCTGGTTGATACTCTGATATTGGTGTTGGCAAGAAAATTAGACCAGAATGGAATAATGCGCTGATAAAAACAAAACAAAACAAAACAAAACAAAAGAATAAAAAAGAAGTCTTATATTTCCCAGAAAATCTGAGAACAATAGAACAATCTCTTCTTTGTTAATATAGCTTAGATATTGAAGCAATAAATTATTGGTATTTCCATAAACACCAGCTCAATTTGTTTCACTTGGTTAAGTACAGTTTAAAGCACTATAATGTATTAAGTTCTTCCTTAAAAAGAAATAATAAAGAAATAAATCAAAGGCTACAATTTATGTATGAAAATGGACAGCTGTCTGCACCTAGCAAAGAATAGCAAATAGCTGTACTATTATTTTTTTGTGTCATCCACTATTTAAACATCAAATTCTCACTTGCATTTGTTTCTAAGGCAATTGTTGGAGATGTAGTCATAGATATTGCTTGTTAGATTGGAGCAATTTCCTTTTGTTTGTGTCTATCGGTATCGTTAACAATCAAAACACCTTAGAAAGCTGTGTTTTTTCTCATTTTTAAACATTTTAAAAGTGTTATTTCCAAATGACTATATTCTGCAGCTGCTATATCTGTAATACCTCCATTGCTAATGGAGTACATAAAAATAATATAATTTAAAAGCAAAAAGTATGTGCTTTGAAAAAAATATTTTGAGAAAATTATGGTTTCAGCACTCGAAAGGAACATGCTGCCAAGCACTACTTATGTGATCAGACAGTGACAGTAATGTATACTTAAAAAAATAATTCTGATGTCTCTTAACACCTGTTTGTAGATCAGGAAGGCTATCACTACGAGATCAGAGTATGAAAACTCACAAAAAATTGTTTAATAAACAATCTACTACATGAAATATTGTTTTTATATTCTATGGATGACAGTAAAATATCAATATTTTTTCTCAAAATATTTACTAAATTAAACACATTATATGCAAACATACCATGTTTTCTTTATTAAATGGCTTTCATAAGTGAGTAGGTTTTTATAAATATTTTTCTATATTCCATGCTGCTTGAAGCATAAAATCCTTAGGACATCTTTTCTTGGCCGCTGAAAGGCTCAAAACTGTTTCAATCATACAGAGGTTACTATATCCTAATATTAATACCATGAACCATGAACAAAATAAATCCCAGGCTGCAGATTACAAGGCAGGTATTTATTTTAAAATGACGCATTAAGTGGCATAAAACTGCTGAGTAGTCACACAAGACTTTATTTCCTGGGATACGGCAGCTGAGAGCTTCTGGTTGGTTTGCAATCCCTTGGTCAGTGCCTGCCTGCCGGGACAGGGATGCGAATTGCTTGGCTTCATTCCCATCCAGTGTCACTCCACTGGCTGTGACATGCCAGCAGCGCAGCAGCCAGACCAATGGGGGCTCACTGTCCCCTGGCTGAAATCTTTTTGCATCTCTCCCAGCTCACCCAGGGATAGGTATCGTGTGATTATCTCTTTCTCTTTCTTTGCTCATGAGTGTCCTGCATCCTCTTCATCACTCACTGCATGAACTGATTTTCTTCCCCTCTCTAGGGGTGACAGCTGCTGGCACGGGTCATTCCCCTGGCTCAGCGCAGTTGGAGCAGCCACAGTGCATTGATCTACTTCCCTCCTCCTTTCCCCCAGGGCACTGCCTTGTGGCCAGCAGTGTCCGACAGCAGTAGCCAGGGCCCAGCACGCTGCATAACTTTGCACCTGCTTAGAATTGCTACAGAGATTTTCTTTCAAAATTTTTTGCCACCTTATAAGGGACCTGTGTTTGTTCATTTGTTCCAAACCATTAAAGCAGAATACTCCTTCAAAAGCTGGCCCATTTTCTTCCACATTCCATGCTCTCATGACTACCCTGGGGCAGGTATCTGGACAACGTTCCTCGAAATCTCTGTCCTGACACTAAATATATTATAGGCTGTACAGAGGAATAGACATGGCAACAAGAACATGCTTTCCTTAAGATCCAAAGGGAATTAAAAATTCTCAGACAGTGTTGTAGAAGGCCTTAAGGATAAGAAGGAGGTTAAACATTCAGAAAAACCATCCTCCTCTGCTTCCCCTATGGGCTGGGTAGGACTTCTAATGAATTCCCAGATGTAGCACCCAAGGCTGGGGCAGGAGGAAAACGGCCCTCATTGCCCTTGCTGTTATTATGTCATAAACTGATATCACATAGAACAGCAACAAAGCAATCCTGATCTCCTC
>VXBU01018639.1:0-12792 GCA_013400315.1 Bombycilla garrulus | reverse complement strand
TTTTACTCTGAAAAGTCACGAGGAGCACATGCAGAAGTATCTACAGGGTTAGGTACCACACCCACACAAATAGATTGAGTAACACTGTAACCAAGGAGCTCTCTTTTAATACACAAATGCTTATGTCACAACTGTTATCTCAACCATCTCATGCCCCACATTGGGCACTAATTGAATGGTGTTTAACATCAGCCAAAAATTAAATTCCAATTAAGCCACTTCTCTTTCCCCCATCCTCTGCAGAAAGAGAGGGACAAAGACAGAGGCTGTGAGGTGATTTCTCTTACTTTTCAGTGTCTTCTGATGTTTTTAACTTTCAAAGGTTAAAGCGTTCAGTAATAATGCTTTTCAGATGGTTTTATTTTTAGAAATGTGTAGAGCATTTGCAAGCGAACTTAGCTCCCAGAGAATCATTAGCAATTACTTAGCCTTTCCACAGGGAGCAGTAAGGCCAGAGCAACTGAATTATTGATCCTGCTTGTGACTTGTGCTGAGCAAACTATTTTTCCTAATATTATTGCAGCATTTGAAGTCCACCTAGACTTGTGAAAAAGTATACTGCCTCTAAAATTGCAACAGCCCTGAAAACTCTATATTGCTTAAATAGTTATCTAACCACTCAAGGAACAATAATGCAGACAAATCAGTTGTTGACATAGAACGCTTTTTAACAACATTATTGTTTTGTTAGTAGCTCGATTGGTACAAATGCAGAAGAAGGAAGGAAACTACATTAACTATTGCTTAACTTGATGATTAGATGTAAGATATTATCATGGTTTAACCAACACAGATGATGTTTATACACACAAAGCTCCCGTATATGTTCACACATATTCACACACAAATGGCTATAGATTTTTCACCTAGTAGATGTTTCTTTCCCAAGTAGATGTTTTCCATTGTCAAATATTATCCGAAAGAAATTCACAATGTTTGAGCTGGGCAATAGCTTAGAAGAGCACCACTGATAGAAAAACTGATGCTCATATCAGTATTGGTTACTTTGGGATAATTAATTCTTAGCTTAAAAACATCACTGTGCAATAAATTTTGCTTCATAATATAGTCAGCATTGTGTTTGCATTTACAGTACTGTTTGAAAGAAGATAAAATTAAGATATTGGAGAAAACAAACGCATCCTTCCCTTACCTTTGACTTCTAACATGTTTAAAATGTCACTGTGCAACTGTAAGATTGTCTACAGCGACCACAGGCCAGGTGCTGAGGAAGTGGATCCCACAGGTTTTTCCAGAAGTGGATCTACAGAGATGACTCAAAGCGTCTTGGTTCCAAGGATACAAACCATGACGCTGGGTGAAAACATCTGCTTCTGCTTTCTGCATTCTGCTTTCTGCAATTGAAAGTTCATTGCCTGAGAAAAAAAGTGACAGCTATAGTTACTCTCCTTGAATACAGATTTTGTAAAATGTATTGTAGCTTAAAATGAACTTTGAGATAGTTTTAGCATTCAATTACTACTTACTAAATTTACATTTCTTAAAAATGTATATTTCTTAATACAAAATTTGAGAGAGCAGAAACGCACAAATACAGACCTTTTAAGAGCTTGGTAGCAGTGCTAATGATTGGCAGCAAGATCATGATAGCAATACAAAGATAACAATTTTGTTTGTATATCAAATACATGCTTTGTATTGTATGTTTGAAAATGAGAATAATGAGAAGACATTTAATTTTGATATATTTTGTTGACATTTTGTTCAATGTCTTTAGTGTGTTTCAAATAAGTGTTTCTTAAGGATCAATTTTTTAATGATGAGTTTGATTTTCAGTCTGCAGTCAGGACTTGGTTCCAGTTATGTGATGCAGTTTTGAGCAAACACAAAGGACCATTTATTCAACTGCTATATTAGGAAAAAAAAGTTTTAAATTATTTATATGCAGTAAGAGACTTTTCTCTTTACATTGTGGAACCAGAGGTTTGATCTGTGGTCTAGCTCTCAATTTTTAATTACGCAGCGAGAAACCCCTAGTTTACTTAGCTCAAGGGCAAGGAGGTTAAGGTGACTTATTTAGTTTATAATTTCTTTCACAGTAGAAGGTACCAGTACTTTAGAATTTTCTTTGTAGTATTCAAAGCATTTACGTATTTAATGGACAAGATTAAAATTCCTTAAAGTTGAACTAGAAAGAAAATTAAAATTACAAAATTACATGGGTGATGTAAAGATGTGTAATTTGAATTCAACCAACAAAACACTTGCTTTTTGATTCAGAAAATCACAGAATCATAGAATGGTTTGGTCTGGAAGGGGACCTTGAAGGTCATCTAGTTCCAACCTCCCCTGCTGTGAGCAAGGACACTTTCCACTGGATCAGGTTGCTCAGAGCCCCATCCAGCCAGGCCTTAAACACCTCCAGGGATGGAGCATCCACTTTGGATTTACCTGGGAAACCTGTTCCAGAGCCTCACCACTGAAATTGTGGATGTTATTGACTTCAGCATCTTCATCCTGTTCTTCTTTGCTCTTGTTAACAACACTTTCCTTCTTTGTTAATATTTGCTTATTCTGTGGTTGCACAGAATAACTGCACAACATATCCTCGCTGACTTCAGTTGGGATCAAAAATACTCAATTTAAATGTGTACACTCTGGATAATCCAGTTTATTCCAGGCAATAAATTTTAATGAAGTCTACAAAATGCAATGGATATATATATCAGGTAACAGGAGAAAGGTGCTGTTGGTACTTGTGCTACCAATCTTATCAGAACAGAGCTTGCTTTATAAAACAGATGAATATTTCAAGTTATTTAGGAACATTTACAAATTAAAATGCTATAAAACACAAAATACAATGACAGTGAAAGGACAGAGCATTATTTATATGCAGATATTCTTTTGTTTTCACAAGACACTCAGATTTTTATTGTGTAAATAACAGATGTTGCTAAATTGTCATTTGAGTTGAAATTGCAGAAAATAATGGAAAATAATTATTCTGTCATCAATACGTCATATCAAGCTAAGTATTTAAATTTTCTGAAGTCTCAGAATACTAAAATCCTTGTGAAATAGTCTTTTCTTTTTTTTTTCCTGTAATTTTTAGTGCAATTAATTTGAGCAAGATGACTGCATAAAGGAATTAGCAGTCATAAATTACTGGTGTAAGGAATTAATACAAAGCTGGATTTTAATTTCCTGACTATATAGATTGCCTACATAGAATGAAAAATGTTTGGTATCAGGAACACTGCCACTGTTATTTGAACTCATATTTGTTCTGCTTGTGCAGTATCTTCTATTGTATATGGTGTATGAAATTGTGATTTTTGTGTTCTACCCTGGGCTATAGAAAAGATTTTTAAAAATATAGGTAAATACAAAGTGTTCTCTGCAGAGTGGCACTATTTTTAGCTCTGAGCAAACAGAATGTGTTGTGCTACCCTGAAGAAACTTTTGTTTTTCATTAAATGGTACTATAAACCAATGGTTTCTGTTAAGACAAACTGCTGAAAAATGTGGGCTTTTTCTGATCAACTGCTCACAATAAAGCAGAAACAAAAGTTGAATCAGCCTTTTGCTAATTTGAAAAGATTGTATTAGTAATTTGCTTTTTCTGTTGTATAGCATTTTTAACAAGGGATCTGATATTTTAAAAATAATCTACTAAATATCCACACATTTTGAATACATACTAGAGTATTGTAACAGAACATTATTTTTGTTCAAATGAATTTTTGGTGACACTGATTACTTCTCCAGATAACTAGAATAATTTCCTCTTTGGTGTTCTACTCACAAGGGCAAAACTAATCAAGCAAGTGTATGTCTAAATCCTGTAATTTTAATAATCTGTGAAAGGTTGTGTTATTGCAGTGTAGCAGATTGTCTGATATTATGATATCCATCAACAGATGAAGAAGTATTCTGAGTTACTGCTGACCAACACAATCTTGTAATTCACCTATCAGAGCTTATCCTCTGTGCTTTTATTACGTGTTAAATGCCTCTGAACTGTTCTTCCCCCTTATTCTATTCATACAGCAAAATAAGGTGTCACATTTTGTCACAATATGCATAATTGATGGCAATATATCATTTAAGCCAGTACAGATGCAGTAATAATAGCAGAGAGGAAAAGCTCTGATAGGTGAGTTACAGGACTGTGTTGGGTTTGCCTAGCAAGCTTCTGGAGGTGGGTGGTTACAGGGCTGGCTTCTGTGGGAGGCTGCCAGAAGCTTCTGCCATGTCCTGCAGAGCCAATGCCTGATGGCTCCAGGACGGACCGGCTGCTGGCCAAGACCATCAGTGCCTCTGTGACAAAACATTTAAGAAGAAGAAAACCCACTATTGCAGGGATGAAACTGTGGCCAGAGAAGAAAGGAGTGAGAATGTGAGAGAAACAACTCTGCTGACACCAAGATCAGGAGGAGGAGGAAGGGGGAGGGACATGTTCCAGGAGCTGGAGTGGAGATTGCCCTGCAGCCCATGGTGCAGACTATGGCAAGGCAAGCTGTCTCCCTGCAGTCTGTGGAGGTCCATGGTAGATCAGAGATGCACCTGCAGTCTGTGGAAGACAAGGGAGCCATGCTGGAGCAGTCTGTGACAACTGCAGCCCGTGGGATGGACTCATGTTAGAGAAGTTTGTGGAGGACAGTCTCCCATAAGGGACCCTATACTGGAGCAGGGGGAGATCTCCTCTCCTTGAGGAGGAAGCAGCTTCAGAAACCACTTGATGAACTGATTGTAAACCCCATTCCTCATCTCCCTGTGCTTTGCAGGGAGGTGAGGAGGTAAAGCGTTGGGAATAAGGTTGGCATTTGATGGAAGGAGGGGCGCGGGGAAGGGGTTTTTAGGATTTGTTTTACTTTTCATTATCCTGCTCTGATTTTGATTGGTAATAAATTCAACTAATTTGCCTAAGTAAAGTCAGTTTTGCCCATGACAGTATTTAGTGAGTGCTCTCTCTCAGACCTTAGCTTATGAGCCTTTCATTATATTTTTTATCTCCCCTGTCTAGTGGAGGAGGGAGTGATAGAGAAGCTTTGGTGGGTACCTGGCATCCAGCCAGGGTCAAGCCACCACAAAGACAAGGTAATAATAAATGTAGAATATATAGAGAAGATATATGTGCTTAGAATGGATTTACAGAGAAGCTAAACACACTGTGGTCCAAAGCTGCTTAACTCAAACTGCTCTTCTGTCCTTTAAAATTGACCTTACTGGATTTGAAATCTTTACTTTCACTTGTTCCTTTATACATTATCTCATACATGTGATCTCCCAGTCAACAAAGCTTTTAATATATGAATAGAAAAATGCATTTGAAGTTTCAGTGATTGGAACAAAATGTCAATTTGATTATCTGAATAAGTATCAGGTGAAATAAATGCAGGAAGGGAGCAGTGGAAATGTTTAATAGATTATTTGACCTGTGTTTAAAGATAGGCATGTCTTCAATTTTGTTGAAGTGAACCTAAAGATTATTTCAGCCTTTAAAGATAGATTGTTCCATGTGAAATAGCTTGATTTTCTGTAGTATAGTCTCAAATCAATATTCCAGGAATAAAGTGAAAAGCCCCATTCAAAAGTGTTGTGCAGGTTAAAAGAAGCTTGATATTGTTCTTATTTTGCAAAACAGTATCTGTAAAAGTGATATTTTGATATTTTGATATTTTGATATTTTGATATTATTTTGATATTTTGTACAAGTGATATTTTGACCCATTGTTCCATCTGGGTAAACTCTCAGAGTGTTTTCTTTTTTCATTTTTAGGCATTTTCTTTTATATTCCTATTTCTGTCATTGGCTTTAGCTTTTCAACAGGTGCTACACCTTCCCCCATGTATTTTTTCATCCCAGCTGGAAGATTATTGTAGACCAAGGAGTTAGTGATCCACAAAAGTTAATCCCAAGTATGTCCAGGCCCGTGCTGTACCCCACTGTCCATCCTAAACACCCTTGGCACCGTGTGGTGTGACACAAAAACTTGGCACAGGATGACCTCAGCTGGATGTGAGGGCACAATCTCTGTGGCCTTGCCTTTAGCTAAAAGGACAGTAAGAAGTTCTCCTGTTTGACTGTAGAAATGATAGATTGAGTCACTCCCTTGTAAGAAAATCCAATAATAGCTCAAATGATCAAAGGAAGAAACTCTGTTGTTTGGACAGAGTCTGCATTGCGTGCTGCATGTGGGTTGTCAGCAGCTAAGGGAATGTAAGATTATCTGTGCTATTCTTTTCTTACTGTTTTAATTCTAATGAATGGCATTTTGAAAGATACCTTACAGAGTCTGAGTGACTTTCTTATGGGGACCATAATAGACCAGCACCTCCTGTTGCAGAACACCCTGTAAGACAATGATTCCATTTGCTTTTTTCCTCAAGGTTATTTTAAAGGATTAAATTATTGTCATGATCTAATTCAGCTGGCAACTAAGTAACAAATGGCTGCTCACTCACTGACTGACTCACTCACTCACTCCCTGCCCTCCCCACCCCCAGTGGAAAGGAGAATTGGAAAGAAAAGATGAACTAAGAACAATTTAATAATTGAAACAAAATTTAAAATATGACAGTAAAAATTGGATATTACTACTACAAATTTTAATGTGAAGAAGAAGGAGGAATAAAGCTGAGGAGATACATGTGATATGGAATAACATTGTTCACCAACACACTGACTGATGCCCTTCTGGTCCCCAAGCAGTGACTGGTGGCTCCCAGCCAGATCCCTCTAGTTATATAGTGGCCATGAGTTTCTATTGTAAGGAACATCCCTTTGGCCACTTCGGGTCACCTGTCCTGGCTCCCTCCCAAGCTACCTGTGCATGGCAGGAGGATGGGAAAATTAAAGTTCTTGACTTAGGGGAAGCTCTACTTTGCAACAACTAAACCATCAACATGTTATCAACATTATTTTCATAATGAATCCAGACCAAAGCACTGCACCAGATATCAGTAAGAAGAAAATTAACTCTAAAACCAGGACAACTATAGGGAATTCTTTTAAAAATAAACATAGTTGGAGTGTGACAATTGCTTAAGGGGAAAGTTAAGTGTTAGACAAAAAATCTTAGCAAAATTGTTTACTTTTGAAAAACAGTAAGGCAGTAAGGAAGAAGGAGATTCCACACCACTCCTTTTGGAATAAAAAGACTCTGATTGAAGAGTCAAGACACATGACTTACTCAAATGTGTAACACCTATTTCCACAAACAAAAGAAAACTATGTACAACTGTTGGTTATATTTAATCTCTTCCCACCTAAGTGCTGTGAAATACAGAGAAACGTCCAGAATTTTGGCTGTTCTTTTAAGAAACTAACTCAGCCAACAGTGATTGTTCATCCCTTCTAGTTGACGGAACTATGTCCAGTGCCCCAGGAAGGGTCTGGTCTTCCACCCTTGTACCAATCACAAGACTGGAAATCTGTTCCTCCTCAGGCTAGCAGTAAAGTCCATGACATGCATATTTTCCATGGGGTTCTGCTGTGAACTTGCAATTCTGTGCTGAGGCCACAGCTTCTCCCCTGCCCCCAAGTAACTCTCGAAAGTTGTCTTTTCTTATTAATAGGCTGTCTAGAGGGTTTTGTTCCCTTCTTTGCTTAATGAGTTTTACAGGAAAGAAATGAGCAGAGAACATCTTAAAATCAAACGTGGTAATTGTGCATAACTCGCAATCTTTTAAGAACATGCAAAGAAGAATTTCCATCCATGTTTACAGTCTGCTACTGTCAAAAAAGGACAAAGCAGTCACAGCTGATGCTATTTTTAGATTTGGATCAGGCCTCATAGAGTGTACTGCAGAGCCGAGACTGACACAAACTGAAGAATACTTACAATCAAGCTCATGAAATTTTAACACAGAAGTGACTGCATTATTTAGAACATTAATGTGGTTTCAGCAAAAAGTAATTACTGGTTATCTGTTGCCAGAGACATTGTTTGCTGTCTAACTCTAGAGGTGCTGTTTATGTAGGAAATAATGCAAATAGTTTCAAATATTTTAAGTCAATCTACAGTAAATAGTTTCTGTGTGCTTCAGCTGCCTTTGGTTGAAGAAACTGGACTGGTACCAAACAGAATACATATAATTTCTCCTTAATTATGATGAATCATATTTCTTTCAGTTTTCTAGAGTGATTTACATAGCAAAATTTAGCCCATTATAACAAATTCCTCGGCAGCTCTGTTAGCATGTCAAGCTGAAAAAATCTTGGACTGCTCAATGAGGCTGTACCAGCAGTAAAAAAATATATAGCCACTCCAACTTTAAAGTTTTGGCCATTAGAAAGGTGGATAAAATATGTGATTCCTCATAATTTTGCGTGTTACAGCACTGTTCAAAGCACAGCAAGAGATTGAAAAGTTTAAACAAAACGCAGCTACTCCGTGTGCTCTGTGGGGGGGTGCATGGTGAGACAGGGAGAAAAGGATGGTACAGAGTTCTTTCTTTACCTTAACGAGAATGTTCCAACAACAAATGGTACAATAAAATAGCTGTTTATTAAAATAGAATGCAAATACAAATTGCGAACAAATCTTCCCATATGGGAGAAACCCATATGCATAAAGCATCAGATAAAACCTGCATGGCTCTCCCATGATATGCTGTACAGGTCCTCTCCATGGAGAGAAATTCCTCCTTTTGGTTATTTAAGCTATTATATAAAATTTTCACACAAGTAAGCAATTCTGTTCATAAAGGACATTTGAATGAGAGCTTCTTACTGCACTTTTAAATAAATCAGGGTAAACTTTACACAAAAGCAAGACCATACATATTCAGGTCCCTATGCTTACCTTCAAGTTATTTTAAGAAGTTAACAGTTAGATAGGTCAAATGTAAGGTTATTGTTTTATTTAATGTTCTTGCTTGAACTGGCAGCTAAAACTCTGAGGAAACCCTGTAGGTTTGTGTAGTTAGCACACTTCCCAGGGAACTACCCCCAGCACCCACAGTAAAGCTGCTGAACCAGGCTTCTGGGACACAAACAAAGTTGTTGCTTTACTACTACCTTCAGCTTAAACATCACAAAATGAACTTCTATATTTTTAGTATATCTGTGTCTATGTGTGTGCCTGACCTAGCTGCAAGTATTGTACTGCAGGTTGTGTTCTATACACTAGAAAGCTTTCATATCTTCCTTTTCTTTTTAATTATTTTTTCATTAATAATATTAATAATAGTCTAATGGAAAGAATGAAGAATTACAATGGAAAATAGATTGTACAAAATCACAATGTCTTTTAGAGCTGGTTGAAAACATTGCCTTGGAAAGGTTTCTGTTAGAAAATCCTGATTTATTTAAAAAGAAAAAAAAACATTCCAAGGAACATATAGATTCAGATAAAGTCAGAAATAAATTTAGCTGATTGCTGTTGGAAATCCATTTTGATTCCTGATTAGTTCTAATGTCAGTAACATTCTGACTTTCTTAAATTATGCATTACTTTATTTTCATAGTATCTAACGGCACACAATTTATTATTGCAGGTGGTTTTTATTTACATTACACAGTGTAGAGTAAATGTGCAAAGTGAAGCAGTTCAGAGAGGATTTCCAGTTTTTCACCTTTAATTCGGGAAGTATCCTGCCATTTCTGTTTTATTTGACATTGAAAAGAAGTCTTTTTCTTACTACTACTTCAGCTGCATTGGTCTTCATTAAACAGATCTGTAGCAACACAATAGCAAACCTGTGAAAAATCCCTGCCCTTCAGTAGAGATGATTTGCTATCTATTTTGATTTTTTAGTGCCATGTTGATTTCTTAAAATTTGACAGGCAGGAATTTTTGACTGACAGTTATCTTACAATCTGAGTTACCTTTCACTCTGGGCTTTGATGCTGTTTTAAATATCCAAACAAGAATGGTAGTGTCCTCGAGGCAAAAAAGATAAGTTTACATCAAACATTCTCTGAGCCCAGTGTTTGCCCTCTCTTTGAAAACATTTACTGCAGGCAGGTTAAACATTCATTAAAGATTACATGAAGTTGTAGAGAATATAAACAAGAAACGAAGATGAAGAAGAAACAAAATGAAGTGTTTGAAATCCGTTATTCCTCTTATTGTAATGCATGCCCTGTAAAGCAATTATATAAAGCTGCTTTAGAGCTTAACAGGTGATAGTTCCATGGAGCCCTTCAGTGACTTTAAATGTACAGTTACTTACTAAAAGGTGTTACAAATTATGAGACCAGAGTTCATCACTAACTGTTCATCAGATTACAGCATTAAAATATTACAAAAACAGTAGACCCATGAAAATTTAAACTGGCCAATAATGATTTGGAGTAGCTGCAGATTCACCAGCAGAGCTGATTCAGCCCCTGTCAAGCCTTATCTTCGTCATACATTTCATTGTTCTAATACATGAGTTTTTACATCTGCATGTAACAGTCAGGGAATGTTTCTGTTCCTGGTGAGAAAAATTACCTGGTGAGGGGAAAAAAAAAGATAATTTCCCCTGAGTGTGTTCATCATGAGGACTTACAAATAGTTCCAGAAAAACAAAGAAAACTGGGCTTCATTAAATTATATTTTCTGGGAAAAACCTCCCTTACCCTCATGTCTGCAACATTAGAGCAGAAATATTCTGTTAGGATTTGACTGTAACACAACTCTTCCCTTCTGACTTTGCATTGTAAACTCTCATCTTATTATTTGTCTTGTAAGTCTTAATAACCGCTTGGATTCATTTAACAGATTATCAGATTTTCTTTATTAAAAAGATATTTTCTCAGTCCTTCTGGCCTTAGAAAATTTAAGCTCGACTGAATAATGTTGACTCCTAAGTGTAACATTGAAAAATAGAAGATTATTCAAAAACTCCTTTAAAACTGGCTGGGTATTTCTGGACATTTGGAGCTGGCACTACTGCTGATGCTCATGTGTGGGTGAACAGTTAGGTCAGAGCTATTTTATGGACTTGTTACTATGAGAGCTTTATACCACCTGGAGAGTTTCTTTCTGCCAACTTCTCACTGACAGCACAACCTGACAGGAGCATAGGCGTAAAGCCTCATTCCTCATTTTAGCCAAGTTAACGAAAAAAACCTGTCACATCTTTGCTGAACAACTCTGTCACACACTCTTTAATAAAAAGATTGCTTTTTTTTAACAGCAGAATGTTAATGTAATACAATGGCATTTGTAATCTGTTGAATTTTCTAAATATTGATGTTGTCTGAAGAAATAAAAAGGTAATGTTACCGAACAGCTTATAGATCTTTAAGAAGTCTATGCACCCATGGGGGAAGACGTTGGAAAATTCTTCTACCTTTAGCACAATAGTGTACGATCCCTATGGTAGTCTTAAAGCTTAGTTTTGTATCCTACAGTACAAATACCAGAGATTAATTGGGCCTTGTGCTAACTTTCTACCACTAAACTCTACTAATGAGTCCTGTGCCAGCTAATGCTTCCTTATTAACTTATATTAGTGATTGAGATGTACTAGAGAAGTGTTTTGGGAGCAGAGTTCGAGTGCTGAAGTAAAGAATGATAAGAGAAGAGCATCATAGGCTGATCACGTATTTGAGATATTCTCCAGGAAAGAAGATTCTTCAGAAGATCTGGGACCATAAAAGGGACTTTTGAGAAGAGAGGTGTTCCCAAAACACCACCAAAGACCCTCAAAAGACTTTAACTCATACCCAAGTATGTTAACAGAAATAATTAGGCCATACGCATGTATTCAGGAAATGTAATGAATATGTAATAGAAATGTGACGAATATGTATAATCTTCAGGAATATAACATGGTCTGTTAAGTGGCTGGGCATGCACACTGCAATTTTGTGGAAATCGGTATGATTAGTTTTATCCCTGTGTTTCATATTTCAATTTAGTCCTTCATAATTTTTTTAAATGGTGAAATCTGCTATCTATTTTAAAGGTGGGTGAATAAGATTTTCAGAACCCAAATATGTGAAGTTCCAGCATACCAGAAGCAGACCAATATCTCAGAAACCTTTTTCCTGAAGCCATTGAAGATCAAGTGATACCACAGCCTCTTGAACAAAGAGGGCTGATGAGGCACACAAATGAATTTTGCCACAGGTCAGAATGAAAAAAGAAACTGTTTTGAAGAAGAAAAGGAAAAATATTTTGATATTTTAGATGAGACTGAGCAGAAAAGGGTCTCTCTTTACACCTCATATTTCATGATCTCATGTTGAGCTGATGATTGGATGTTCCATAGTCATGGAAGACAGTCTCTTAAAAAATGCTCAGGAACTGTGAAGACAATGAACATACATTGTTTCTGGTCTTATCTACATCTGTGTAGCACATTTGTAAGAAAGAACACTCCAGGCATATTTTCATATTGTGATTTTGGCCTCCACACACAGAACTTTAAAATACCTAATATCTGCACTAGCATGCAATTAAGCAAATCCACAGATGTTTTCTTCTTAGTCTCATGTACAAAGGTGAAGTTGGATAGATGAATCTGATCTTCAAACCAAAGGCCCTGTGCTTAATGTGGATTGCTTGCAGTTTACCATGTTAGAAAGGAACTTCTGACATCATATACCAAGAAACTTAGGACATATAAAAAGCTGGGCCTTGTGAAAGAAGATGAAAGCAGATGGAGTTCATTGGATGGAACTCAAATGATACAGATGATTGATTAATGTGCAAAAATGTTTTCACTTAATAGCTTATTTTGATCCCTGTCATTTCATCTTTCTTAAAGGACTGCTTTTCTGGCTACATTTATGCTCAGTAACATCAGCATTTTATCTTCTAATGTTTTGGAAGTAGAAACTAAAAAATGGAAAAAAAGCCTGTGCTCCTCTAATAAAATCAAAGA
>VXBU01018637.1:0-35549 GCA_013400315.1 Bombycilla garrulus | reverse complement strand
CATCCCAACCCCCCACACTGACATTGGTCCTTTTTCTATTCACATTATTTGATTGCCTTTTTGCAACAGAACCCAACAATACAGAGTTATTGTTGGATTTAGCATTGATCTTAGAAGAGAATGTTTATATCAATAAAACTTGCCAAGTTTCATCAGTTTCTTTCAGTGTTTTCATTCTATTTGTATGACCCAATTTTAGTTCATTGATGATAACATGCTTTGATTTAAACTCACTTTGATGTCAAATCAGTTTGATTCAAAAATCCTGTTATATTTAACTCATTTCAGTTTTCCTGATGTGATATTTTTGTACATCAGTAAATAAATATTATCTTTACATTTTCTGAACTAGCAGGGAATGGTTACCTATAAAATTAGCAAACCAAAAATTATAGATTTTTTATCTACCCATTTCCTTCTCACTGAGGAATAATATGCTTCCCCTCTCCCTTGAAATTTCCAAACAATTTAAATCTCATTCTTGACTTACCAAACATATTATTTAGTTCTCACTTTCATTTTAATACATCCAAGACTATCTCCTGACAAGATGCCATATTATTTAGACACCAATTTTTTAACAAGCAGAAGGAGAACATGCAAACATTATGTGCCAAGAATGTATGTCAGCATCCTAAATACTGCCAAGTTTCATTGATGGCTTATCTTCTCGATTATTTTGACAAGACTATCCATTGCAATAACCTTACCACTATTTTTTCACTTTCTCAGATATCCTGAAAACCCTCACCTAATATTTTCAAATAAATTTCAAACTCTCTTCTTTCTTCTACTGGTAGAAATACGTGAAGCCTCAGGCTCTAGGATTGACAGTGTATTAGATAAAGAGAATTTTAGTGCTGCAAGTGTTAGCTGTAATCTTTTGTCTGAAAATAATCAAAACAATTTCTCAGGAAGAAAATTTTATGCATTAAAAGTCCTGTTAGACATACTCAATAATAATTTATTTTTTCTAATGTGTGTAATATATTCAAGGTTCTAATAATAGAAAATGTAACTGAAGATAATATGAAGGATATAGAACATTCAGAAGATATAAAAGCCTTCATAAATTAATATGTTCTGGAAAAATTGATAATGCATATCCTTGATTTTTAAGTCTGAATCAGTGTGGGGTTTTCAGCATCACAAACTTATTAATCTTATTTTTTGAGCAGCTCAGAGTTTCATATCTGCTTTTGGATAAGATTGTCTACCTTTTAGATCAAATATTTTATTTCCATTATTGTGGTATAGAAACAGCTGGAAATAAAGCTGCAAGCAGCCGCAACCATTTCCCTTCCCCCACACTCCTCCCATGAGAAAGGGACAAAGAGGCAGAGATAATGAGCTGAGATAACAATTTACTGGATAAAACAGAAATAAGATGAGGAAAACAATAACAGCAACAAAACTAATAGCAACAGTGTATAAGAGAGGGTGATTAAATTTAAAAAAATGCTTGAGAAAGACCCAACCATCTCAATGTTACCACAGCCACTGACACACAGCTTCCTGAGACAAAGGAGAAAATGGCAGTCACAACTCAGCTATTTTCCCCTGAGCTGGAGACAATAATAAACAATGGTGGAAAAATCTCTTACACTCATGCTCCTCCCCAAACTTGAAACAGAACAATATTGGATAAAGCCTACAAGCTGGACCATGCTGCCCCACCACTCTGTGGCTTTGCTCCCCTGGAAAAAGGAACAAAACCTGTCAATTCCGCTGTGCTTTTCTGTTTTTCTTCCATACGAAGCCACATGCCCCAGAAATTATTTGAAGGGTATAGAATAACAACATAAATGTGCCCTCATGGCTCGAGGACCCATCCCCCTTACAGTACCAGTGAGAAAATAACTCTGTTCTAGCTGAAACTAGGACAATTATGGAGCCAGTTCACTTAACATATAAGTTCATGGGCATTTTAGGGGGAATCAAAAATGAAGGCCTTACAAATCACAATCATCACTGGACTAATCAGTAGATTTTATATTCAGAAGTGACTACTATCATCAAATCTAACAGCTTTTGTTCTGGAAGTATAGGACTGCTTCAAATGCAATTGCTGGGGTTGAACTAAAATTACACTTTTATAAAGTCTGCCCTATTAAGACACTTTTTATGATAAAATTAGCCCATAACCCCTACAGGTACCTCTCAGTGTTTTGTGCATCTTCCTAGTTTTTCTGTCTATAGGACCTCATTCTACAGTTTTTACTGATTTTGAACAAACTGTCATTTCAGTTTCTTTTCCTACAATGTAAGTAAATAATTCAGTTGCATAGATACAGCCTTCTACTTACCTTCAAGATGTTTTACATATTCCCTACAGAATGCAGTCCAAGGCACAGTGTTATTTCAGAGAGCATCATCTGTCACAAATTCTGTGACATATCTGTCAGCGCTGTCTGGATCTCTTTAACATCCTCAAATATCTCAAGAAAATGATTAAGTCCTTGCATTTAGTGATAAAAGCATGCCTCAAGCCCCAAAGTAATGGTATTTTCTTGACAAGCTAAATACTTGGAGGTCTTGATGTCTTCATTAGAATATTCTAATCATTCTTGTTGACCTTTTAATGCATGAAGCCCCAGTTGGTACATTTCTTCAAGTTCTAATCAACATGGTCTACTTTTCTAGTGCAAATTGCATAACTGTATTTTTACTGATATTGTTCGTACCTTTTAATCAGTAAAGATGGTTTGTCACAGTTAGGAATGTAGAATAGCATTTACAGAATGTTCTGAGTTGGAAGGGACCCAAGAAGATCATCAAGTCCAGCTCTTACGTGAGTGGCCCATACAGGGATCAAACCTGCATACAGGGATCAAACCTGCAGCTTTGGCTTTATTAGCACCATGCTTTAGCCAGCTGAGTTAGATTCATAGGTTTGTTCAAGTTGGTTAAATAATGTAATTTTTGCTTCATATTAATTTGATTTTTGATGGTGATTTATTCAGGCTTAAGTAATGGCATTAAGGTACAGATTTGAACAGATTTAGCCTTGCACTACAATTCCTTGTTTCTTGAAATGCAGTTGCAACCTTGACCATGGATAAACGTGTTGTTCATTTTACCTCCAAAGCTGAAATGATTCTCAAGGCATAACACAAGTTATTAAAGATGAAATCTTTAATCAAAGCTCAGTACCCAGGTGTCTTGGTTTTGAAAGACAGGTGCCTGCCAAGGAAGGCAGGAGCTTCTCTTGGAATAGAAAATGTAAACCCCCTCCCTCCAAATTATTAAAAGGGGCTCTCAGGCAAAGATATGAAGATAGGAATAACAGCTCTTTAATATATATAAACAAAATAAAGTAAAACAAAAACTAACAACCTACAACTTAATAGGAAAATTAGACTAAGATGCAGTATTAAACAAAAACGAAACCTGACAGTTAGAATACAACCTGACACCCTGTCAGTCAGGGTGTTGGTAGCAGTCCAGTTGGAATGGTGGCTCCAGTAGTCCTCCTGGAGTGACAGATGGTTCTGTTGAAGCAGAAATCCTGTAGATGGGTGGAGTTCTCCTCCAATGGTCCAGTGGTGATATGTAGAAGGGTCTGGTCCTTCCTCTGGGAATCCAGTGGGAGAGAAGGCTGCTCCTCTGGGAATCCAGTAGAAGGCAGATGCCTGTTCTGTCCAAATACCCAGATTATATCCAGGTGGAAATGCTTGGCTCCTCCCCCTGGGCAGAGCATCTCACAATGGGATGATGTCATTCTATGACTCATGGGGTGTGTCCTTAATTACCCATTATACAGGAAATGGCTCCCGGAGGGAGTTATCTATGACTCGTGTGGCAAGGCATTGATGGCCCATTAACAAGAGATATTTCTGGGGAGGAGACAAGGAAAACACTGCCCCTCCTGGTTTCAACAGTTCATGAAGATGGAGATAGAATACATATCTTCTGGCATATTTTTACATTGTAACCTAGGACACCAGGGTAATGTTTGTTTCTAGATTTACCTGTCTAATGCACTTGTGCCAGTAGTCTCCTTTGAATATTTAAATGGATGTGTTATCATGCAATGAATTTAGATTGCATAATTGCAATATTGCATTCATTACATTTAGATGCAATGAATTTAAATATTTTCAGTGTTAGTTTGCAGGGAAAAAAAAATCAATGTAGTAGTACTTCACTTACTATTTTAAGTACGAAATTCTGGAATTAAACTCATTAATTAAACCATGAATGTTAGTATATATTTAATCAGAGATTCACATTATACTACATTGTGTTTTAAATATGACATGCTTCCAATATACTGTATGAAAATATATCTAAGTAATTTTTTATTTAAAGTGTACAGGGTTCTTTTTTGATTAGGTATTGCTGCAAAACTATTTTTTCCAGGGTTCAAGCTCAGAAGGCACACCACCTGAAAAAAAACCCTATGACCTGCTTCAAAACACTCCAAAGCGTCTTGCTGAAACTTGTAGTTAAATTCGCCTTTCACTTTATTAAATGAGGAAACAGTAATGCAGCAAAGCACTGAGAAATTATTTAATCTAAAGAAGGATATTGGTACAGACACTCCAGTTCCTCTCTGCCCTCTGTCAATAGAGGATAATACAGTACATTCCTTAGCATAACTCCACTGGCACTAGTGGATTTCTAGCAGTGAAGTAGCATCATACAATAAATCTGTGCAACTGGGGAATTAGTTACATTTGTTGACCATTTGTTTGTGCTGGTGTTTCAGCTGATAATGAGTTGTATGAGCGATCTGAATATAGTTTTGTACTGTTAACTCTGACTCTCTTATTTGATTGTTTGTCTTTGATATGTAGGATTTAAGATATGGCTCTGTATTGACCACTTACCATCCTGATTAAGAAAACTTGTAGCATTATTTGATATGTCCGTCAAGTGAATTGATTTGCCTTTATTGCTTTTCTTCCTAAGTTGCCAACTTCACTGTGAACACAAAAGTCAGTTTTTATACTTCCTTTCTGTGTTTTTGACAGCATGATTTTGCTTTTTTCCTGGAATTTCCCACAAAGTAGCATTTAGTTTAATGTGTTTCTAGAGTAGGAGGAAATGTATTCCCCTAAATCTCACCACAAAAGAGCACACTAATATATGAAGATAGGGACTCTGAAAAGAATCCACAAAACACAACTGAGACTAAAGTGGACTAAATCCAAAGATTGTTTCTGCAATTATGACTTTTTCTAGAACGAAAAAAATCAGAAATAGTTGTGCAAACCTTTAATAAGTGGTCAACCAATGAGAAACCTCTAGTTTATTTTATGTATACATAGAGTATAGCAACAACCAGAGGAAAACAAGCAAAGCCAGTTTTTTCAGAAACCTGCAGTCAAATTCTCTGAATTATGGCAAATTAAATAGTGAAACATTAAATTAAAAAAAAGTTATCCAAGGGTGAAAATTAGGATGTGTACTTTTTCTCCGTATCTGTAAAGGTCTGTCCCTTAAAAACCTTTCTTAACAATTCTGCTGTAATCAGGAAAAGTTATGGTTGTCACTTTGACAGGAACCATTGCCACTTAGGTTCAAGACATAAAAAGCTATGGCAGAAATTTCAAACATGTAAGATTACTTATGCTTAAGGAGAACCCCACCTTATAATATTAGCAGTGAAAGCCATTAAAGTCTTACAATTGTATCAAACTCTTTCAGTGAGGGCAACAGTTCACTTGCCTATTAGAAGTTAATCATGTTATCCTTGAAAATGTTTTTGACCTAAAATCTATAACCAGAATGACTGGAATTCTTTATATAATACATGTATCACTATCAACAAGTTATGTTCCTGAAAGAAAGTAAAGGAAGTAAGAAAGATCATTCATTTTAAACATAATTTTTTGAACGTATAGCAAATGAAAAACTATAATACTGCACTGAAACTGCAGAAAGTTTCTAATTATGCATTTCTAAGCTTGAATCATATTTCACATATATTTCTTACAAGCCCACCTTTCACTGTGCATAAATGCTGATTCTGTTTCAATTCTTGAAGCTTGAATGCAGAAAAGCATGTAATTTGGATAGCAAATATCAACATTTCTTCTCCCCAGTTCTTCAAGAAAACAAATGGATAAACACAAGCAGCAGAAATTAGTCAAGCATATGATCTATTAACCTAATGGATATAGAATGGGGAGCTCATGTGCTGCAGTTTAAATCTCTAGGGTAACAGCGCTTTGCAGCTCTAATTTACCAATTTGTTAAATTTCAAACACAACTAAGAAACATTACAGCAAATTAGTTCCAGTAAGACTATTTAAATACCCCACTTGTACTGCTGTCCTGATAAACTGAATTATCTCTAATTTCTTTCCAGATTGTTCCACTGTAGCAGTTGTGCTTAAAAATCTCATTTGGGACAAAAGTTAAAAGTCCTTGAAAATTAAATTAAATTCATTCAATTAGGCTAAAGAAATATCTAAAGCAACTTTAAGTAAGAAGAAATTTAGTTTATTTCTGTCAAACTGGAACTTTAAAGGGACTTCAGACTATCAAAATTGCTTGTATTTGAACATAAATGGCAACTTTAACTTTGCATTTATATATTTATTTATTTATGTTCATGCATGCAGAAATATAAGTATCAGGTGAATGTGGAAAAAAGAATTGAAAAAATAAACAGCATAGGGTTTCTTAAAGACTGTAAAGTTACCAAGTCACTCAGAGAGGCTCTTATGACTGTTATATATATTCTTCTGTCTAATATTGTTGATATTTTCTGCAATTTTAAATTTTAATGATGAGCAGTCTTGTAATTTTTTGAAGTTTCTAAGAAGTTTCTGTTTGATTTCTTTGTCCCTCTGAAATAAACCTTACTGGGCTGTACCTCAAGAACTTTACATTTCAAATGAAAGCATGACATAGATATACTCAACATACCAAATGAGAGCATGACAGAGAGGCTTGGCAGAATGTTTTCTATCAAGCACAGAAAAAGGAGATGATGAAAGCATATTAAAATAAATAAATAAGGTTTTTTTAAGACCGTGACCGCAAAAATTACTTGCAGTCCCATCCTTGATTATATTTCATCTCTGTTACTACAGCCAGAGGTATTATATTCTGATCCAAGCCAGGGAGGAATTTTCATCCATATTTTCCATTTTGACTACGATAGTATTACTTACCATAAAACATAGGTAACATATTGTATATATCTATACAGTATGTATGTATGTGCATTTACCAAAAATGTATATTATAAAAATTTATATCTATTAATAGATACACATACAAACAAACAAATGCACGTATATAAACACAAACATTGAGCAATCAAATGAGCTATCTTTACTTGCTAGCAGGGATGGAGAATTTAAAGATTAAAACCTGCACCTTCAGGATCATTTAGGACACTGGTTACTCTTGATTTGAAATCTTCAAAAGTTATCTTTCCAGACTGCTTGATGGATTTGAGATGCTGTTTTGCACAAGATGATTAATTTTTTAAACTTATTCTCAGGAACCTTGTTTGATATAAAACCAAAACAATTTCTAAAAATCCACCCTGACAGTTGCATCCTATTGGAGTTTCTTCACATTAGACCGTAGCTTTTTAACCTATATCATCCCTTTCCAAAATACAAAAGAAAGCTAGAGAGAGAGAGGTAATTTATATGTGTTTTCTTTTACCAGAGATTCCTTAGTCAAACCATTTTCTCAGGTCCAAATTCATACAGACTGAGAGGGAGACAATAAAAAAAGATTAGGATAAAGAAGTCTTCTGCCTTGTAATGCCATCAGAGTCGTTGAAGAGAGAAAAAAATGGACACCCAAGAATAGACCTAAAGTTTGTATATTTGACAAATATGTTCAGTGTAACAAGTGCATTTCATATCTAACACACTAGAATAGAGACAAGAATTTAGTTTTGCTGCTACCGCTCTTGGACAATCATTCCACAATCTGGATCTATTTTTCTCATAAGAACTGTGATAATTTTTATATTCTCACCTAGCTGATCAAGGGAAGCCAGTTGATGCAATATTTTTGGATTTCAGTACAGCTTTTGATACTGTCTCTCACAAGATCCTTCTGGACAAAATGTCCAACACAGCTGGATAAACACATCATGGTGTGATGAGTGAGCATCTGTCCCATGAGTCAGGCACAAACTGTAGTGAACGGGGTGACATCAGACTGGTTACTTGTCACTAATGCGGTTGCACAGGGCTCCACTATTGGCCCTGTGCTCTTTAACATCTTCATAAATGATTCAGAGCAGGACTGGGAGGGATACTAAGCAAGTTTGCAGATGATGCAAAGCTGGGAGGAGCTGTTGACTCCCTCAAAGGCAGGGAGGCCCCGCAGAGAGACCTTGACAAATCNGGAGGGATACTAAGCAAGTTTGCAGATGATGCAAAGCTGGGAGGAGCTGTTGACTCCCTCAAAGGCAGGGAGGCCCTGCAGAGAGACCTTGACAAATCAGAGGGCTGAGAAGTCACCAACCACATGAAGTTCATTAAGTGAAAATGCTGAATTCTGCACCTGGGAGGGGGTAACCCTGGGTGCATGTACAGACTGGGGAATGAAATGCTGGAAAACAGTGCAGCAGGAAGGGTTGTGAAGGTCCTGGTAAATGGGAAGTTGAACATGAGTCAGCAGTGCCCTGGCAGCCAGGAGGACCAAGTGTGTCCTGGGGTGCATCAGGGACAGCAGCACCAGCCAGGCAAGGGAGAGCATTGTTCTGCTCTGCTCTGCACTGGGGAGGCCTCACCTCGAGTGCTGGGGGCAGTTTTGGGTACCACAATGTAAGAAAGGTATTAAAGTATTAGAGAGTATCCAGTCGAGGGCAAGATTATGAAGGGCCTTAGGGGAAGCCACATGAGGAGCAGTGCAGGTCACTTGGTCTGTTCACTCTGGAGAAGAAAAGACTGAGGGGAAAACTCATTGCAGTTACAACTTCCTTATGACAGGAAGAGGAGAGTGAGGCACTGATCTCTTCTGCATGGTGACCAGTGACAGGACCCAAGGGTATGGCCTGAAGTTAGTTAGGGGAGGTTTGGGCTGGATAATAGGAAAAGGTTCTTCAGCCAGAGGGAGGTTGGGCACTGAAACAGGGCTCCCAGGGAAGTGGTCACCGCACCAAGCCTGACAGACATGTTTGAACAATGCTCTCGGGCACATGGTGTGACTCTTGGGAATGGTGCTGTACAGGACCAGGAGTTGGACTCAGTGATCCTAATGGGTCCCTTCCAGCTCAGCATGGATCCGCTGCAGTTATTTCTTTTCTAAAGACAGTAGCTTGATCTGAAGCACTATATAGTGCAAGTGATATACAGGCTGTTACCTGAGTATGTAAATCCTTCTTTGACCTGGAAAATTTATTCACCTTAAATATAAAAAAACCTAACTAATTTTTTATCTCCAGATGACATACTTATTATGAAAAATAGTAACTGATAATCATGGTATAAATTTCCAGTACTCAATTTTTTACTCTTGAGAAATTTGATTCTCAGTTTATTTTAAAATTTACAAAATTATCCTTGGTTCCTTTGAGTTTCTCCAGCAATGCATGAAGGCAGTGCTTTGCTCCAAATCAAAGAACAAAGCAAGCAGTAGTATCTGCTTCTGTAACCACTGATTCCTACCTGCAGAAGAAAGAGCTTCCTCTGACAGAGATTGTTTGCAACTCAGCCTCAGATAGACTGGGAACTATGCCTGCCTCATGCAATTACACGGCAGCTGACAGTAGTTACATGCATATCTTGTAACTGAAAAAATGAGCTTATGAGTTATTTTTATCTCTTCTCATATTTTATCCCTCTTTTCTTATTTCTTCGTTTAAATGAGAAATTTTACTTAATGGTCAAAACCCCTGTAGATAAGGTGACTGGTTAATGGTGGAAAAAATAATAAGTGAGTTGCCATTAGAGAGGAAAGAGTTGTAATGATAGGGGTTGGTCTGCTGGAAAGCAGCTCTCCAGAAAAGTACCTGGGGGGTCCAAGTGGCAACAGGTTCATTGAGCCAGCAGTGCACCCTTGTGGCCAAGAAGGCCAAATGTCTCCTGGGCTGCTTCCGGAGGCATGTCCCTCGGGTTGTGAAAGGTTATCCTCCCTGCATACTCTGCCTTGGTGAGGTGGCATCTGGAGTACTAGGTTCAGTTTTGGATTTGCCAGTTTGACAAAGACAAGAAACTACTGGAAAGGGTGCAGTGGAGTGGTATGAAATGATCAGGGGACTGGAACATCTCTCTTAGTAGTAAAGGGTAAGGGGCCTGTTTAGCCTGGAGAAGAGACAACTGAGGGGGCATTTTATCAATACACACAAATATCTTAAGGGCAAGTTACAAGTGGATAGGGCCAGACTATTTTCAGTGGTGTCCAGCAGCAAGATAAAAGGCAGCAGCCACAAATGAATAGGAGGAAAAGCTTCTTTACTTTGAGGGCCACCATATGGAACCTGCTCTAGGTGTACCTACTTTAGTAGTGGAGCTGGACTAGATGATCTCCAGAGGTACCCTCCAACCACAACTATTTTCTAATTCTGTGGTAAGGAAAAGTGAAATATTCCCTAAAATTTGTACCAGTTGTTTTCCATGCCACTTTGAGCTTATCAAATTTTGAGAAAAAAAATCCTGTGAAAAATATGCCTTAGCAGGAAAAGGTCACTATATTCAAGAGAAACAATTATAACAAATCTTTCTGGAACATTTTCAAGTTAATAAAATCAGAGGGATTGTTTCAGGTGTTACTAGAAAAAGAGTGAATCATGAAGAACGAATGATAACATATCTGAAAGAGATCATAAGATGCACCAAGCAGAATTCTGGAAAGAATGGCTTATCTTAAGTGATCCAAGCATTTTGATTTTTTAATATTTGAAAATGTATTCAAATACTACTGAGGAGGTGTAGGTTTAGTTTTTAGTTTTGTTTGTTTGGTTGGGGTTTTTTGTGAACTTCCATGTTTAGGATAATCTTAAAAATTGTATTTGTAAAATCACTGATAATATTCTCAGGGCCTTTTTAAATTTTCAGTTTTTCAGCCTTCTAACCTCGATGTTCAGCATGATAAATGGTTAGATTAACAAAGTGTGCATGAATGAGTAACTGACAAAATGTTACAGTAATTAGGTGCTTGGTAAATCATATGGATTTTTTGTTTGTTTGTTTAATTGGCCTTTATTGTAGGCATTAAATGTGTGCTCAAAGAAGAAATAAATGCTATGAGATTATGTGCAGGTATAATATAAACTAAACATTACAAAAATCCATAACTGCAAACAAAGAATTATAGGAAACCATTAACAAAAAACAGTGTTCTGTAATGGAGTTGTAGCTTCGACATAAATTGAACATAATGGTGTCACATTATCCTGGTGTTGCTTTATCTCCATGACTGATGAATTGGGAATTCTCATTTTCAGTCTTATTTTTTCCATACTTAATTTTTTATGCCTAGGTTTTTTTTATGCCTAGGTCACCTCTACAAAATTTTAGTCATTGCTATTACTGTGTTTTGTCTGCTGTCTAGTTTATCTTAATGCTTCCTGTAGTGTGCTGGTCAAGACTAAAGACCCTATTCCCACTGTTATCATAGTACCACATGGTAGGACTCAACATTAAATCTCTGTATCTTGTATGACACTGGTGTTCAAAGTATCCCAGAATTATATATTTCCTTTCTACAAGAGCATCATCAATTTGTGATCATTTAGAAAAATCAATTTGAGTGTTAAATATTGCTTGAAATATTCCTTATATACAAATATTCCTTGTTTTATATTTGTATGTGTGATGTTTGCAAGCAAAGTGGAGCTGTTTGGTTTGTCCTTGAATTTCATAGTCTTTATTTCAGACTGTTTCTCTGATTTATGAAGATCATTCTCTCTTCTCAAGTGTTTTGAAAATCTCATGTTTTGTAACACCCATCTACTTTGTACTTTTATGCTCAATGCCATCAACTAAGCCTTTCATGAAAATACAACTAATGCTATTTCAGATTTCTGTGATCTATGGCATTTATAATGAAATTTGGCAACACAGTAATAAATACAGGTCTTTGCACGGGTTTGGGGTTTTGTGGGGCTTTTGTCTCATTTTGTTTGAAATATGGTTAAATAAAATATAACACTAATTTAAAGAAAGCAGAGATTTACCTTATGCATGGTATTTCTCTACAGAGAATTCATTCTGTGAGGAAAAGGCTTTGCTTACACACACCAGGAAATGTTCTAGCTATATATTAATGCAAATGTCTCAGAATGATCCCTTGGCAATAATGGATTATGCAGTAGCAAAAAGGAAGCATTTCTCACATACTATAAGAATTAGATATTCCATATAATGTGCTAAAAAGATCTAAATTGAATTTATGATTCCAGAACCCATTATAATAATAGTTTATAAATTTGAACTGAGAAAAGATCACAACTAGTAATGGAATACATTTAGAACATGATAGGTAGAAAATCAACCTTATTCTGCTATCAAGTTGGTCATAATCAGTAGCTTTCACCAATACCATAAAATGTCCTGATTTTCAATCTATATTTCCTTAAAATTAAAATCTAGAACAAATTGCTTTTTTATTACTACTATTGTGGGGCACCTTCTCCATGGAATAACTGTTAAGGTCACATGCAATAAAAATATGTCTTTAAAGTACAAAATTATTTTGATAAGGAATGCAAAAGCCAGAAGATACTGGCTTCAGATAAGCCATCATTTAAAATATATTTGACATATCAGTAAATTGCCTGGATAGTTCAGAAACTGCAAGTGCTAGGGGAGTATTTCGTAGTTCAAATTTATGGCCTTTTTTCTTGTTGAAATAGATTTAATGAAAATTCTATAGATCAGATACACATTGTTAATTTCAAAAAGAGGCTAATGGTTTCTTCACTTATGAAAATAGGTTGCTTTAGTACGCACAGCCTGAGCCTCATTTTACATCCATGGGTTCTCAGGATCCATTCTCTTTCACTCAAGTTTAGGCATTTTTTTCAATGAAAGACACCAGAACTACATCAATTAAAGAGTAATTTAAATATATATGCACACAATAGAGAGAGAAAATGAGAGAAGAATCAACTGTGAATGAATGGAGTCTTTTCATCAGTAAAATACAATACATTATTTCTTATAGGATAAAATTCACTTTACCCTGAAAGCCCAAGTAATCCTTATGTGAGAGAAAATGTGTGAATGGGATGAAAAGATAAAAATCAGACACTTCTCAAAGTAAGCTAGGGTAGGCAGCTGTAGGAGAACTTCCCTGTGATGACTGTAACAACTAATCCAACAGAGGAATTAGGGCATCGTTCATGCTATGGCATTTAGAGAGCTTGTTGCATTTCCCCAAGTTTTTTTGCATGGGTTTTTGGCAGATCTGCTCAGACCGCCTAGGCTGCTTTTCTTCACAACTTAGGCATCAGATATCATAATCTCTCCTATGTCCTGGCCCCCCTACTACTTCTTTAGGCCATGATTACAACACCATTACACTATTACATGTTACAAAAGGTTTTCAGTTTTTTAAGTTATGTCCCTCTCTACCCAGGTATAAAACTAGAAGTTCAGGTTAGACTAGATTCTGAGAGATCTGAAGTTATTCTCAAGAAATTGGGAATCTCTCTCAAATTAGAAAAAATTGATTGTGATCATATATAAATATATATGTTCTATATAATTCATACAAGATGACATTGGTAAACATGCTAATTACCAGCCAGATTTTTGTCTTGGAATTATGAAAGGAGAGTCTAATTTTCTCATGTCTCATTTTGTCATGGCCCTTTTATGTAGACGGAAATATCACAATTATTCAGCCAAATGCTGTTTTCATGTCTTACCTATTAATTCCTGTTAATTAATATATACTGCTAGTAATTGTGGAATTTGTTCCATTAGGACAAATCAGACAACTTTCTGAAAAGGAGTTTAATCACCAGATTAATATGGTACATAATAGATGTTAGTGAAGAAATAGTCTTGTAATACTGAAAGCTCCTCTACTAACCGCTCCAGTTCTAATCTTTTTTTCTCCTTAATTTTCTTTTTGCTTCCTCACACATGCAATTGTGAAGAAATCAGTAAACCATGGCTACCAGATATCATCTAGGCAAGGCAGCTCAAGGTTTTCTTGGTCCTTAGAGCTTTTGATATGTAACTGCTAGTGAGTGTGTATAATTCCCATAAATAGATTTAGAAGCAAAGTTCAGTTTCTTTCTCGTAATCTCAGGAAACACTTCTGAGAAGTGTTTGAATGTAGTGTTCAAACCCTGTGATCAAAACCAATAGGAAAGACAACATTAAGTATTGAAAAAAGGTAAATGGCTGATTTTTCTTTTATGTGTTTAGAAAATTTTGATTTGATTGTTTCCCTACATTTCAGAAGCCATGCAGGCCAAAACCCAGGCTTTAGACCTGTGTGAATTGTACTATAAATTGTAGACACAGATTGGCCAGTGAGTGTTCCATCCCCTTATGCTCACTTGATTTTTTGTTCTGGTAAACATGAAAGTTACCACAAAGCCTTAATATTATTTTTTTTTTTCTAAAGTAAGTTGATATTTAATGAGCAGGTTGGATTGGTTTTCAAGTTTTATACTCAAAAGAACACAAAGTGCTGAGAATTTACTATAAAGGATTTGATAAATACCTGGCAGGACATGTCAGGAGTAAGAACAAAATCAAAGAGGATCTGGAATATGAAGTGGCATATGTTATCTAAGGAGATATTTCTTTATTAAACAACTAAAGATAATACATTAGACAGTGTCTCTGCCATGAGACTCAGATCTAAAATGCCTTGTTTCTCGCCCAAAACATCCTGAGAAATAGAGATGCAATAGATGACATTGGTAGCCCTCTGCCAGTTATTATGTTGAGAACCTGGTGCAGGCAGGCTGTCCATGACTTTGAGGCAGCACACAGGACTTCAGTAATTTCTGACTTCCTATATCCAGAATAATTCTGTAGTGGAAGGACCTGAGTCTGTGGAAGGTATTTCCTGCAAAATCCATTGAACTTCAAAAAGCACCTGATATGAGAATGATGTGTACAGCCAAATATACTACTATTTTCTACTCATATGCATGTATATTTATTTTAGCTGTTAGCACTTTGAAATTCTGATTCGTTGTTCTTTAATGTACCACATCCTGTCTTGCCAGACTTAACATCTAATATATAGGTTTGCTGATTCATTGGTTTCCATGTATGCTTGCATGTTGGTTTGCTAGCTTGCTTGTTGTGGATGGCATTGACAGAATTTATAGGATAAGCTGTTTCTACAAAATCCTTCCAAACATACATGAAATAATTTACTCTTAGTTGTCTATGCTGTGAAAATGCTGATGATGTTAGATTTTATAGCAGTAGTAAACTAAAGAGAATCGTTTAAACTTGATCTTAATCATTCAGAACACTAGTTATTAGAGAGAAGGATAGTTCAGAAGTTTAGGCAAATTCCCTATGAGAATTCAGTGCAGGAAATTTTCTCATGGGATACCCCTCAATGGACTTCTTGTCATTAACTTTGTACAGACAGCTATGCAAAACCCAAAAGGTATTTGACAGTCTAATTTGGAAGCATAAATGCTGCTATCATGTGACTAATTTTCATCACCTACTGATTAAGTCTCACACAGCACACTTTAAAAAGGCACAGTGCATGCAAATAACATGACAGAATAACATTACCTACAGTGTTGTGTTTACTTTGATTAATTATGGTGTAACTTACTGGAAATAAATTATTAGCAAATGCAGCAAAAGGACACTGCTATTGTAATAAAGAGAATCTAAACTGAATCAGCAAACAAGAAAAATCCCTGTTGTCCTTACGACACAGAAAAATACTTTTTTTCGTTGAACTATATAAAAAAGCTTTGACATTTGCTTGTATTTGTTTTTATTAGCACTCATTAGGACTTTATCCTTTTCTTTGATGAAAGATCAACTCCAGATGCATACTGAGAAAAATAAAAGAAAAAGTATTAGCTATAATGTTGAACTTCTTTTTCACTAATTGTAGATAATTGCAGATATTTTTTGGTCCCTGTGATTTTCATTTTTCTACATTATAGGGACAAACCCTTGGGATCATTAGAATAAAATAGGAACAATACCACTGAGCATTCACAGCATTATATACAGCAAATCCACTGATCTGACACACAGAAAATAAATTCATATATATTTTGTAACTGAATAATTACACAAGCAATAGGATTTAAGAATTCATTCATTCATTCATTTATGCCATTGCTGAAAAATAAGAACCATATGTATCACACACATTATGTGTGTCACATCATTTCTCATAATATTAAAGTTAATACTCAAGTATTTTTCAACATATTTTATAGTTTTTAGCATACATTCAAGAGGCCGAAGTAAAGGAAGAAATAAGTGAAACAAAAAGTGGTATGTGAGAGAAAAAGTGAAAAACTTACATATCAGAAAGCTTTATGTAGGTAAATTTCTGTCTAGATACTTTATAATATCAGTAAATGCAATATCTTTCTTTCCAAATGTCAACTGCTTGTGAACAGAAATGCTGAAAAAAAGTTCAAGGAATAATGATAACAAATGGTTAAGAATAATGATAGAAATTAATTTTTACATATTTTTTGTATTGTTATTAATACCAGCTGTAATGTGAGGGTCTGTTGTTTCGGTTTGATTTTCTAATCAGATAACTCTTTTTAAAAGAGAGAATGAAAGAATGTGCTCTGTTTTAAAGACTAAATTCTGTTAGTATTTCTCTATAATGCAGACAAGGCACTTCTTGCTCTGTTAGTTAAGGCTGAGAAGGAACCAGCAGTTTGGAAGGCAAAAACAAATCTCTTTACAGCAAACATCTTAGGCCTAGTGAATAACAGGTGCTCATCTTCTAGAAAATCATTTGACAGGATAAAAATATTTTGCTGCTCCTGGGACAATTGCTCTAAATATTTTATGATTTTAACTAACCTACATGCAGTTGAAAGTAGTAATTTTTTCTATGGTATGGTGTGAACATAACACCATGGTAAACATAATCTTTGTTACAAAACTGATAAACTGAAGTACATTGAAATATGAAAGTTCCAGATAACAAATTCATTCAAAGTAAAGTTCAGCACTGTAAAAGTGTGTTTAACTCTTCTCAAATTCCCTGCTGATTTTATTACCAACTTTTGAAGAAGGAATGATACTTGATGGTGGCTGCAGTGACAGATTGTACTGTCTTGTGACAAATTTCATGCTTACAGAAATATTTTTTCCTAAAGTTCCAAGAGTTCATTCCACACTAAAATTCAGCTATTTCAATAGCTCTAACAGTATTTTTTGCAGCTATCCTTGTATTATTACATAAGTTCTTTAATATGATAACTGTACAAGGACTCTCAGATATTCCCAGTGATCAACCATCTCCTGAGAACATTATTGTTTTCTGAAAAAGCATAAGATCTGTTCCAGCCTTTTACTTTAAAGAGTAATAGATAGACATTTCTTACTCAAGAAAGAAAATAATTTTTTTGGAATTCATTTTTCTCCTTCCTTTTTTTTTTTTAATCCTCATGCTTGTACATTTCAATCAATCAATTAGATCTGAAAACACAGCTATTCAAAGAAAGTTCTCACATTGCTGACTTGGGAATATAGTTTAGGTGTGATTATTGGGCTATATGACCTTGGGCTATATGACCTTGAAGGTCTCTTCCAACATTGATGATTCTGTGATTGTGGGAATAAAGTAAATGCAAAGTTTCCAATATCAATAAAATATAAATCCCTATCAGCATAACAAGAGGAAAAATACTTTATTTAAGCCCAAATCTGGAGACCGGTTTAACTGTGTATACTCTAAGACTGTTACAATACAGTAACTGGCTACTCTGGCATATTTTAATATGATTCATAGATCAGGTCATTCCTTTCTATACACTATCTTTATATGTCAGCTGTCCTCAGAAACACCTAAAGACAGCAGTGGCCCTGAAGTTCCTTATGACCCTAAAATTCCACCTCCATATATACTTTCTGGTGTTTAGAATTGTATTTGCCCTGAAGATCATCAGAAGTCATAAAAAAGACATTCTTCCTCCTGTCTTCTTTTAACAGGGTCTGATCTGATGGAAATGCTCTGAGCGTATTTCAATCTCGAGCTTCTGAAAATATAGAACCTTCTTTAAACATATTGTGATTCCTGTTTCTTCCAAGTATTTTAGTTTCAGATTTCTGTAGAGTTTAAAAGATGCCATTTCAGTCGCTGTATCTGAGAGTTTAAAAAAAATATGTCCAGTTATTCAATATGTCCAACTGTAAACCCTAATATGAAATCAATTCAGAGCAACAATGATCCAAATTTATAGCTTAGTGTATTCCTTTGGGATATGCAGGTTCAGTCTTTTCACAAACCATATTGGATTCAGATGCTGAAGAGGAATAGGAATATAACCAATGCTCTGTCTTTGGGGGGGGTTATGTACTTTTTAGGGGGCCCCTATTGATTTTAACACAGTTTTAAGCATCTAATTTCTACAAGCAGATCAGTCTGGATAAGTGCTTAATTTAGATGCTGATTAGCTAGTTTGAAACACCATGATATTAAGAAAGAGCTATCATAAATGCAAGGGACTTTTGATATTAATCTTCAGGGAATAAATGTTAAGAGCCAACGTCAGTGTTGAAGTAGGATTTGCTTTCATTTTGTTTTCTAAATATCATCATCATTAATGTTTCTGGGGTTCCTTTCTGAGAACCTTAATAAAATATAATATTTTTAATAAATTATGATACAAGGAATTCAGTGAAACAAATCCTAAAATAAACTGCAATCATACTGTATTAGGTTGAACACAGTAAATTGTCCCCTTACATGTAACAGGAGATGAACAGTGAGAGGGAATCACAGAATGGGTCAGGTTGGAAAGAATCAGTGGCTCATCTAATCCAACCTCCTTGCTCAAGCAGGGTCATTCTAGAGCACATTGCACAGAATTCAGACATAGATAGACATTGATGAGATCCTCTCTCTGTCATCTCTTCCAGAAACTGAACAGACCCAGCTCCCTCAGACTTTTCTTACAAGAGATGCTCCAGATGCTAAATTGTGTTTGTTGCCCTCTGCTGGACCTGCGCTCAACACTGGCATTTCAGACAGTTCTCCACCCAACGCTCCAACCCATGGAAGTCCCGCCAAAGCTTCTGCATAGCACTCTGGGTTATTTGCTACACCTCCCAGCTTCATGTCCTCAGTGAACTTGCTGAAGAGGCATCTGGACCTTCATTGAAGACATTGATGAAAAGATTACACAATATTTGGCCCAGTATTAAACCTTGCAGGGCACCACTCATGACAGGTCTTCTACAAGACCCTGTGTCAATTGCTATGACCCTCTGGAATCTGCTGTTCAGTCAGATGGGAATATCAGAGGAAACCAGAGGGGATATTCAAAAGCAAAGAAAAATATCAAGAGTAAAAATCACATATGACCTTGAATCTTATTTAGCTATTTTCTTGGATTGCCAGGTATTTTTTCCTATAGGCAAAAGCCAGTTAAAAAAAGGTTTAAAAATTAAAATAAAATTTAAAAAAAAACCAACCCCAAACAACCCGGGATTTAAAGAGGCATTAATGAGCTTTTCTTATCGTGGGTTGGTTTTATCAAGTATGGTATCTTTTACTAATCAAACTTAATTCAGACATTTTTAACACAGCTTACTGGATATTGTCCTAAAATAAGCAGCACAGACTCCTTTTTGGTTGATATAAATTGGATATTGATGCAAATTGCACATAATTTATACTGTTTTCCTTCTACTCCATGTCATCTTCTTAGATTTGATGAATCTCAAGGTGGTTTTTTTTGTTTATTTTCTCAGGAAATCCTAAATCCCCAACACACAGAGATACAGGATCTGTCCCAATAGCTTTAGGTCCTATAAATAACTGTTACATGTTCAGTCACACTGTCTCAGTTTTGAAAGACAGGTGCCTGCCAAGNGTTTGAATGGTGGCTCCAGTAGTGCTCCTGGAGTGATAGATGGTTCTGCTGAAGCAGAGATCCTGTAGAAGGGCAGAGTCTTCCTCCAGTGGTCCAGTGGTGATGTGTAGAAGGGTCTGGTCCTTCCTCTGGGAATCCAGTGGGAGAGAAGGCTGCTCCTCTGGGAATCCAGTAGAAGGCAGATGCCTGTTCTGTCCAAATACCCAGATTATATCCAGGTGGGAATGCTTGGCTCCTTCCCCTTGGCGGAGCATCTCACAATGGGCTGATGTCATTCTATGAGTCATGTGGTGGGTCCTCACAATTTCCCATTAAACAAGAAATGGCTCCCGGAGGGAGTTATCTATGACTCGTGGGGCAAGGCATTGATGGCCCATTAACAAGAGATATTTCTGGGGAGGATGCAAGGAAAACACTGCCCCTCCTGGTTTCAATAGTTCTTGAAGATGGAGATAGAATACAGACCTTCTGGCATATTTTTACATTGTAACCTAGGACACACACAAAAGAAGCAACAGAGTTGTTTCAGGTTAGTATCTGCAATGTATTTTATATAGAATTTTCCAGGCTTCTACCTATCTGATTTTCTTATAATCACTAAAAACTTTGCACTCTGATAAAAGCAGAGAAAGAAGGAGGGAGGACAAGAGACAGAAAAGTATGTATTACGGCCTTCTATAATACCTCAAAATTGTCTGCTAAATTAGTTAAGATTGATTGAAAATCAGATATCAGAAACTGAAGTTATGTCTGATCTCTCTGACACACCCTATTCATACAGCATTTATGCAACACTTACAATGTTACTATCATTGAACATTTGAACAAAATCTCATTTTGTCCTGACAGATTTCTGTTCAACAGGTAATAGATGGCAATGTGCCATCCTAGCCATACAGTTTTGTAAGCTTAATTACTTTCTGCCTTGTCTCATCTTGCACAATCAGTACTACTACATTTATTCTGAGAAGTGAATTGCTGCATTCCTTTCATTTGTACCTAGGATTTGGTCTATAAAACAAGCCCAGATTCTTGTATCCTGAATCACCTTCAGAGGTTATGAATGCATATTCTTCATATCCATTCCAGAGTGCCCCCAAAAATCTCACAAAAACCAGAACTGTGGGGTTTACCCCATTCAAGATAGGAAGGGAAATTATATTCTTACTTCTGGACTATCTGTACCTCACGCAGCTATCTTTTGTAAAAGATATGACCCTCCAATCATGTGTTACTTTGGAAGCATTTCTGATGTGTCCAGATTCTTTTGGTATCCACTGGCTTTTTCTTCTTTTGCCAAAAAAAAAAAAAAAAAGAAAAAAAAAGTCTTCACATTTTTATGAAAGTGAGATAATGAGCTAAACAGAATAAACCAGTTCTGCACAGGGGAAGTGCTGTAAAAAACAACAGCTTTTAAAAATGAAAATGGAAGTGCTAAAGTGTCTATGCAGCAGTTAAAAAGATGTTGAGAGACACTGAATCATTATTTCAGATTCAGATTACTCAGTCATCACTGCAGATATATAGAAACCTTCTGGTTATCTAATTCTTCCATTGAAGTACCCTCCTGCAAAGAACAAGTTTGCTACTCTGCAGAGCAATATGAGTATTTTTAATGATTAAAGATAACTTCTGGCTCTAAGTAATACCATGTTCCATTTCTGTATGGTAAGTTAGCTTCTAAAAAATTCTTGGGTCTGTTTTGTGGATTAAATATTAATTTTGAAACCACTGAAACTGAGACTTTGCTCATTTAGCCACACATTTAAGATACTCTAGGGTAAACAAGGTATCTGCATGGGGTGACATATATTACAATGCTTGTAGGAAACTTACACACTTCTAAGGTTGACTCTGGGGATCAGAGAGTTTTAATGTTGTCAAACGGTATTAGACATCTATATATGACCAGTTGACTCAAGTCTTTAGTGTAGAATAATAATTTAATGCTCTTTTATCCTATGCAAAACACTCAGCTAGAAATCCTGTTATTGCAAAGGACTAATTTAGGGAAAGTCTTTGATTAGTCGTAGTTCATGATGGGCAGCTGTTATTTTACTTCTTACATGAATAAACTATTCCATCTATAATGTAGGATATATATAGTCTTAATAAAATCTTATGTATCTTCACATTGAGTGAATATGGAAATGCTGTTTCTGACTGTTAAATTAGTTGAAATAAACTGACTGTGCTTTGAATAGTTACACTATATGGCTGTAATGAAGAAAAATTAGATGGCATTTCCTTTCATTTTATATTTGGGGCTTTTATGTGGACTTCTTCCTTGAGTACAAGGAGAGAAGAGTTCTCCACAAGATAGTCCAGAGACCTCTGTCCAGATCTGCAATGGCATTGACACTAATGGAACACTATCTGTTGCATAACATATTTTCAGACAAGCTTAACCCTATAGCACTTTTAGAACTATTTTGTGAGGAACCAATGGTTCAAGTTATAATTAGGCCGAGTTGATGTCATTCACTTTACTGGTTTATGTTGAATATAACAAAGAGGAAATTCAGTGCTTTGAAGGGCTGTGTAGCATATACAGTTTCCTGTCATTTTGAATGTACGCTTTTACCATTATGTGATAAATTGAGATCTATAGATATCTTTCAGTGTGGAGTATGAAGTACCCTCAGACAGAAAGGTCCTCTGTTTTCAGTGAACCTGCATATGGAATTCAGCACCACACACTCAGAAGGAAAAAAACCAGACATGTCTCTGTATAGTATAAGCCTGAGTAAATACCACCTTTCCAAAATGATGACAAGTTCTTAACTGTAATTACATACATTTCTACTGCATTTTTTTATCTGCTGAAACCCCTGTGCAAGGTTTTTATTTTTTTACTCATTGTAAATCTTGGGCTGAACTTTTTCTCCTTCTACACTGTGGTAACTTCAAACATCCTCAGTGCCTTGCTGATATCAATTCTGACCCAACTGTGTCCTGCTGAATTACATGAGGCTCTGAAAAGTAGCTTTTATGTTTTAATGTACAACTACCACAATCTTTTAAACTATCTGATAAAAATTTTAATCTCTCTGCCCTCCTTTTTAGAAGTCAGACAAGGAAAGATGCATTGACAGCATCTTCTTTTGTTTGCTTCTCACAAATTCCTATGTCTGCCATGTTTAATTGTTTATCTTCTTCCTCTAGTTTTCCTTCCCCCTCCCTCTCACTTAAATATTTTCTTTCCATTTGGCTTACTGTTCCTGAAGTCCAGCTTTGCTTTATTCTAATTATTTTACGGACCCTATTCCTTTATCTAAACACACTCTTTGTTTCCTAAAAGGCTGCTGTACTTTATCATTAGATTCCCTCAATGTCATCATTTTCCTGTCTTGATTATTTGATCATTGATGACAGAAAGGATGAGCTGCAGTTCAATAGATTTATTCTGTGGGGCTTGTTGCTAGGTGATAGCCCTTAGCTGCTGCTATAAATACTTAATGATCTTAAGATTAAATTTCCTTGTTATTTACATTTAAACAGTGTAAGGTACCTGAACTTTGATGATTTAAAGCGCATTAGAAAACTTTTTGGATTAAGGGAGAATTCTGATTGGCTACTAGATTATTGCTAAGGGATGGATTAATTTGTATGAAGCACACAGTTCTGCACTGCTTTCAGTATTTCGAACTGCAAAATTCATCTTGTTCCAACAGCTTGACGTACTTTTTTTTTCAAACTGGAAGCGTTAGGAGAGAAAAATCACAACTAAGCAAGCTGTTTAGCAATCATGAGGTAACATTCAAGAAGGACTGAAAGTTTGAGGCTCTGCTGGGTTGTATGATTGTCCTTGGTTAATCACATTCCTTATCTCACGTTTCTGCTTAATATTTATCCAACTAAAATTAACTACTTAACCAGTGCATGATTTCGAAAAAGTTCCCATGTGAAATATAGTAACATGAATATACCATGGTTTTTGTTACAAGAGTGTCTACAAAAAAATTATTTTAGTGTCTGAATATTTTTGCAATATATCTGCTTTCAAACAAGATTTTAACCAAAAACTGGAATCAGAATGGAACATTTGAACTTGCTGTATTTTATCAGTGAAGAGAAGCTCAAACATATTTTCTGTAGGCCTGCGCACTTGTTTAGGTGAAATCATTCTTTCATAACCCTGTCACAGTATATAGGAACCATAAACTAAACCTATTTTTAGACTAATTTTGTTGCCATAGGAAAATAATGTAGTCTTTTATTCTAAATTATAAATGAGTCTCATAACTCTTGTTTCATCAAGACCCCTCATTTCAAAGATTTTTTTCTTTCCCCTCTTACTTTCTATTCTGTTCTTACTTAGTCAACCTCAGTGTTTTTGAAATATTTAAATGAGTTTAAGCCACAAACAAATTCGGGAGATATTACACCAACTGATACTTTAGGTATTAGGTATAGTTTTACAAAAGTAACTTCTGAATGCTTAATCCTCATTAAGAGTGAAAATGTGGATAAAGTTACAGAAAAAAACCCAGTCATATAATTGAAAAATGTAGAAAGAAATCAATCTGAAAATAAATGTGCAAATGAATGAAATTCAAATCTTAGTATCGCTTAACAATACAATGAACAAAAATATATGGGAGAAGCATGCATGATGAAGAAAAACATCTTCCCAAAACGAAGACAATCCAGAAAAATCAAAGCGTAAGAGCAAAATAACGCCATAGTTTTATTTTGGTTTATTAAAGAGAGGGATGAGAATTCACTTTATTATAGTGCATAAGTATTTCCATGCAGGAGAAATAACTGTTAAGGGGCTCTTAAACAAGGTGATCAATATAACCACTATAAAAACCAGAAACGTTCAACTAGAACACTGTGAATTTCAAAGAATTCTAGAGATTGGAAACCTAGGAGAAAAGTTTACTAAGAGAAGTGCTAAATTTTTTGTCACTTTAGAATTTTCTATGTATGTGTACCAGTTATTAGTCTCAATGCAGCATAACAGAGTAACATGCAAGGGCACATCTTAAAGGTCACACAAAACGATCCAATCATAACAGCCACAAACACATATATATATATAGATGTGCATATATATATATATGGTCAGGAAGACTTTACAAAATTTCCCCATCACAGTGAAGAAAGTAATTAGATAAATACCAGCCTAACCCCCCAAAACTTTAAGTAACTAAATAGAACAACTAAAGGAAATGTGAGAAGGACAAAACTTAGCAAAAAATATGTTCTTTGCTTAGTGCTTAATATTTTTTGTCAAGGATTAGAATCCCACTGTACTGAACATAATAAAAAGAAACAGAACTGTTCCAGGTGGCTTACATTCTAAAAAACTGGCAAAACACAACTACTGAATAAAAAAGGTCTGTGGGGTAAGATACAGTTACTGTCCAGGGAGGCATGTATGAATAAATCAGACGTGATAATGGCTCAGCCATCTGTCCTAGGTTACAATGTAAAAATGTGCCAGAGGGTCTGTATTCTATCTCCATCTTCATGAACTGTTGAAACAAAGGAGGGACAGTGTTTCTCTTTGCCTCCTCCCCCGGACCATCTCCTGTTAATGGGCCATTAACACCTTGCCCTATGAGTCATAGATAACTCCCTCCGGGAGCCATTTGTGTTTAATGGGCCATTGTGAGGACCCACCCCATGACTCATACAATGACATCAGCCCATTGTGAGGATCCACCACATGACTCATAGAATTACATAATCCCATTGTGAGATGCTCCACCCAGGGGGAGGAGCCAAGCATTCCCACCTGGATGTAATGTGGGAACTGGGACAGAACAAGTAGCCCTGACCCACTGGTTTCCAGAGGACAAGAGCTACCAGACCTGTCTACAGGATCACTATTTCAGCAAGACCACCTCATCTGGACTGCTGCCACGACCCTAACTAGCAGGGTATCAGGTTGTATTCTGACTCTGTCAGTGGTTTTTGTTTTCTTTGTATTACTTGCATGTATTTTACTTTTTCCTATATTAAATTGTATTTCTGACTTGGAGTCTCACTGGTTTTTCTTTCAAACGAGCACACCATCACATGTGGTCATCGATGTAATCAATGGCAATAGAGCAATTATTTATAGGAGTATTTTGGTGCATATTTTCCCTTACATTTAAGACAATTTAATTAATTGCATTTGTCTATAATCCCATTGAATGAAAAAAAAAAGTAATGGTCATGCCTACTTATTATTTTCAAACTTACTAATATAAATTAAAACTCACAAGTCAAAAGAAAATCTTGATTTCCACCATATATTTCACCATGTCATTGCTTTAATATTTCAAGTAAAGGAGTCATTTGATCACCAATACTTCCCTAGATTTGCTGACCGTATGTTTAACACTACAAACCCTAACTCCTGAAGGACCAATTCAGTAACTAACCTCTGCATTTACTATTCATTTTCTCACTACAGATATTATTATTTCAGCTTCAAAACCATATCTTTATTATGTCAACATTTTTCAACTAAAATAGGCAACATAATAATGAAGTCTGCTTGTGGTGGGATAAAGTTTTCCCAACGCACATGAGAGAAGACACATAAAACTTCGGACCAGCATTTTCATATAATAACCCTGATGGTAGCTGCTAATCTGAACAGATTAAGAGTAGCTAAGCAGCGTGAAGGATGAGAAGTTATAAAACTAAAAAGAAATATAATAATATTCATTAGTGGCTTCAGAATTGCACTTTTATTTCTCTATAGTAATTATACTATAAGTTGACAAACCTATTGGAATTTAGTTTCAGGGTTTACTTGGCAAAGAAGACAGTTATAACTTCATACACAGGTAGGAAGCATTCTTAGCCCATTACCAAACAAGTTACATACCTAAAGGGAAATTTCAGTCAGAAAGTAGAATAATATTTTCAGCATTTACCTACTTCATAAACCAGTATATCTACTCAGTAGGTTATAATTTTCCTCAAAATTTTTACTCATGAGCAATAATAAAAGCCTGTTAAGAATTCCTGGCATTCATGGTGTGACTTCAGTGTAAGAGTGAACACTATATTTGTTCATTTGAGTAGAATTGTGTAAGGCTGCAGAAAAAAATATCTCTCTCATCTTCTTTTTCTTCATATTTATTGCAACTTATCAGTATTTATCCACAGGCAGTGTCCAAATCCAGTGAAGCTAGAATTCACAAGGCCTTAGACTTAGCATTAGTGAAACCATAAATGGAACCTTTGAAGGACACAGTGGTGATTTGAATACACATTTTAATTTAAAATAATAATCTAAACCTGTTACAGTTATTTCAGAGATCATGTGTATTGATTTATTGTTTTTGAAAGTGTGAGTACATTTTAACTGATAAGGCTTTAGCTTTTAATAAGTAGGGTCTTAAGACATGATAAAAATCTACATAAATATTAAAATATATTCTGTTACCAGCCATTTATTCACATAAGGAAAAAAATCCTGGATGAACTGTACACACTAATAAAAAAATTCTGCAGTTTACTGAGTGTTATATTCATCACTCTATTTAGTAAAAAATTCATGGTACATAATTAAAATATTTTCCACTTTTTTCAGAGGTATAGGTATTCATATTGTCAGAGTATATTAACATGGTCTGTTTCAACATAGTCTATTAGTAGAAAACCACAGTTTTAAATTTTTATTCGTCTGTATACAAGATCACATTAGCTTCTTTGTATCAGGGAGTTTGACTTGTCTTACTGGTTTTATGTAAGAATATTATCAAGGTATTAGCACTAAGGATACATTTAGAATAACATAACATAGCATAATATAGCCTGGGGAAGTAGTCTATGTCCCTTTTAATGAATTCTTGACTGAATCCTTGTAAGTGATATCCCTAGAACTGACAGACAAGACAGGAGTTATTGGGAAGCTTCTTCTGAGAAAACATCTTATTTTATTTCTTAGAACTCCTGAAAATATTGGATGCTAATATTTCATCCACTGAAATGGCATTTTAAGAAAATTTATGTCACAATGTCTCTTTAGAAACCCAGAAAAGCATGTGTATGGTGAAAAACTCATACCCAATTCTTGTAGTGCAGGTGGAAAGAGCAGTCAGCCTGCTTCTTGTTCACTTTTGCCTCTCTCTTTTCAAGGATGAATAGTCAGCATGAAATACAGCATTTACCTTTCATTCATAATGTGTATTTCCCCATCCACTCAGATTAGCCAAAATATAAAAAGCACAAAAAAAATGGAAAACTGTTGAGGAAATAACCATAAACATTTGGAAACATTCCCTTACACACTTTAATCTCTGAAAACCCCTTTGGAAACTTACATCCTAAGTTACCCCCTCTAAAAATTATTCACATAAAGATTAAAGAAAGTACTACACAATAATAGATTTCATAACGCTAACAAAAATTATTTATTTAATGGACTGAAAGCATCGTATGTGTTGCTGACTACAAACTTAATATAATAAAATTTATCACCATATATTTTTCATGTTAAATGGTCTCATTAACATCCATAGGACAATCTAAATGGATAAGGTAAGCTAGATTTGTTCCCAGTTTATTTTTTACTATGTCTTATTTGAATGCAAGCATCTTTGAAGACTTTGTATAACCACTTCAAAAATTTAAACAGAACCTCTAGAGAGTTTGCATAATTTTCAGTTCACTGAACCAGAGAATAGTCTCTCAAAGCTGCTTCAGTGTTGTCATTACTTCCACCGACAAAAGCAACAGCGATTACTCAAAGTTAGAAACAAGAATAAATAAGCAAATACCTTCATAACAGATAGCTTTCAGAAACTGCCTAATCCACATTTTTCTTGAAAGCTTTTCCTGTGGTAGATAACTAGAACTTTAATTTCAGCATCTGAAACACCCTGAATGTATTTCAATGGATTTTATCACTTTGATAAAGTAATAATCAGACAACTTAATTTCAGTCCTAAACATTCCTGTTAAATAACCAATCAGAATAAACAGTTTGCTAAACACCATAGATTTAAATTAGGACTAAAGTGCATTTTTCAAGCCTACATAAATTAATGATGTAATGATGGAAACAGTAGGTCTGATGACTCCTTGTGTGTATGATTTCAAATAGGAATACAAATAGACATTTTTTCCGTAGAGCATAGGGTCTTCTGAATCTGCGTCTTACTGACCTGAAGGCTGCACACATACTGAAGGATGGTTTCATGAAAACTACATTAAAGAGAAACTTATGCTGCATGAAAATTGTGCTTTGACCACAAATTACTAACAAGCTGCTGTTACATTTGACAAAATCCAATTTGAGACATCTTATTTTCTGTAAACAAGAAATCGTTGGAAAAACTCTTCATGCAAGCAGAAAATATTAGCACTTTGAATTATAAATTCTGGGAAAGTTACAAAATACTCTACTTTTTATATTTCTGTGCACAATGTGAATCAGGGTGATTCTGTACACTAATTCAAAGTAACTAGTCATGTCTCTATATCAATTTACAGAGTCACAGAATATGCTGAGTTTGAAGGATCCCACATGATGCCATTTGTATTTGCATATATACATATATATTATATGTGAGTCTGTATACTTACATGATAAATGCTGCTCATGTTATATAGATATTTGTGAACTACTTTAAAGTTCTTAAGTTATTCATGTTAGTAAATTCAGTGGAAATTAATTACATTCAATACATAAAAATGCAGCAAAAAATTAATTTAAGAATTGTGATATTTCTCACATTATCTCTTAGGAAGGTTTTCCTAGAAATTAGATTCCCTTTGTTAGAAATTGTTACTAATAATCACAGTCTATCTGGAATGCTTTACTAATATTTCTATGAGTTAGATAGAATTCTGTTCTACAACTCTTAGATCCATTATAGTAATTATTATACTGCCAAATTAAAATATTTGAGGTATTAAAGGACTGGTAAGATGAGAGAAATCGTCAGCTTGATAAACTTGACCAGCAGGGGCTGAAGGAGACAGGTTTGCTCCACGTGGAGAAGAAACAACTTTGGGAGGATCTAAGAGCAGCCTCACAGCACCTATGGGGGTGTCATTTGGAATATAAAGGCTTTTCACTTTGGTGCATGAAAGTTGAGTAAGAGACAACAGGTGAAAGCTAAATTAAGAGTGATTGAGACAGGATAAGGGAAAAAACCCCAATATTTTACAGTACTGAAGCTGACTTCCAAACAAGGTAGGAATTTATTTTCTTTTGGTTTTTAAGGCATGGACAAAGTGGGAAAACAAGGTTATACTTCCCTGATGATGCTTTGAGCAAGGAATTGGATTAGTAATAACTCAAGGGACCTCTTGAAAACATATACCGCAACTTTTCTGCTCCACAACTTCATGCATTTATCAGTGAAATTCAAAATATATTTTTTTTTTTAAATCAAACTCAAAGGGTAAGTGGTTTATGATTCCTTTCTGTAAGAGTTGGCCCAAAGCTCTCATTTTGTCTCCTGATTGTCAGGACAGGTCTGTCTTTTGGGACAGACACCGGCCTGGCTGAGGAGGGGAGATGTTTGCTGCTGCTGTACAGTGCTTCAAGGCAGGGTGGCTGTAGGTACACCATGTATGTTTACTGCCACGGTACAGCACATACCTGCTATTAGCAAAGGGCCTGCTCACAATGGCCCATAAATCTCCCTGCCTTTTGGCCAGATGCCACTCACTTTGGAAAAAGGCTTAAAAACTGCAACTCTTTGAAGGGACGCTCGAGATCTCCCCACGGAAAAAGACACATCTATTGCCTGGGCCACAAGGACCTCATCTTGTCTGTTGCCAGCTTTATCCCATCCTCTCTTTCTCTCTTCCCTACTCTGTTACTTTGTTTTCTTTATCTCTTTCTCTCTTTCCCCTGTATTGCATAACTGTGTTGATTAGCACTCAATAAAGTACTCCACTGTGAGTAAATTGTAGTCTCTTGTTGTCGGCCTTTTTGCACCCCAAGATCGCACAAACCATCACAATTTCTGCCTTATTATGAAAGCGGATCATGACGCTTTCCTTTAAGGTAATTTTTGAAAGCAAGTATAATGACCTCCTATCATCTCAATGTATGTAGGTATTTCAGGTGACTTTTTTCCTCATGTGTTAAGTTCTTTATTACTAAGCTTTAATTTAATTTTTATTATGCCATTCTAATGATTAAAATATTTGTGTGTTTTCATTATTTTACCCATTGCTATACAGAAGATGTTTAAATAAAGATTCTCTTAAATAATGAGTTGAGACAAGAAGTTTTCAACATAGGTTACCAATGAAGATACATTATTGACTCTTGTAAAAATGCTACCATGCAGACATTCATACTGCAAAGGGAGTAAATGGAGAAATGGAAAATTTTGCTAGTGAGTCAAAACAAAACTTAAAAGTAAACATTGGCTGAAGATAATTGCACAAATTATTTTTGCAGTAATGGTTATTAAGTAAGGCAGGAAGTTAATAGTTCCAGTAGATTAAAAATAATGAAAATAGGCATAAAGATAACTGCTACCTCTACCCTGTCAGGTAAATTATCTGATTCTACTCTTGTATAATAGTGTAACAAAAACATCTTACATTATTATAAGCTGCTCAGAAACCTGCCTGTGTTCAACCTGATACTACGTGAAAACAAGAAAAGCAAATGGGAAGACTTTCCTTTCAGGAAAGGGAATGAAATCTTGAAATCAGTAGACAGAGCTGAACAAACTCTTTGGAAAGGAGATATGACAAACTGAAAATTAAATTGAAAAAAGGGAACGCTTTTAGGATTAAAATATTTCTGGGTACATCTGTGCTAAGAAAAAAATCTCTTCAAGACCTAATGCAGCTTAAGTGTGATTTGGAAGAGGGTAGTCTTCTATTTGTACTGCAGGGCAAGACCAGAATGGGGTGGACTTAAGGACTGCTAAAATAGAAAGGCAGCATGGCTGTTGAGCAGTGACAGACACACTCTTTCTTCCATTCCACAGAAAGCAGAAGCACAGTAGTAAGGAAATGGGACACTAAAGGTGAACCTAAGGACCTCTAAATTCTCTTCTCCCATGAGTGCATCTGGCTTATAATAATTAAATCTATTAAATCTGCACATCCAATATGAAACCTCTGAATTAACATTCTTAAATGAATATTTATTCACTTGTGTGCATAAAAGGGAAATATACAATCACATATGTGATGTGGTGGACAGATAGGTGAACAGGAGAAAAATACCACCTATGAACAGAGATGTAAATTTTGGAATTTAACATAAATTGTAACTAGGGCACTTGCATAGAGTTCAGAGCAGTTGGAAAGTAATGAATGAAGAGAGGTGAAGAACAAAAAAATATTGAACAGTATGTCAAGGTTTTCAGGTCACCAAGGAACTGATTTTTCAGGTGTATGAGTGGAAGCAGGAAAATTAGTACCTTGACAAGAGAATTTTCCTTAGGGTGTCCTTTCTGGGAAATTATTCTGCAGTGGTATGCCAAATTTACCCAATAATTCCTGGTCATTTCTGCAGTAATTTTTTTTCTAATTCCTCTCCAGATGCCTAACATTTACTAAGTGTTGCCAAGTTTCCAAAAAAATAAAATTATACTCACATGACAGAACCATGTCCATAGCACAAGGAACAATTTAAAAACCAGCCATAGGTCGCTCAAGTCCTACTGAAATACTCTGGTGAGACAAAATTAGTTAACATTCAATATGGTCCAAAATGTCTAATATGAAACATACTGCTTTCATTATATTTTTTCATATGAGTATTATCATTGCAGTATAGGTATTCTTAAAACTGCTCACAAAAAAAATTGGCTAATACAGCCAGATGTTGATTATTTCTACTTGAGATTAAAGAAAAAAAAAAAAGAAAACCAAAACAAAACCAAAAAACCCTCAACCAAATACCAGGCCACTAACCACTGGAAATGTTTGACTGATAATCACTTCTTATAATGTGAAGGCTAGTGCAGTATTTTCCAACATGATTGGGAGGTTAAGTCAAAACCCGGGCAATAACAAACTCCGGGCTAATTTCCAAAATGGACAGTTAATAATTAATTGTATCCTTTCCCTGATAAAAAATGTTAAAAATATTGATTCAGATAGATATATTTAGCCAATTTTTAAACATTATTTTATAGAGTAAATGGGAAATCAAAGTTTGAGTTCTCACAGTTTATCTATTTGCAATTATCTACACATCAGTTTATTGTTCTCAATCTGAATCTCGGTTCAGTAACGTTTGGTACATGTTGCAAATACATAGTGCAATTTGCAGTCTGTTACACCATTGGTTAATTTTCCATAAAGAAACAAGAATGTACAATTATTGGTTTAGTATCTATTTCAACATGAAAAAATGCAAGAAACACTCACAACATTTCTCATTAAGGAAATACCAGAGAACAGCAATTTTATTTTGTTTCATTCTCTCGCTCTCTGCTGCATATGCTATCTTTTAAGCATATGCAAAACCAAATTAAGGGAAAATGAGAAAGTTTGAAGAGGTTTTCAAGCTTCCTCTGAAAGAAGAAAATTATCTATTTACAGTAAGTTTGACGAGGATGATATAATCTGGAACTAGTGAAAATAATGTACTTAATAAAAGTCTTCAAAAGTTTACCCTCTCAGTCAAAGTTATGATAAATTTCAATGCTTTCTCTGTTGGTAAGGACTGATTTTGTCTTCCCTTTCAAACAGTATTTCCAGTCATATTCCCACCAAGGCCAGTGACACACTCATGTCTCAGCTCACCAAGTTCAGGAAAAACTCTACATTTTTGAAAGCAGAATAATTTTTTAGGGCTCATTTACAATAAGAGGCACTTTCAAAACAATGATCTTTACATTCAGCTGATGTTCTTAAGACAGTTCCAATATTAAGCTGGAAGCACCATTTATGTTTTGAAGTCCCTATTTTTTTTATGCTTTAAGTTTATTTAGAAAACAAGATAGTCTTATTTTATTATAGCATGGCTTTAACAACATTCTCAGACTTATGTCTTTTGTGCACCTCTTCATGTCACTCACTGAAACAATATGTTCTTCAAAACAACTAACTTCTAAGAACCTAATTTTTCTCATGCAAGAAATTCCAGAAGGAGTAAATGTTCAGCAATTGGGGGGTCATGGTTAGTTGAAGACAAAAGTAGAGGGTATAATTTTTTTTTTCATTCTGAAAGTAAAATATGTTGAATAGGAAAAGGTGATAAATTCTTTCCCTTCATAGGAAGTATCAAAAGAAATTATGATTTGACTGATTTGAGTATTTGAGTGCTTTAGAAAGTAGATTCCTGTTGTAGTTTAAGCTCAGCAGGCAACTAAGCAGCATGCAGCTTCCTGCTCACTTACCTAGCATCTCAGTGGGATTGGGAGGAGAATAAAAAGTATAACTTGTGGGTTGAGGTAAGCACAGTTTAATAATTTGAACAAATTAAAAGATAAGGAGAGAAAAAGACAAAACACAAGAAAAAGAAATGATGCAAAATACAGTTGCTCACCATTTGCTGACCAGTGCCAACCCCAAACCCAACCCCAAACCAATACTGTCCCATCTTAGCAGCAGCTCCCCCAGTTTATATACTGAATGACGGGTATAAACTCTGCTACAAAAGTGAAGTATCTCAGTGGATGACTCTCAGATTCATTCAGCAGAAATATTTCTGACTTTCTGCCCTTATGCAATTTTAGTTCAACTAACTAAACTTGCATTGAATATAATGTTTTCTATAGGTTAGGTGCAAATCACAGCTCAAAGTACAATCATTTTACAAAGCTGAAATTTCTTGGAGATTAAATAGTTAACAATGAGATTTAAAATATCAGAATAAATAAGGAATTAAGTTAAACTAAAAAAGATAAATAATCTAGAATAATGAATGGGATATAATAACATAATTCACCTCTTGTTCTTGCATGACTTCTAATGCAATCTTGTTTTATTTTTCTTCTTTTGTGTCATTCTTCTCAATACTACACCTGATGAATGAAAACTACACAAAGAAACAATTCTAAAGTATAAAAAAATAGACATTTACACAGTGTGATCACAAAGCTAGTGAAACTTAAATACTAAATTATACACAGCATTTTTTGTAGAACTAGCCATATGTACTCTGTTATTTATATTATTATATGAATAGTAGTTGTATCTGTAGTCCACTGAAACAAATGAAATGCCAGTTAGAGATATGAAGGTGTGACTATATAAATCAGTATTTAGTTTGATTCAGAAAATTGCTGTCTCAATTTTGGACTATCATTTTTCTAGTCTTAGGTGATTGGATATGTCTTCATCTACTTTTTCTTGCACTTAGCTACATGTGAAATACATTATAATAAGTTACTATTTTTATTTATGTATGTTTGAAAAGTCTTATTTAAAATCACTATGAAGATTTATATCTAGTTCATAACATAGGTAACAGGTGATTGGTAAAGGCTTCAATTTGCTGTTCAGTTCTATTCATATTATGGGATTTAAACCTCAAAATAACAAATGGTATTTTGAATGATAACACAATACTGATGTTAATTTTATAGAATGAGTAACCCTTTTATATTTAGTCAAATATTTTGTAGCTTTCCACATGTATATAAGCAAACAAGAGAAATTCCACTTAATAACTAAAAAATATATCTGACCAAGGAACTGTCTTGGGTTGAAGACA
>VXBU01018636.1:132233-152959 GCA_013400315.1 Bombycilla garrulus | reverse complement strand
GATTCACAGCCTCCTCTCAGCCATCCACCTGCTCTAGCTTGAGTTTTCTTAATGGGCTGTAGGGGCACAGCTGCTTCACCATGGGCTGCAGGGGAATCTTGGCTTCAGTGCCTGGAGCAACTCCTGCTCCTCCTTCTGCACTGACCTTGGTGTCAGGGCTGTTCCTCTCACATTTTCTCACCTTGCTTTTCTCTGCCTGCAATTACACCTGCAGAAAACTTTTTTTATTTTTCCTNTATATTGTCACAGAGGTGTTCCCCCCACTCCTGAGGGGCTCAGCCTTGGCCAGCAGCAGGTCCATCCTGGAGCTGGCTGGCATTGGCTCTGCTGGACATGGAGAAAGCTTCCAGCAGCTCCTCCAGAAGCCACTCCTGTAGCACCACTGCTACCAAGATCTACCTGCATAAGCCCAACACACTGATACCGAGAACAGAATGGTAACAATAATACCTCAAAAATTTATTCATTTTATTTCATGAAGGTTTTTGTAAAACTTAAGTCAACTCAGCTCAGACCTGGGTTTCAGGAAGGGGTCCTGAAATACTGACCTTCACAAGGTTTTTCTGGGCTTTACTATTGTCTCAGTTTGGAAGACAGGTGTCTGCTAAGGAGGGCAGGAGCCTCCCATGGAATGGAAAATGTAAACCGCATCCCACCAAACTATTATAATTTTGAAATTAAGGGGCTCTTAGGCAAAGATAACAGGAGTAGGAATGACAGTTCTTTATTGAAATAGAGATACACTAGTACAAAAACCAGTGACAGAGTCAGAATACAACCTGACACCCTGTTGGTTGTTGGTAGCAGTCCAGTAAAATGGTGGCTGCAGTCCTGGAGTGAACAGAAGTGGTTCTGTTGAAGCAGTGATTCTGCAGAAGGGTGTCGTTTTCCTTTGAAGGTCCAGTGGTGGTGTAGATGAGTCTGGTCTTCCTCTGGGAATCCAGTGGGTAAAGATGCCTTGGTGTTCCAAATCCCAGATTTTTATTCAGGTAGGAGTGCATGGCTTCCCCCTCCCCGGGTGAAACATCTCACAATGGGGTGATGTAATTTTATCAGTCATGCAGTGAGACTCAATGGCCCCTGAAGAGGAGGTGTCTCTAGGAGAATGGGTCATAGAATAGAGAAAGAAAAACTGCCTCATCTGATTTTAACAGCTGATCCATTAACAGAGGATATCTGCCCTGGGGTTATGAGGGATGGGTCATGGAAGGGATAGAAAACCCTGTTCCACTTGGTTTCAACAGATGGTGATAGAATACTTACTTCTGCTTACATCTTGCATTGCAACCTAAGACAACCATGTGATATTAATGTAAAATAGTGTTAAGTAAATATTTTTGGCAGGATAGAAGAAGCTAAGAGAAAGAACAGAAAAAGTTATATTTAGTTCATGTTATGTTAGTTTATGTTTAGATTATGTTTAGTTCATAATCAACAGCAAGGTAACTCTGGTATAGACCAGTAAAAAATTGGAAAATTTATTTCTTTGTCCTTATGTTTGAATTTAAGACTCTGGATTTCTTTGAAACAGTGGGACATGTTTCCCATGGAGATTGTGAAGCCTCTGGATTTGGAGATACTCAAAACCCAACTGGAAACAGCCTTAAGCAAGCTGCTGTAGGTGACCCTGCTTGAGCAGGAGGGTTGGGGAAGACAATCTGCAGAGGTACCTTCCAGCTTGAACGATTCTACAATTTCTAAGCCAGTTTTCCAACAAACGTAAAGTGCATAGAAAATTCCAGTGAACAGCACAATAACCTTTAAGGTCTTTGGTTCCAAGGACGTTTTATTCAATTTTTTGTTTACACAGGCAGTGGAAATCCAGAATGCAGGGCACATTGCTCTCAAAGATCGTTGTCGTGTTATTGCAGGGGAAGAGCTTCAGAAAACTGTAATGCCATTGAAAGGCAAATGGCTGGATGTTTTTCAAGACCTGAATCCTAACTTCTTGACTGTCTGTATATAACTGTTTCACATTTACCCCCCTCATTCTTCACCTCTCAGGAGCAGGATACCAGCATATTTCGAATCTTTTGTGTAATTTTTTTGTCTTGATGGAGCCATTGCTTCAATGTTTTCCCCAGCCACTCTGGTTTCCAACAGGCTACAGACACCCTGGTGTGATCAGAAACAGGGTAACTCCCATGGGTGCAGCTGCCAGGAAGGAAGCCGTGTTTGCAGCTGATATTCGCAGCCCTTTCTGCTCCCGCAGCCAACAGAGGTATCCAAGGGCAGAACACACTTGGAAACTGCAGGTACCATAGGTGTGCTGGCACCACTTTGGAACAACATAGGTTAACTTACCTGCAGAAATGTTCTTTAACTTGCACTTTCTGGCATCTAGTAGGCAAAGGGTAAAACAACATTTTAGGCAATAGGATTTCTGACCTTGACTGGTGGTTAGATTATGTCAGATTTGGTACACCAGAGAGAGAATGCAGCTTGTGTATAAAAGTTTATAGCTCAGTTGTTCTCAGTACAGTGAACAGAGCCCTTGCAGTCCAACTCCAATTTTACTTGTGATCTGCTGTTCCTTTGTATTTTTCCCTAGAGTTTGTTTTGGTGTCACTCAGGAGCAGGTGCTGTGCTATACTTTTTCATCACAAAAGCAAATGAAGTCGGTGGCTTTTGCTGAGTATCCTCTTAAAGTCATACTTGAACTTAGCCGTCATTGAGTTAGTTCTGGAGATGCCTGCTGCTCATTTCTTACTTGGACATTTATTTATCACAATGGCTGTTACAATGTTGTGATCAGGTTCCGTCTTGGTAATTTTAAAAGGAGTTACTGTCAGGTCATGAAAAATGGGTTACAGCTCCAAGTCAGTATGGCTGATGTTTTCATCCATCTTGCAGATAATTTACTTGTCAATAAATTATAAAAATTTGTAATGAGCCATTTTCAGTCACAGTTCCTTCCTTTTAAACTAGTGTGTTAATTAGATCCTTTTCCAGGTAGTGGCAACGTGCGTAGCAAACCCCATTGTGCCTAGTAATGCTCCCAGATTTCTCAAGCTATAGCTCCTCTATTGCCAAGCCCCAGGTCATAAGAGAGTAACTTGAGTTTTGTCAGCTTTCTGGTGACTGGTTTGAAGGTCTTTAAATAGACATGTGTCTGCTTATTCATCTGCGAAATAGATGAAATAGAGTTATTTTACCATCCAGTTACCTTATCATGTTTCAGTAACCATTTTTTGACCTTGACAAACCCCTCAGCTGGCGATGAGGGTTCATTGTAAGTTGGCTACGTCACTGTACAGTAAACATGAGCCTGCTGAAGTTACCTTTTCATGTTTTTCCTATGCTACCACAGTGATGGAGGTTGGGTAGGAAAGAAAGTGAAGGGGAATTGTTCTAATTTCTCCCAGAACAGTCCTCTGTTAATAAATTCTCATGGAAATGCTGGAATATTTTTTCTGGTTTCTGTTTGAAACTTCTCTTTAAAAAGGAAATACTGCCATTTTAGCCGAGGATCTAATAATGTTCTCTTCTGTTTGTTATTTTTCCATAATGTTCTATTTTGATTGTTAGTACTATTGCAAGTGCACCAATATTTACCTGCAGTCATTGGACTAAAAAGAAAGGAGTTAGGAGGATTAGCAAGATTGCTCCTACCAGTGGTATAAAGGTCTACTTCATGACTGTAGTAGCCGCTGACTTTCATGCATAGTGTATTCAAGACAGCTAAACTGCAAAGGAATCATTGTAAAAATATGTCTCAAAATGAAGGAAGTATGAGGGATAAGCAGTCTTTCTATTGATAGTTTAATCTGCAGGTCCAGATAACCCTGGAGTCTCAAAATTGAATGCTACAAACAAGAAGCTATCAGACCGAAAGTCTGTAAGACCTCATAAGGTGTTTCTGGTCACTAATCAGTAGGAAACGCCTAGTGAGAAGTAAAAGTACGGGGAAATGTAGAGTTATGTGCTTAAAAATGCACTCCTGCCTGCCTTTGTCAGCAGAGGAGGTAGCTGGTTCATTTATAACAATAAATCTCAAAAGGCTTGAGCCATGTCAGAAAGGGTGATATCAGCGAGTGCCCATTTGTCTGAGTTGGGTAATAAGCTGGCTGTCATGTTAAAGTCAGTTCTTTCAAAATAATGGAAAATAAAACATGGGGTTTCTTTCATAAGGAATAAAAGGGTAGAAATGTAACTAGTACCAGTAAGTGTGGCTTAGGAAAAAATGGTCTTGGCAGACACACCAAATTTCATTGCTCGAGTAGGTGAGAAGCTTCAGCACAACCTTAATTTTGTAGATGGAGCAGGAGATGGGTAAGGTGCTTCATACCACACACACCAAGTCTCCCTTACTTTCAGTATCACACTTTAAAAGCTGATGGACTGACATTTGTGAAGAAGTACATAACATTGTAGAAAGAACCAAACAATTTGATTGTTCAAAAAGGTGGAACCTTAGTTATGGCCCAGCACTTCCATTGTGGCCTAGAAGTCATCATAGAGTCATTCCTGGGTTTTTTTTTGTGAGGAAGTTGCTGGAATAAGTACATACAGAAGATGAGAAAAAAATGATAATGCAGAAACATCACACTGACTGGATTACTTTGTAAATTGAACCACTTAAATAAGTTATGTCTTCATCTGTCCAAGTGCAAAATTAAACGTCTAGGATTAATGAATGCAAATATCGTACCTAGAGGATATTTCTGAATCCTGGAAAGCAGAAACTTCAGAAAAGATTAAAGAAACACAATCACAAGACACCTCAAGAAGAGGAGCCTCATATACATGTGGGACAAAAAGGGCTGGTGCTGTTTGGGGATGCTCACAGTGGAGGAGGTTTTAGAAATAAGCTAAGTTTGTATCTCCTGAGTTGTGTTTCTTAAATAGACCAAAAACTGGAGAGGGCACAAAGAATTATAAAATAATTTGGATGGTTAAAGTCTTTAGCTATTTAATACCAACAAAAACAAAAGAAGTAGACATGAATCACATAGCACTTTGCTGGTAATAGGAATTCACTTCAGTCTAAAGAGAGACATGGATAGCTGGAGTTCAAACAAGATAGATTCAAACAAAAAAAACCAAAAAGTCTTGGCCTCCTAAATGATAAATGGTTATCAGCCACAAGCAAAACATAATGGATGGGATGGGTCTTCCTTCCCTCAATGCCTTCACCTCCAGAATGGATGACACTTCTGCAATTTCTGCCTAAGTCCTTTGGTTCACAAAGGAGTGAGTGAAATTTAATGGCTTATGCCATAGAGAAATTGGTATTAGGCCATCTTTTACAATACTCCCCTGCTCTTTCACAAGTGGAAGCAGGTAGAGATATCTAGAAGAATATAGTTTCTTGGAGTCCCTATTTTTTAGTAGACTGATGTTTTCTAAGAATAGTTTCAAATATTTTGTTTTGCTCTGTCAAGACGTGCCCAGGCCTAGTTATTCTTAACATATTTTCTTGCCCATTTTGTAGTCTTTGTAGCGCTGTTTAGAATTTCTCAAGAATTGTCCAGACATTAATTTGTGTTTGTATGTTAAATTACTGTAATTATCCAATACAAACTTGTGGAGACAGTGAATTCTGTACAGTCTTCTAGTGTCCATGCTGAGGTGCTTGCTCTCAGACAGCAATGGCTATTTTTCCGCTCTCTTTTCATTTTCAGATATTACAGAAGTGATATTTCCAGGTATTGCCAAGCCTTTAATGGCAGACTGACACCCTCTTCCTGGTTGTCTTTTCTGCTGGTTTAGGAAGGAGTCTTTCTATGGCCACCACAAGCACATATTACCATCACTAGTTCTTCACTATCTCTTACCAATCATTCCGTCCTTTACAAAAAATGTCCCAGGCGAGATGGTCTCAAGAGTTTCCATGCAAGACCAGTGGGCTGTGACCCACAGAAGGAAATGCAGTAGGAATTATTGAATCACAGCTTCTGTGCCTAAAATGACTCTGAAAAGGTCCTTAACTCCTCTCACCTGAGGCAAAAGTCATGATGAGAAAAGAGTTGCTGGAATCTCCCAAAGCAGCATTGGTTATTGCTGTCCATTATGACAGAGGCAAGTGGCCATGCACAAAATCTCAGTGGATGAAGCAGAATCCCTTGAAATTCCCTGTAGAAAAGTGAAGATGTGCCAAGTTACCTGGAATTCATAGGGTGTTTTATCCATGATATGAAGCATTGCCCTGTGTTATGGCCAAGGAACCAACATCATGGAATTAAGCAAAATCACAGTATGGGAGAGGCACACTCAGACCAGAACATGAGGTGCTCCAAACTGTGAAGGGGTGTTATGAGGAGTCAGGGCTTGGCGTTCATGCTGGGCAGGGGAATGAGAGGCCTACGTGATTCATCTTTCAGGTGGGTAGGAGATCCCAAGACTATAAAACTGCCCAGGTCTTGATTGGTGTATGTGATCCATAGGCACCAAGGGGCAAGTGCTTTATAACCTTGTGTTCCTCTCCAAAGGCACAGTTCACAGAATCACAGAATGGGTTGGGTTGGAAGAGCCCTTAAGGATTGTCCAGATGCAGCCCCGTGCCGTAGGCAGGGAACCTTTCACTACACCATGCTGTTTGTCATTACTGGTTGCAATCTCCTCACAAGTAGAGGCTTCCCTGTTCCCCAGCCCTCTCTGTTGGTTATCTGCTTCACTGAAGACACAGAACTCCAGGATGATCACCTGTGTGTCCCCTGGCTTCAGCAAGTGCCAGTCCTGGGTTTGCTGCAAGGCCTGCTCTCACCAGGCCGTATCCTCGGCACGGAGCCTGAGCATGAGGCTTCTGCAGCTTAGTGTGCTGCCCTTCACCATCCCCCAGGAGCCTGTGAAGGGGCTTCGACCAATCCATCTGTACTTTTCCAATAACTACTTCCAATTACTACAGTTACTGCTGGTGTTCAGGGTGCTCCCTGAGAGAGCTGAAGAGAGAACTGGCTTCGTGTTGACAAGAAGCTTCATATAGTTTCTGGGAAGCAAGGCTTGGAAAGGGGCCCAGGCTGTCACAGCGCTTGTGTTTTGGGGAGCATCTGGCCTGATGTCTGTCAGAACAAATGGCTGGCTGCTGAGATGGGCACGTTACAGCCAACACCACACACACAGACAAAGCCACCAGCTTGCTTCAGCCCACAATGCTGGGGGACAAAAGCGCTATACACACTTGTCTCCAGTTCTGAGGTGAATGTAGACAGCTAGAGCTGGGATGCACCAGTTCTGAGGTGAATGTAGACAACCAGAGCTGAGATGCACACTGAACTGCCCGTGCATACAGGCAGCCACAGTGCTTGGGAGCCAAAGGCTTGAGGGCAAAGAAAGATGAATGAAGCTGTAAGAAATACTTTCTTTGATGAGAAAACTAGTTGCAACAAATGAAGTACTGAAACTAAGATTGACCTTTACAATTGTGTGTTAGTACACAAAATTCTTTTGAAGAAATTGACATTAAAAATGCTCATTAAATAAAGTAAAAAATCTTTCAAATAAAGTTTTCGTGGAATTTTAAGACATAGTTTTACCAAGCCTTAACAAAGACTGTGTAATCCTGAAAAATAAGGTATTAGAGAAATATCTGTGAAACAAGTATGGCAATGTTCATTTGGAGAAATTTCTTCATGATAAGGCTGGAATATTGGATAGCAAAGGAGTAGAAAATACACAAACTGAACAGTGAAACATGACCAGAGTATCTTATTTATTGCTTGAGGTCTGAAAACTGTATTACTGTATTTGAACTTAGAAAAAAAACAGTATTTTTTTGAACTTACAGAAAAGAGTATTTTAAAAATATGTTCAGATATACCAGGCTGATGATGGACTGACATGCTTTTTATTCTAATATTTTCATTTATCTTAGAGAACTGTGTCCAGTGTAAAGAATCCCATGGTGTTGGGACCCAGAAGAAGAATGCAAGGCTCTTGTGTTTGGTCTGTCTGTCCTGTACAGAAAGATCACAAGAGGGTCCAGATATTTAGTATATGTCTTTTCTCTTTCAGTTATACAAAGTCAGTAGATCGGAACAGACCTAATAGATTTAAATCAGTGAAAATGTTATAAGGCCAATATGAAATCTCTACAGCTGCATATATCTCAGATAACCTCTCTACTTCAAAATACCAGCAGTGTGCAGCGTAGTGTCACTTACTTCGAAGCTCTCTGACATTTTGTATTGTACAGGTTTTCAGTTGCTCGTAAAACTTTGCCAGCTTTCACAAGTCTGAAATTTTCCCTAAGGGGTGTTGGCCTCAAACTGAATTTTTTGTGAAGACTCCAGACACAGTTTCTTCAGCTGCCTCAGATCAAAATACAGATTATTTGCCCTTGTAGAGAAAAGAAAAAGAAGAAAGAGAAAAAGAAAATAAAAGAAGGAAAGAAAAAGAAGAAAGAGAAAAAGAAAATAAAAGAAGGAAAGAAAAAGAAGAGAGAGAAAAAAGAAAGGATAAGAAGTAAGGAAGAAATATAAAGAAAAGAAAGGAAAATAAGAAAACGGAAGAAAAAGAAGAAGCAAAAAAAGAAAAATGAAAAGGAAAGAAAAGGAAAAAAATAAGAGAATAGTTGTTTTTTGTTTTTATTTGAAAAGGTAAATTAAAAAAAGTTGAAAACAGATCTTGCATTTAAACAGCAGGGTGTTCTTGTGTTGAGCAGGAGTCCCTTGCATCCTGCGGAGAACTGGTAAGTTATTTGTCTGCATTAAAATCTCTGACATGACTTAGTTTACAAATATTCAGTAGACTTCTTAATACTTAGTTGACAAAGGAAGGCTTCCTGAATAAGTGCTGTGCAAGCTTAAAGGAATTTTTAATTAGGTAGGACAGTTAATTATTTATTCTACAATTTCAAACAACATCTCTTAGTTTGAACTCTCATTGGTTGCGGGGGCGGGGAGGGGGGTGGACGTAAAAAATCCATTATTTCCTCCATAATTCTGTAAGCTCACATTTCATTTGCCTTAGTTGCGCATGAATCAAAGATATGGCCTACAGTTGGTGTGAGTACATGTAACAAAACTAAAAGGACTGTAAATGTTCAACCTGATACATTGCTAGAAGTCAGCACGGATGGATTTTGAAAAAGAAAGGGTAGAGAAGATTCCAGGTGTTAGGAGTTCCTTTTCTCAGCTGAGAGAGTTGTAGATGGCCCTGAGGGTTATCGGCTTCTGTGCCTATATAAGCATTGTGTTTTGAGATAGAAGAAGCCCCTCCCCGTTTCTCTAGTAAATCGCTTAACAAGACAGCAGGACATTACACACTAAACCATTACACTGAGAGACCAGCCTTCTTTTTGGGGAGACTTTAATGGGACAACACTGCTTTTTAATGTTTAATGACCAAATAACAAAGCTGTGTTATTTGGTCTCCTTCCAGCAAAACTCTTCTGCAGCACATTAACTGTACTCCCCTGGAATGGATGGGAGCTGGTGAGCAGCTTCTGCCTGGAGCAGCTTTCACCAGTTTGTAAAGTGTCCAGGTTGCTCTGGAGCACACCAAGAGTCCCCTTTCCTGGGATGTTATGTGTCAAAACACACACCTTCCCATAAGGCCCAAAATGCTTTCATAGAGAAAAGGTCAGGTTTTAACTGCAAAAATGAATTTCCAGCATGAACACGTAGGATGGTAGAACAACAACAGCGTGAAGTAGCAAGGAATTTAAAGGAGGAATGAAGCTTCCAGAACAATGGAAATAATTTAAGATTCCAGTTTCCAGAACACTTAGAGCAGAAGCTCGCCTTCAAGTGCACAGTGGTCCCAGCAGTGGTAACTGGACCATTTGTGTCCCTGAAGCACTGGTACGTGGTTTAAGGCTGTACCAGTGTTTGCTGGCTCGGCTCAGCACGTTTAATGCGTGCTAACTGATGACGAGGCAGGAGGCAGGGAGCCAAAACCATACGGAGAATATGTGAATGCTTGTGAGTGCTGTGGAAGGACTGATTATACCCCCATACCTCTCTCTGGGGCGAGATACGACTCCATGTTAGATTTTTAAAGGATTAAGTTGTATACAATTACTGCCAAAGCAATTTACAGACAATTTAAAGAAATAAAAATAATTGTTGCTAAACTTTGTTATCAACAGCATTTTGGCTGAAGCCAAGGAGAAGTACAAAAAATTATTCTACTTCTGTATGTCCAGTGCTAGTCACCAAGATTGAAAAAACTGCTTTAATGAAAACTTGCAAAAGCTGAGACTTAACTCTGTTGTGTGGTAGTTAGGATGATGTTACAAATGAAGTATTTTGAGATACATAATAGATTACCTAATCAAATACCCTTAAGGGGTATTTGCAGGAGAAAACATTTTTTAGGTCTTCATTGAACACCAAATAAATGAAAATAACTAAACACATAAAAGTGCAATGTTTGGCAGGGGCTTTCTAAAGAACAATAAATCCAGTCTAGTATGTTGGATTTCTTTACAAATGCCCTCACAGAGGCAAAAAGGGAGAGCTGGTGCCCTGATTCATTTGAATCCTTAGGATTGTGTAACATGAAACTTAATTAAGTGGATCTTGATTTTTTTCCCTCCAACTGTACTGAAATATTCAAAAAAGTATACTAGGCTTTAGAAAGAAACTGAACTGAGTTTGTGTTTTATAAATGCATAGCCTGCAATTTCTTAATTAAGCCTTTCTCCATCCAAGTAAATATTAGGTATATTAACATTACTTCAACTAAAGTATTTCAACAGTTTTCATCTCTGAGCAGTGTTCTAGTTCCTTGTTTTATAAAAGTTTTATAAAAGACATTGAAGAATATGTATTTAAATATTTGAGGTAATTCCCTGAACAAGATGTCTGTTCCTCAGTAACAAAATTCTCTTGCTAATTTGTTCTTTCTTCCTTGCATATATAGTGCCCACGTTAGGAGACTTGTTTGTTTGGTTTTTAATCCTTTCAGGGTAAGAAAGGAGAATTTATTTGCATACTTGTATCACTTACACAGTTTTTGACTGTTACAGCTGCTATGTTATTCACCCATTCTGGCTGGGTTTTTAGTCTGGAAAAGTATGAAACACACTTTTACTACACCATTGGGATGGACTGGAGATGTATGGAATATTCGATGAGCACGTACAGATGGAGCTTTACAGAAACAAAAGCAGCACCACAAAGCCAGAGCACATTAGTAATTTTAGCACTATGGTAAGCGAACATCAGCCATTAAGCCAACTGTGCCAAAAGAATTGTGGCAGTGGAAGAACTGATGAATAAGGGGCGGTTCCCAGCGGGTCTGGTGCTGTCAGTAAAAGCAACGGGACGTTGTGGATTCCCCGAGCCGTGGCACGGCCAGGAGGGGGCGGGAGCTGCGAACCGGCAGTCCGTGCTGGCGGCTGAGGGAGGGCAGGCGCTTCAGACTCAGAAATGTTTAGCCCCAACCTGGCAGCAGCCAGTGACCCAGAACGGCACGGGCGGCGAAGCTGGGACTTTACACTGGCACAAGCACTGATGGGAAACGGGGCCGGGACAGAAGTTTAAACCTTTCCTGCAGGCATGCTGGAGGCTCACCCGCATGACTCAGCATGGAAAAACAGCAGGGACCCTTTCTGCAGCAGTGAGGGAGAAAGAAGCACTTTTCAAAGTGCTACAAAACGAATGCAATAAAAACACAATTTTAAAATGTTTTTGGATTTTGTGTATACTAGGACCAAATCAGTAAAGGTGTTAACTGAAAGTTTCTTCTTCACACCATTTCAGAACAAAATCTGGTATTTGGTTGGAAATGGCATTTCCCAAATACACACTGAAATCTCAGAAAAAACTATACAGACACAACACTTCAACTCTGTACCACTGCACAAGATACCTACATATTTGTGTACCTAACCCATTTGAAATCCAATTGCACACCTCTGTTCAAGTAGCTAAATATGACCTAAAAAGGGTAAAAAAATAAAATCACTCCTGAAGCAAATCGTTGGTAAAGTGAGAAAGCTCACTATGCATCTGTCACTATTTTCATCCTAGCCAAGAAAATCAAAATAATTTCCAACTTCCTTAGCTATACAAGATATTGCTTTCTCTTGTCATTCAACATCTCAGCATCAGTTCAGTACAGAGGAGGGGGCAGTACACAAATCAGCACACGATGTATTTGCACTTACGCTGTTCACACTTGGCTCTCCAGTGCTGCAGAAACATGTTCCATGTATTCAGCAGTCTCAACATCCCATCACTCACATCAACACTCAAAGCTTTCCATTAGAAGACATATGGCAGAAAAAGAATGCTGTATGGGATCTGCTCCCCAGGCCCTCTCCCTGGTGTGACAGGATAGACAGCACAGTGTAGAAAGAGGTGATCCTTGTGAGAGCCTCAACCTGCCAGGAAAAGCCACTGGGAAAGCAGGTCAATACACAACTTCGGCTGCACAGCTTTGGCAAGATCACGGCACTGGTGTTCTTCAAATTGCACATCAAGAGAGACAATCTCCAGCACAGCTGAATGTCTAAAAATGTCTGGGTGCTTAACCAGTTTCTCAGAAGCTTTTCCACATGTGTTTCATCAGACCCACAGCTGCAGTGCATCGAGAAAGGATTCTGCACTAAATTTCACCCTGGAGCTGGTGCCATCCAAACATTCTGCTGTAGTTCACATTCTCTTTTATGCTCTCCCTCATGTCACCAGACCAGGTAAGACTTAACTTTATCCAAGTTCCTAGAATTCACAGTTAGAGAATGCACAGAAGATGCAATCCTTGAAACAGACACATTTAAGACTGTAGAGTGCTCAAGTACCTGGAGAGTCAGAGAGAACTACATCTTGCTTTTAAAATGGAAAAGCACTATTCAAAAATGAATGTATTTACTCTCAACACCATGTGAGGTAGTACTTTACAAATGGAAAAACGGAGTACAGGAATGTAAACAGAGAAAGGGAACACAACACAGTGCAAAATCAGGAACAAAATGCAAGCTGTTTCATCAAAGTCCAATTTGATGAGTGAAATTGTATTTACCTTTAGAAAGCCCTTGAAGATACTGAATAAAACCACAACCAAGCTTTGAAAACACACAGTACTTTGTACCAAAATATGTTAAGTAGCATGACTTGCTAATATAGTATATAAACCAGCTAGAACTATGTATATTAGTACAAATGAAGAAATCTAAAAGGATTGAAGTATTAGCACCCTATAGTAAGTTTATTACATTATGTTTTATCCTGAGGCATGTGATTCAGAGTAGCTAAACAAAGGTGGTTTCACACCTTTTTCCTCATCCTATTCACAATTCTACCACCGTTACTTTGCCCCCACCCTAAATAATTCCTTTCTACAGCCTCTTCCCAGTATTTTATATTTGCTCAACATAATTCTGAAGTAGTTCACTCCTACTGTATAAAGAACTCCCAGGTCACCCCCCAGAGTCCCACGATGACAAAGTTACGTTCCAGTTAATCACATTCTTTTCACAAATCCACACTAAAATAGGCCAAAACCAGTACTGCCAGGTCAGATGCAGTTTACTTGTGTTTTTTTTTCTTTGGGGATTTAAGGAAACGTAGTAATACCAGAAATGACAAATTCAAGTCAGTCAATATTGCCATCCTTATTACAAAGTGTAATACTTTAGAATCCTAAAATCAGAACCACAGAAACAAAGGAATAAAGTTTTTTGTTGGTAACAGCTGTCTAAACAAAACCAACTGTGCAGAAAGGTACTGGTCTTCCACAAAGAGTTTGGTTGCTTGCTTTTAATTCTTGTACTTGAACAATTACTGTAGTCTTTTGTTACTCAGAAATACTGTATGAATTAATGAAAAGAAGCACTATTTTATTTCAATACCAGATTTATGGTATGTGTGTTACACTGGGGCTGGTTTGACTGATATTAAACAGGTATGTCTGAAACACAAAGTAACATAAATTAGACATGCCATGAGACATGTACAATTAATTTCTACTAAAACGTGGATAATGAAACCCACTTCTATGCCAATTCTTTTACACTTTTAATGGTGATAGTGACTAGTATTTTAGTAAGAGGGTAAAATTCAATAAAACGTATGAGGACAGCCATATAACTCAAAGATACTGTTTGCACAGCTTCCAATTCCACTGTGAAAATACACCCCCTCCAGAATAGAAATAGGCACTTCATCTTTAAAAATGAAGCACTCTTTTGTTGTTCAGTCATCATCAACAGTTGGCTTGATTGTCACTCCTCTTCTGATCTGACCCCAACCAATTAAACTGAAAAAAAAAAAAAAAGAAAATGTTTACATTACTTTTACTAGTAGTCAGAAATATCCTGTATAAGTCAACATCTTCCTGTCCTTCTTATGCCTTCAGTTCTCACATTTTGAATTTTCTACGCTTGTCTCCCACCCAAAACACTCTGCTTAGTGGAAACACAGAATAGAAAAGAGTGAAGCAGGGAGGACATTTGTAACCAGCTAAGGGCATACTCCTGAACAGAAGCTGAAAATATTGTAACTTATGTTGTATTATTGGATCTATTCCCAGCTCCATCTCTTTCACCTGTGTCTGAAGTGTTGCATTACGTTCAAAGAGAAATGAAAATTCAGTGAGGTTACAAACAGCTGTAACTCTCAATGAACAGGTAGCCTGTGATGGTAACTCTGCTCTCAGGTAAGTTCTGCTATCTACATTCAGGAAAATAGGCCACTATTGCCTCAGAAAAATAAGCTTGTAAAAAGACATTCAGAATACATCAATTTCCACAGTCAGCAGGTATTTCATATTATTAGTACGACTGTGTTCAAAACCTTACCAGTTTCTGGTGAGAAACCACACATGCATCTCAATTTACCTGGCTAAGGAGTAGAGCCTGTCTTGGGACACCAGAAAAGGAACTGAAGTTTATCAGAGCAGCACTTACCGCTTTTTAGTACCATACCCATAGGTCATAATTTGACCATCACCGAATTCACTGATCCTTGGAATCACTGGTGTATCCCACTTGCTGTTTAACCTCTCTCTATGCCTCTGTATATTTCCTTTTTATTTTATAACTCTTTTTAGTCTTGCTTTATGAACTTCTATATTTTCAGTACTCCACTGTTTCAGGCTGCAAATTCCTTTTCACAGTACCAATTGTATCTTATCTTTACTCCAATTAGATTTTATTACACTGGTTTTCCCAGTTTGCGTTCTTTCCCTTTTCTCAACTTTCAGTTTCCTTACATTGTCTCTATCTTTTTAATACAGCATAGGAATCAAATTTTCAATAACTATCTTTACAGCAGACTGCCACTATTTGCCCACCTCATAATCCAGAGACAGGGGCTTTTGGGCAAAATTTGATCAAGTTTTTTAACTGGGAAAGAATCTACAGAAGCAACAAAAGACACAGGACAATTTGCACAGGCTATTAGTCTACAGCTTAAAAAAGAAAGAACAAAAGGCATAATTTCTAATATAGTTTCTCCTCTTCCTTCTGCTTTACCTGACTTAATTTGGGTCCTGCCTTTTTTTTTCTTCCTGTTCAAGACATGTTATCTTTTGCCTTGGCTTTTTTTTTTCAGAGAATAATCTCTTCCCTAATTTGTCATCTTGCTCTGAGACAGCAAGCACTAAATTCCTGTCTACAGTTTCTTGTCATCTGAAAAAGAAACATGCATCCATGGATATTTAAAGCTTGGTTCCTTTCCACAGAGTACAAACTTGTAAAAATGGCTGTGCAGAGCCAACAAATCTAAATACTCTTATGTTCTTATCAATCCAGTCTTACAAAACACGTGACAAGTACAGTATATGTAATCACCTAAAGAGAGTCTGGCACTGTGAGAAAATGAATCACCAACCAATTCTGCTCATCATTTTCAGCCTCCAGATGCTTCTGTGCAGTCAGACATTTTATATTTATAATTTGAATGGGTCAATCCAGTTGCTACTTGATTCTTTCCTCTGTGCTCATAGTACATAAAACACTCAAATATTCCTGCTCTCTTCCCCAGCTGTTACTTCCAGGTTGCACTAGAAATCACATGCAGCTCCACAGGTAAAAAACCACTGAGGTGTGCATAAAGCTGGCTATTTGGCTTTACATTATGAGAATTTCCCAACCCCTCTGCCAAGATTCCCTACTGAGCTCAATTTACAGCTTGGCAATTTGGGCAACAAACACAAACCTCAGGTGTTTCCTTGTCTGTTAAGTAATAGGTACCCTCCTGATCATCATCAGTGTTTGTTTAAAGAAGGGATGGCAATGAAATGAAACATTCCACAACTTTGGAGCCAATGTATTAGGAGAATCCAGAAGAATTTTTAAAACAGACATACACTTACCTATTCCAGTACAAAATCAGACCCACTTATTTTTTTGTTAACAATGTAGCAACCAGGTACTCTACCAACTTTGCACCAACTTACCGCCAGTGTTTCTCAACTCTTCGACTCAGAGCAATTTTTTCTCCCACCTCTGTGCATACAGGGTTAGTCAGCACAATCTTCCCCAAATCAGCCTTTACAGCACTGACTCTTCCTCCAGTGGATAAGGATCCTATGTTTACCATTAGAACTTCATTCTTCGATAATTTTTGCACCTGAAGACAGACATACAAAACTCTGAAATGTAAGCTGTAGTTCCAAAAAACAAACAGCACAGACAGTGCCAATTATCTTCTGTTACCTTCTTGCCACAAAAAAGGTACAGCCGAGAAATACTATAAATATATACACACAAACTATGGGCAGCAGTGTCAGTAGATGGAAGTTTTATATGCAAAAGGACAAATACATAAAGATGCTGTACATATAGTTCTGAGGTTCTCGGTATGATGTACTTTCTTGGGATTTATCTATGTTTTCTATAAATTATACTGACGATTTCACATAATGTAAAAAACAGATATTGTTACAAACTGTGATGTTACACAGATTATTTACTAGGATGGTGTATTCTCATTTTCCCTTATGTCTACATACAAAAAAAATAAAAAAGAATTAATTTCACAGGAAAGAGAGCGCTGAAGCACTTTACTTACTGTTGCATGAAGCAGTTTATAGATTTAAATGCTAACTGGGAAAATTATGATCTTTTGTTGATTTGTGTAAAACTTATCATGTTACACAAGTTTGTGCTATGCCTCAGGTTCAGTTTTTTTCAGAGTATTTAAAAAATACTTACATTTTAAAAAAATTCTTCAGTGAAAAAGCCTACAAAAAGCATGTCACTAGGAAGCAGATCAGTACCACTGTAAAACTAATTATTGCACAAATGAATAGGATGATAGCAAAAGAAAACAACTACCAGCATGTTTAGAAAATACCTAACATGACATATAAATACTTTATGCACTTTAAACCACTGATACGAATTTCCTCTCCTCTGAAAACCATTCTTCCCCAGTATTAAACAAGCAGATAAGTTTTGTGACAAGCTTATATCAACACTGAGACAAAATTTCTACATGTAATCAAAGGAATATATTCATTAATGAAAATCAGCACAGGAAGCAAAATCAGGAAAAACAGAAGAAGGGGCCCAGACCTTTGCAGCTTTCTTGTCTCCTTCAGTGCGCACACCTAAGAGTCGCCTCAGCAAGAAGTAGGAAATCTCCAGCTCCGTAAATATTTCTGGCAGTGCCCCAACTGCACCAAGAACCTGGCCCACCATGCGGTCAGCCCGGCACAGAGTGGGGTCAATCTTAGTGCCAACACCTACAACACAACAAGGCAAGTAGAGGGAGTTACTGAAAGGTAGCTGTCATTTTCATGTGCTAAAATATTTGAAGATGGTCTATAAAAACAGAGAATGTACTGGGAATTCCCTATTACCTGAACAGCACTTTCAGAATGTCAGCAAGACTGTGAGCTCTGTCTAAACAGATGAAGAAATATTCTGCTGTTAAAGCTGGTACAATGAACAGGGCAAGCTGATCTGCATTGGCCAGTGACATTCAGGAAAAGTATTTAATTCTTAAATATCCATTTTTCACACCAACCATATCTCTACATATACAAATTATCTAAAAATGCTCATGGTATTTTTGTTAATTACACTGAAATTTATTGTTGAGTGAAACCAAGTCTTTTCAATAAGCATGAAGAAACAAATCTTTCCATAAGAGAATATTCTTACCTATAAGGCCCCCTGGAGCAGCATATTGTAGATCGTTGTGTTCAGCAAAGAGTGACACAATTTTGGAAAAGATTGGCTTGCACATGAGCTTGCCTTCACTGTCCTTGGACACAATACCGGGCCGCACCTCAATTTCCTGGCCCACCTAATGACAAAAGTGAAGAAGTGTTTAACTGGTTATTACACAGGAACACAAAGCTGACTAGTCACAGATAAGACTTACATATCCCAAGATCTACTTTTTATACAAGTCCTTGGTTCTGGGCTACTGCAGAACTTGTAGGATTTCTCTTGCACCATTCGCTGCAAATTGAATAATACTTATAGCAAATGTAACAACTGATTTTCTTTTCCATACAATTTGTAAAACTGCTTTAGCAAAGGATCTTTATCAGCAATAATTCCAACAATTACATTTTGGTTTAATTTTGAAACACTGTATTTAATTTAGAAATATTTCAGCACTGAGAAAAATTGAGTTAATTCAATCAGTGTAACTGATCAACATCAATACACTGCAAACCATAGAAAGTACAAATTGTACAAGACACAGTTTGCTCTCCAGCCTAGCAAAGAAATTGTTTAAAGTTTCTGTCTATTGCTGGCAAGTAAAAACAATTAAAATATACAGAACACTTAAATGGGGAAGTGGGACCTGTCAGAACCCATATGCACTTCCAAGGTGCTTTCAAAGTTCTTTTGCTCTCCTCTTCCCCACAATAATTTAGCAAATGGAAGTGGTAGGACAGGAAAAAAATAGCTCCCTCAGTTTTTGTGAGGGATTAAATCTGTTATCATTATTAGCAAAAGTTAAGACTACAATAATATATTTAAAAAATTAAAACCAGAGCTTCTTGTTCTGATATTTTAAAGATGTAAAGTGAAAATGAAGTACAGACAGGAAGGATAAGTGCCATGTGACTATATTAAAGTTAAAAAAAAAATCAATTATATAGATACATTTTGTAGCAAGCATGGAAAAACTAGTCATTGTCATTACAAATTTCAGTCAAGAAAGAGAAAGGGTTACCTTCAAAACACCCTTTAGAATACTGCCACCCGCAACACCTCCCTTAAGGTCATCAACTTCACAGCCAGGCTTGTTGACATCAAAAGATCTAATTACTGAAAAGAAGAGATCATAACCAGGTTTATATTTATTATCAGATTTTTAAACAATGTCTTTCTTTAGCAACTTTGACTGCTCCTCTGTTCTTATGAAAGTATACACATATTTATAAATATTATAAAACAAACAATCAGTATTTTATTTCCATTTTTTGAGCAGTTAATTTTATTCTAAAAACCATTTAAACTGTTAATATATATAAATGTTTCATAAGACTGCTTCCGCATAGCAGAAAGTAACTTAACGATCTGAAAAAGAACGCAATGATCAACCATTTTACAAAACCCCTTCAATATTCACAATGTTAACAGTGAATACCAGAAGTTTGGTTTAATGTACGCAGAGTTGAACACTGTAACCATGATGTAATGTGGTCAATTTTTATGCATTTATGCAATGTAGGACTCCCTTGGATTATTTAAAAAAAAAAGGCAAGCTAATGAATTCCTTGTAGGAACTGCATTTCATAGTATGCTGGACAAGAACTGAAATTTTGACACTTATAACCAGGAAACTAACACAAAAGATTTAACCAAGCTACCCAAAATATTTCCATGGAAATAATTTAATTATCAAATTCATCAGTTTGCCATTACTTTGTTAAATCAAAACTAAATTCATAACAACTAACTAAAGGGATGTTTTTAAGATACAAACTTCTCACTTTCACTGCACTTTAATGCTGTCATATGCACAGAATGTACACAAAACCAACACAGCAATTAACAGTGAACAAACAGTACAGCTCTCAGAATTGATGCAAGTTGTAAAATAAGAGCATCCTAAATGCTCCTTTTAAATGCATCTCTGCTTAGGGCACTCAGCATGTGCAATTTAAGTGTAGACACATTCAGGAAATGTGTGGCCACAGGCAGCCAGGCCTGAGCACTTACGTACCAATGAGCCTTGGCTCTGATGTGAAGTCTCGCAAAGGGACCGGGATTTTCTTCACGATGTACTCGCACACCACCTCGATGTTGTACTTCAGCTGTGCTGAGATTGGAATGATTGGGGCTCCTTCTGCAACTGTGCCTAAAACAACATCCAGTTCAACATTAAGCCTTACTATGACCAAGTGTTCTGTCCTTGTTAAAAAAGCTAAAGAATTCTGTGTCATGTTCTGTGAGTATTTCCCAAAGCAACATCAGAGCATCTATCATTCCCTTCAACATTTTAGCTCACATCAGCCACACCTACTTTTTGAGGCATTCTGAAAGCGTGCAAAATAATCTTCCACTCTAAGGGAGAATTCACTTCCTACATTGTGATCAGAAATATTTTTAAGATTTCCTAAGAGAGATCAATATCTCAGTATTGGATACAGCAGTGTTAATTTTACAGCCAGATTTCATTATGATGAACTAAATTTCCTGTTAATTCTATGATTCATGTTTTTCAAATTTTGCAATAAAAGCACGTGTTTTAGAAAAATCCTAATTTTACAGAAGAATGCATTTAGTAATCCAGTTTTTTTAGACATCATTAGTTTTAATTACATCTATGTGATAACTCCAGTTTTCAAACTCCAAATTCACACATCCACTCTGACAGTTATGAACAGCTTCTGCAAGGCAACAAGAATGAATTACAAAAAAAAAA
>VXBU01018636.1:99304-125428 GCA_013400315.1 Bombycilla garrulus | reverse complement strand
CGGGCGCGGGAGCGCGCGGACAGAGCCCGCGGGAGCGCGCAGCTCGGCCGGTGCCGGGAGCCCGCCGGGACGGGCGCCCTGGAAAGTCCGCCAGAGAGCGGGGGGAGCCCCGCGCAGGCCGCGCCGGTGCCGTGCAGCGCGGGTGTGAAGCAGCGCCGAGGCTGCGGGAAGGGGACCGGGCTCTGGCGAAGGCGGGAGGCTCGTGCCGTGCTCAGGGTTTGTTGCTGTGCGGGTTTATTTTGGTGCCGAGGGCTGCGATGCAGAAAGGCACTGTGGGGAGGATGAAGCGCGGTGTCCTTGCGTGTACTGAAATGAGCAGGCGGATCGCGGTGTCTGCTTGAATAGTAGCATGTCACCGGACACGTGTTATAACCTCTGCTGGCCATCGGCATGACAAGATCTTTCTAATTTCAACCTTTTTTCTTGTTACTGTCTTTTGTAGACTGGGCGCTAATTGTTAGGGAGACCATGTGGACGTGAGTGCTGCCCCAACGTACGAGCAACCTGAATGTTTTGTACAAAACAGGTAAAAATCCCACCAAACACTTGTGTTTCCAGAGTTGAGTATGGCATAAATGCTTTAAAAATTGAATAAAATCCATAATCCAGTGATGAGAGACAGTTTAGAGGTTCGCCAGAGAGTAAAGGCCAAATTCCCAACCCTTCCCTGTGGGAAATCAAAGTGACTTCTTCATGGGAACCTCTTAAAGGCATAGAGGATGTTGCTGATAGGATTTCCTCTGTGGTCAGCGAAGTAGGTTTCGGTGCAGGTAGCCAGTTATCTCAAAAATGTGTGTGTTGTGCCAACAACAGTGGCTTTATCAACTGGAAAACACGTTTGTTCTCAGACTTTGCCTAGCTTTGCAGGTCAAAAAAACAGGTTTGGGGCAGACAACCACGTGATTGAAATGTGATAGTATGAAACTGGTATGCCTGGTTTAACAATAGTTGTAACCTCCCACTTTCACAAATGGAACTATTCCCATGCTTTCCTGATAAAAGAGCTAGGAGTGAGTTCTGTTGGATATACCTAGAGCAAAAACATTGCCAGGATTCTTGATCTGAAGAAATTTATAGCAACACATTGTAAGAAACCTTCCAGTATCTATCATGGTGTTGCCAATGACAAAATGTATTTTGTCTTGCAAGCTGATCACATTGTACATAGGTCTGGAAAATAAATTTTCATATCTAATCATTTATCAGGCCACAAGGTGTTTTCAATTTTGTATTAAATGTCTCACTTCTGGGAAAAACAACTGAGATACACGAGGTGTAGTGGGAAAATGATGCAATACGTGGTTGTAGTTGCCTTGATGTTCATGCATGTATAATCCCTGTTTTATGAAAATAAACTGAAAATACTGGACTCTGTAGTTGGTTAGCTGTTTAAATTGTGCAATAAATGCAGTGCAGTGTAAAATTATGAAAATAGTTTTTGTCGCATTTGAAACAGCTTTTAAAAAGGACTTGCCAAACACTCTGTCAGGAATATGAAGAAAATGCACAAACTTTGCTTCTATTTTAACAATGAGACTGTATATTTTATATATTCTGAGGTACTCTTGCTATTTTGATGCACTTATTTGGAAATGTTTGTAGTATAAAGAAAACACAGTGAAGTCTAAAGTCGGCAAATGTCTAATTATTGCAGGATCATAGAATGGTTTAGGTTGGAAGGGACCTCAAAGATCACTGAGTTCAAATCTTCCTGCTGTTGGCAGAAACACCTTTCACTATCCCAGGCTGCTCAGAGCCACATCCAGCCTGGCCTTGAACATTTCCAGGGATGGGGCATCTACAGCTTCTCTGGGCAACCTGTGCCAGTGCCTCACCACCCTCACAGGCAACAATTTTTTTCCTAGCAGCTAATCTAAACCTGCCCTCTTTCAGTTTAAAGCCATTCCCCCTTGTTCTGTTATTTACTACATGCTCTTGTGAAAAGTCCATTTTCTAGCCTTCTTTTGGGCCCCCTTTTAAGCACTTAAAGCTTCTCTAAGGTTTCCTCAGAGCCTTCTGTTGTCCAGGCTGAACAACCCCAGCTAAAATAGGTAAGGACATTTCTAGGAATTGACATCATGTCATATGTCAGTTTATGTGTATTGTACATGTATGTATGAATAAACAAAGTTTTAAAACATTAGAATTAAATCCTAACTAGTGTATTAATATATCTCAAAAAACTATATCCAGAATTTTATTCATTGCAATAGTCTCATTTAAGCCAGTGGTAACTGCTTAGCCACTGACTTTGTACAGATGCCTAAATCAGAGGGGTCATTCCAAATCTCAATTTGAATTAATATTCAGTAAGGTAATGTTGATAATACCACTGGTTATTGTCAGAGGCCTAAATGTAATAATTTATTTTTATTTAGGAGACTAGAACTGAAACATTATTAACATATTTTGATTTTTTGATAGAAGCAAATTGTTCAGTGTGAAGGAGAAGGGGATGGGAGGGTTTTTTGTGCTTTGAAACGTTGAGACGTTTTAAATGTCAAAGCTCTTGTGGTTTTGTTTTGTGGCTAGGTTTGAGGTCCTCTTCTGTGACAGTGTGTAGGAGTGACCTGAGGATCGTCTTGCACCTCAGCTTGACACAAACTGCAGACAGCAAAATGACAGTCAGGTAAAACATAAAAAGTCTTGCTTGGCTTTTCCACCCTTGGTGACCTGTGAAGGTCAAAAGTCTGAAGGGTGCAGAAAGATGTGTGAAGTTTTTGGTTGTATCATGTCTGTAGAAACTTAGTTGCTACTCATTTTTCTTTGTTGAAGCATTAGATATGGGTGGGTACATGCTTGCTGCAGCAGGAGATGTACCTGATGGAAAAGGGAGGGAATGTCTCTCCTTTGAGACACAGGTGGTAGAACAGCTGCTGTCTTGGCAGGATCTGTCTGTAAAGGCCAGTTTTTTTCACGATAAGCACACAAATAACAGGTTTTAAAACAGTGACTGGGGAGATGGGGCAAATTTACTGCATGAGTGAATGAGATGGAATAATGAGGAGTTGCAGAGCCAGAGAGGTCTGGCCATCGGGATAAAGGAGTGAATGGGAGGTTGATTGTAGCAGAGGGAGCAGTAGGTGGGCAGTTGAACAGAGTGGGAATAGCACTAGGAAGTCTTTGTGAAGCACCGCATAGAATAGCTGGTTCATTGCGTGAAGCTGTGAAAGGTGGGAAAGACATTCAGCTTGGGGGTGGTAGCTATAGAGAAGGTACATTTGTTTTATAAATCAAGGATGGGGAGGGGGTGGTAACGAGAGACTGAAAATAGGCTGGGAAGGAGATGGGAACAGCAGTAAACAGGGAGAGGATGGCAGCCTGTGGCCTGCTATTTAAAGCAGTGAGTGATATACAAGGGTAGCAAATGGTTTGGGGGTGGTAGTGGCAAACCAGGTCCATGTAGGTTAGTTCATCTCTTACAATAAAATCAGAGTTTGCCAGGCAAAGGCAAAATAGCGAAAGCAAACTGGTTATGTTTGTACTAAGGCAGAGTCCTGCTTACCCCATTCTGGGCTGTGCTGCCTGTGTGCAGTTTGTTCGCTGCTCAAGGGCTGCCGGCCCTGACCCCTGGGGCCCTGCTGACCCAGTTCCCACGCCGGCTGGCAGGGCAGCCTGCGGGAAGCGGGGAGCCGGGCTCGGCCGGCCGGTGTCCGGGGAGGAGCGCGGCCGGCACCGGGCAGGGGTTGCTGTAGCCCCGAGCGGGATGCAGCGCTACACCTGGCAGCTGCCAGAGAAAACTGGGAGCTGCCGCAGCCTCGGAGAAATTGGCCGCAGCCTGGAGGCAGCGGGGTGGGAGAGAGCAGCGCAACACCGACCCTCCGAAAGCGGACGCGTGTGATGTGCTCCTCGCGGGCCGGACGCAGATGATGCTTCTCGGTGTGGCTTGCTCCGGCCCGGCGCCTGAGCCCGCACGGGGCGGGGGCGGGGAGCGGGGCCGGCCCGGGGCGGTGCCGATGGCGGTGCCGGTGCTCGCCCCGGGGCCGCAGGTGCGGCGNTCCTCCGCCTCCTTCTCCTCCTCCTCCCGGCTTCGCCTCAGCCATTGCCCCTCTCCGCAGCCCCCCGGCGCCTCCCTCCGCCGCCCCCGGCTGTATGGTACACGGAGCCAGGGCCCCTCTCCGCCGCTCCAGCGGGAGGAGCCGCGTCCTCAGCGCCGCCGCTGCCGAGAGGTGGGTGAAGGATCCCCCGGCCCTCCCGCCGCCGGGCGCCCTGCTGCCCTCAGGGACCCTCCTCCCCAGGCTGGGGGGCGGCGGGCGGGGAGCAGGCGGGCTGGGGCGCGGATCGGGCACGGCCGGGCGCAGCGAGTGCCCGACGGGCCCCTCGGGTTCCTGCGGCCAAGCGTCGCGGACCCCGGGCCTGCCAGCCCCACTTGCCGGGGAGCTCGGCCTGCGAGCTCCGCTCACAGCTCCGCGGGCTGGGTGTGCGAGCAGACAGGCTGAAGTAGGTCATCGGAATTCCTGCCCCGAAAATGGCCATTTCTACGCCCCCCACCCTCGGTCGCAGCTGATCTCAAAAAAACTTATCCGAGATCTGAAGGAGTAGAGCTACCCAGGGTTGGTACTAGACCTTTGATCTGTTTGGTGAATACTGGAACATCACTTAAAATTTTGAAAGTTCTTGCCTTTTTATTGTTTGAGGTTTGGGTTTTTTCCTCCCATTTAGAAGAGGAATAGGAGGATCATAAAGCTATTACTGGATAAAAGGACAGAACTACTGAAGTCTTGCTTCCTGTGGACTTGTTACATAAACTTGCCTGTAGAATAACCCAGCTCTTGCACCACCATTGGCTCAGTTCACATTCAGATCCCTTGAGCATACCACCATGCACCAACATACTTCCTGTCTTTCCCCTCCATCACCTAGCAAGCGTGTTTAATTTCTACCACATGTCCTATAAACTTTCCCACTGACACTCATCTCGTTTCACTTTCCTTAATTATACGCTGTGACTGGTTTGGATCTACACATGTGTTGATTTGCCTTTCAGCAAGCAGAGCACAGCAGTTAACCACTGAGCTCACAGTAGAGACCTTTTTCATTGATCTAGCTGCCGGTTTAGGGGATAGGTGTGGAAATTAAATATGTTTGAGATTTCTGTGTTTTTGACAAATGAGTTTGACATTTGGCAGTGAGGTCAAAACCTGTGTTTCTTAAACAAAGGGCACAATTAATGCTGTTTTCTCTGAAGACGCTAGGAGTACATACTAAGTTAGCAATAAAAATACAGATAACAAAAAGACAAATGGAGGGGGTAGCAATCCTAAGTTAGACTTAAAATGTTTTCACTAGTATAGTTTAAATACTACTTGCAGCTCATTTCTATCTTACGCTAAAAATTTGTGATAAGTCAAAAAAGATAGGATGTTTTGTTACTAACAGATACTTAGCATGCTATTTTCTGTATAAAATACGCTATAATTTTTTAAATAAAAATCATCACAGTGAGAGAATCACACTTTATTCATACCTTTTTCTTACATATATATATGTATGTGCATAAGGACTGATATCATTTGGGATAGAGCCGTCCTGTCCACTTTGAGAGCAGTGGCACATTTTCAACACTGTCCATTCAACTTTTAGGTATTAGTAATACAAGTATTTCCAGTTAAAGGCAATTCTCATTTTTGTGGATGTATCAACTATTTTTTGCAGGGCACCTGTTCTGGTATCAGTAAATGCAATTGGAAGAGCATTTAGCTGAGCTTGCTCTGTGTTTGGGAGCAGGTTTTTCTGTACAGGTGTCGTGATGCAGTGACCTTTTAGACAGATGGTTCAAGCTATCTTAGTTCCTGTGAAGTGGCACTAAGATAACTTCACTCTAAGGTTTTGGCACACTTGGAGTGAAGAATAACCACACTGTACTGAGGCACAATCCATGCTGAGTTTTGGTAGGTTTGTTTGTAACTAGTTCTGGTGCTTCTGACACAGCATAAGGACCACAATGATACCAAGTGCTACTGTTGCTGTGAGCTGATTCAAATTGGTCCAGATGGCGACATGGGCAGAGATTGTCAGAGGAGCTGTCCTGGCCTGCTCTGTGCTCCTAAGAAATGGAGTGTGCGCTGCTTTCAGGAGTAGCCAAGTTTTAATTTCTGGAGTTCTGGCAGTCTGGTTCCTCTGACTGGTGGTGATTGGTTAGCTCCAAACTTCTCCCTTCTCAAGTAATTCAGTGCTTTTGGCATTCTCAGGATGGATTGGGTGAAGTCTTAAACACATTGGTATGTTCATTTTTAAGATAAATTGTTTCCCAGATATAGTGTACTAATTACAAAGGATTTTAGATAAAACACGTGGAAACTGTGTGTATTTCTTTGTTCCCTATGTTTGCAATTTTTGTAGCAATGGAAAGTTTTGATAGCCACTGGTTATTGATCTATCCCACATGACATCACTCCTGTTGCTGTTATTGGGGGATTATGGTGATAAATGGTGGACAAAATTTAATGGTTTTAGTTTTAAAGCATGTAAACAGAGGTTTGATTTGGGAAGTAAATTATTTGTACTGTGTATGTTATAATTGCATTCTTACTCAATACAGTACACTGCATTCCAAGGCCCAGCCTTCAGCCATGTGTGCAGTTGTGAATGTTTGCTAGTGTTTCCAATACCTGGTGTATTATTTTTTCCTACGTGTGTGTAACATTTGACTATGGAGAAATGTCCTCTTCCTGCAGAAAAGCGTGTTAACAAAACTAGGGTCAAAGAAATCTGCTCTAGGTAGCCTTTGCTGTGAACCTCACCAAGTAAAGCATGCATAATGGCTTTAAAATTTACATTTTAATGCATGCATTTGGTGGATGGAAGAGATGGTTGCATTTTAAGCTCTATTTTAGTACTTTGTGTAACTGAAGCACGGTTCTGTGTGCCAGTTGAAATATCTTTATGGTGTAACTCACAGATAATAGTGTTTTATTATGTGAAAATTTGTTGTTGAGCTTATCAACAAAGGTGATTTCTTAGAATATCTATGGGATAGGTAAAATGAACAAGTCAGTAAACAAAACAAATCTTGCTGGTTCTGTCTCAGCATCCCAAATGAGTTACTTAAGGAACAACAGTAAAAGAAAGCAGAAATTTTCCTTTGAGCTGGTGTGCTAGACTTGGTATTGTCTGTCCCTAGAAAATGTATATAACCTTATATATTACTTAAAGGCACATATTCAAAGGGCCCTTTTTCAGGCAGTACTGCTTTTGGAGAGATTTTAAATCCGGAAGGGCATGAGTCAAAAGCAGGTATTCTATAACTTGCTTCTCAGTAGCCAGTGCATTTAGACTCCATTTCTTCTGCTTGTGACTAAGAGCCTCAGACACCCTGAGGAAAGAAGGTTCTCCTTGTTTAGCAAGAAAAAGCAGTCTGGAGTAGGGTTTTCAGACTTTATTACAGCTGTGGAATAAAGATGAGAAATCAGTGTTCCGAGTAAGTGGTTTTACAGTCACAGCATTGTAGAATCTAAATGTGTTATGTGCTAAAAGAGGAAAAAATGTAAGGAACAGCTAATAAGGTTAAATGTATTTATCTTTTGGCTTTTCAGCAGTCTTACTTCCTGTGCTGCATTACCCTGATCAACTCTAATATGTGCAGAGCAATAATGAATGTCAATGTACATTGCCCCCCACCTTCCCCCCTCATTGTTTATACATTGGATTTTATTTTTTTTTGTTCCAGTTTTCTTATAGACCACTGCAGATTCCATGTCTTCCTTTGGATTAAATGTGCTGCTGTGATTTGCATGCATGAAGAAAATCTAACTGAATTTTCCATTTTTATTGAAAATATGAAAAAAAATCGTTATGTATTGTCCTTTGGGAAATAGCTGCAGCATTTGAATAGTGCTTAGAATTACATCAAAGATTGCAAGTGTGTGTGTGGGAGGAATGGCATAGCTATGCTTTAGAAAAATTACTTGGTTTGAGAGTATTTTGTATTGCTTTTTTTAATGTTTGAACTACCACATTGCTATTTGCTTTTGACAGAGGATGTTAGGTTTAGAAATGAAGATTTTTACCAGTTAAGGATAATACGCATTTAATTATCTGCTTTTCCAGTTTTTGTAGTATTTTAACCCCTTTGTGTATTTGCACTTGCAATACATTTTTTGTTTTAAAGAAAAATTTATCTGCTGATAATGTACGTGGCTTTATGCTAAGAAAAGGAGATTTACTCCTTTTATTTAATGCAGGAAGACAAGTAGTCCTTTCGCTTTTCATTCATAGAATTATGAAGCGTCTTTAGGTGGTGTAGGGAGAAGTCTTACTGGTTTTGTGCCGGCTTAAGTAATCCATTAAATGCTCACTGCTGTTAGGAGGAAAAATATGTTGATGTTGAGAACTGCAGATTTACTAAAAGTAATATCAGCAGGAATGTGAAAAGAGGGATTAAGTGATGTAAACACCCACATTTTAAAAACATTCAGAAACAATAATTTCCAAGTGTTGACCCTTGTGTGATATGAGATCCCATTATTTCCAGATGAGAGTATATTGCTTCTGTCACTTGGGGAATGTTGCTTCATTTTTTACTTTTTCTCCACCTATACATTGTTGTGTTATTCTGTTCTCATTCTTGCATTTGCAAATTTCAACTGTCCTTTTGCGTTTTCAACCCTGACCATGGAACTGATGCTAAGCCAAGCCTTAGTTGGTCTCTTAAAGCACTGTAACTTACACAGTTGTACTGTCTGAGAGTCCTTGTAACCATGGAGCCTCTTGGCTGATTTCAGATAGCAGTGAGAGTTGTTTTAAGTTATGTTTTATGAAAACGAGTGGCCCATTTAAAGGCAAGTGATCATTAAATCTCTTGAAGAGGAAGGACTGAGGTATGAGCTCAGCTATTATTAAACATCAGAGAACTGGGGATGGGAGGAGAGGAGTTACAAGTGCCTTGATGAAAGAAGGAAGTAAGCTAATATTGGTGCTCACCTTTTTATTTGATGTCAGAAATCCAGTTAGAAAACAAAGTCCTGTAAAGTCAGGCTTTATGTTTCCTCTTCAGTTGGTCGCTTCTTTTTGAGGTGGTAAGAATTAGTGAAATGGTTCTTTCCTTTTTTTTTTTTTTTTTTTTTTTTTTTTTTTTTTTTTGTATTTTAACCTGCNTTTTTTTTTTTTGTGAGAATTGCCAACAACTGAGAAAATTATCTGATGGTAATTTTTCTTTCTGGTAGGCATTTGATGTTGAGGAATAAGACACAGCTCCAGAGCAGTTTGCATGTTTCTCTTTGTCTTCAGTGACATTGAAGGGAAGGTGCAATTATGGATACTGGTGAGAAAGTGATTGGACTGTCATCTTTGTTGTTTTGCTCCTGCTCTTACTTTCAGGAATTTGAATTCTGAGAGAATGCCTTAATTGTAATGAACACTCTCAGCATTGACTTTATTATGCACAGAACCCATCATCAGGCTTCAGCAGTGTGGGAGTGGTGCTAATTCCATGAGGTGTGGCTACAAACACCCACTCACCAGTTCAGTTTTGCACAGACAAAGGGTATCTCCAGTTTGGTTTTCCAGGATGTGCTGAGAAGTGGAGGAGAGGAGATGATTAGCCATTGCTGAGTCTAATAAAATGCATTCCTGTTACAATGGCAGCAGCCAGCCTGTGGTGCTTGAGGAAGTGGGGGTAAGTGGTGACTGCTCTGAGGCTGTGAAACACCGGCCAGAGTCACTGCTGGGTCCATAAACTTGTGTGAAGTTCTATTACCTTGAGAATCTGCAGGTTTGTCTAATGTATTGCTATTATTTAGCTTTTCATGTGGGTTACCAGTACCAAAACATTATTAACTTAATTTGTTATAGAAGATTCAGAGTTAAATGCAACAAATATCTGAGGGAAAGTTGAAGTGTAATTTAAGGTGGGATGAAATGGAAAAAAAAAGTATCTGAACCAATTCTAATAGTAAATAAATGCCAAATAGGGAACTGTTGCTCTTTCTCTCTCTTCCTGCACAAGTATGTGTCCTGCCCTCTGCATCAGGTTGGTTCTTGTGCCAAACCCCACAGTGTCAAGTCAGAAGTCAGCTCACTGGGAAGCAGAAAGATTTCTAGTTTTGAGGTTTTGTGTGTGCTGGGGATTGGGGGTGGTCATGTTTGTGTCATGTGTCTTTTTCACATCTGCCCCTCCCTGCTCTTAGTTTATTTTTTTAGTCATGTTTATGAGTTGAATTGATTTTCTGGAGAAGCCAAATTAACCCCAGAAATGGCTCAAAGTAGGCAGCAGGAGCACAGGTCCTGGAATGTGCCAGAGAGGGAGAATGCAGAGTGCTGTGGTCCTTTGATGAATTGTTAATTGGTTCAAGCTGTGTTGTGCAACTTCACCCTACCTAAACCCAAGAAAGTTGAGCAATTTTGAGAAATTTCTGCACTTTGAATAGGTTTTTATTTTGATTAGTGAATTGACTTTAACAGGGTCGGATCCAGCTACTCTTAGATTTTTTTTTTCGTTTATTTGCAGTTTAATTATGGCTTGCATGTAAGTAACACTATAGCTGCAAATGCTTAATGAGCAATTAAGCTTCACTAAGCTCACTATACAGAATATTATTTTCTGTGACCTATTTTTGTCAGTGCTTCTTGTTGCCTTAGTATTTTGCACTTCATAGATCTCAGAAGTTAATATTAATCACTATAGTAAGAAATGGGGGCGAACACGATGGGACTATGTTTTTACAGGAGAAGTGAAACACACAATCTCAAATAGTAGCTGTGAAAATGTTCATTTTCCTACATATAACTTTTAAGTAAATTGACATCAATTTTAAAACATAATATTTCATATTTTTTTTAGGTCATACCATGTACAGATCTACTGAAGCTTATTTCTGAAGTTAAGGAAGTTTGGCTTCCTTTTTGAGACTTTTGATATTCAAGAGTGGGTGTTTTATTGTTCCCCTGAGATAAATTCTTTAGAAAGATTGATGGGGCAGAGAAAAAAAACCATGACAACCTTTTTAGTTCATTATATGACCATGAATTAACTTGGAGTAAGGAATAGTTTTGGCACTATTGCATAGTTATTTTTGTTCATTATCCTGTCTTTGAAATGAGAATATTTGGTTTGGGGAGAAATATATAAAGTTTGTGTTTAAAGTTGTTTCCTAAGTTGATTTTTTTATCTGGAGAGAAAACAGAAAGAATGGTGAAGACTTTTAAGTCCTAATCAAAGCAATCTCAGTTAGGATTTATCTGGTCAGGAAAGGCTTGTAATATGTTATCAGAAATTATGATTTATTTTTATTTTTATTTATTTTTTTTTCTTCCCCCCAGGTGATTCATGGCAGGGGACGTGGAAGGGTTTAGCTCCTCCATCCATGACACCAGTGTCTCTGCAGGATTCAGAGCACTGTATGAGGAGGGATTGCTTCTTGATGTCACACTTGTCATTGAAGACCACCAGTTTCAGGCCCATAAAGCACTGCTTGCCACCCAGAGTGATTACTTCAGGATTATGTTCACAGCAGACATGCGAGAACGAGATCAGGACAAAATCCATTTGAAAGGTCTGACAGCTACAGGCTTCAGTCATGTCCTCCAATTCATGTACTATGGAACTATTGAACTGAGTATGAACACTGTTCATGAAATCCTTCAGGCTGCCATGTATGTCCAGCTTATAGAGGTGGTAAAGTTTTGCTGCTCTTTTCTCTTAGCTAAAATCTGCTTAGAAAACTGTGCAGAGATTATGAGACTTCTGGATGATTTTGGTGTAAACATCGAAGGAGTCAGGGAAAAACTGGATTCCTTTCTGCTAGAGAATTTTGTGCCACTCATGTCCAGACCTGACTTTCTTTCATATCTGAGCTTTGAGAAGCTCATGTCTTACTTGGATAATGATCACCTGAGCAGGTTTCCAGAGATAGAGCTGTATGAAGCTGTTCAGGCCTGGCTACGCCATGATAGAAGACGCTGGAGACATACGGACACCATCATTCAGAACATCAGGTTTTGTTTGATGACACCATCCAGTGTTTTTGAGAAGGTTGGTGCATTTGAAAAGCAATAGGCAGAATTCATCCTTTAGCTAGGGCAGCATGCCATTAAATAGGTAAGATTCCAGAAGCTATGAGAAGGAACGAAATTATAGCATTTATTTTTCTAATAAAGAAAAGCATAGAAGGCACACAGCCAGAAGTGTTGTCTTTGGTTATTAGACAATAATACCTACAGTGGCTGGAGAACAGGTATGTTTGCAGTACATGTTTATACATGACTTTATATGGAAAAGACCTTTTGAAATAAGGTCACTTGTATCTAGTTTGATTTCAAACGTTCTTAACTGTTTTCCACAAGTTGCTTCTTGCTTTCCAGAGGCTTTAGACCTTCACATAATATGTAGAGTGTATGTTATGGTTGGTATCAGTATAATCAAAAATAGTGACTGCAGATCTTATGTGGGTTAAGTACAGGGGAGGCTTATTTACAAATTAAAAGTAGCATCTTCTCTTGAATCTGTAGAGTGGTGTTGTTGTATCTTCAGTGCTTGTGCTATTACACAGCAGTTAGAAGCAAGCCCTGATCCTGCAAAGTTACACATACACTTGGTTGTACATAAGACGTGATACAATCAAAAGTTATTGATGGTATCAAATGTAATTATGTACTTTAAATATCAGAGGACTCTTTATACCAGGTGGTCTTATAGTTCAACTTTCACTGTATGTAAGAGTTAAAAGAGCTTGCCTTTTCTACTCTTCTGCTGAAGAACAGATAAAAATTTGTTTTCTAGTTCTTGAAAAATCTCTGAATATTTGTTAACAGTAAAGAATTACAGTACTTTGTAAGCAGTTCTCTTACAGGCCAGTAACTGTTCAGGTTAGGAATGACTTGATCTGTGTTGTTTTAACAATGTTAATTTTATGTTATAAGATAAAATTTCAAGTTCTGTATTTTTCACCTCTCAGCAAATAATTAGGAGTTTAGACCCCATGTTTTTGTTGTGCTTCTTACAAATTAACCTCCCATATATTTTTACTTTAGTATGTAGTCAATATACAGGCACGGTGGTATTGGTTTTGGTGGTTTTAAGGGCCACTGGGTCATCCAAGCAGTAATTCTTATACTTATTTGTATTTCAAATTATAAGAGCTATTAATTACTTCAGACTAGTGAATTTTTATGTTTTGGATTTTTTTTGTGTGTGTGAACTGAGTATAGGAAGTAATAATACATCAGATATATTTATGATGCTATATTGGACTATAGACATAAACAAGATAAATACCTAAACATATTTTAGAACACTAATGTAATACTTATATTGGGTTAAAACATTTTTAACTAGTAAGAGCTGAACTCTGCAGGATACTGTGTAGTGTCTTGTTTGAAATAGCACTTCTACCATATTATTATGTCATTTAAGCCCTTCAGTAATAAAGCCTACAGAATTCACAACATATTTTTTTGAGGTTAATCTAATAAGGCAGGATTTGTGTGAGTCTGCTTCAGCTGTATGAGTTTTGGGAGTGCAAGCTCAAGCATCAAGCCGTCTTCAGTTAAATTTCTGTAAGTGCAAGTGAAATTGTATGTTGGTCTTTAGCATTATATTTGTATATAACTTCTAGAGTTGGTTTTGATATCGTTGGTACAAATCCTCCATACAGTGCTTCTCATGTTTTATCTTGACAGCTACCAAATGGCCAAGTCAAGGTATGACTTCAGGAGAGTTTTCAGCATGCCAGGTTTAGCATTATATGTAAAAGCTTTTTCTGGTAATGCCCTTTCTGTTAATTGTATGTGGGAGCAGGGAAAAGCCGGTGCAGATTATGGAGTGAGACAGCTCAGCAGAGGCAAGCAGAGCTAATTGTGTCATTTGTTACTGCAGCTAGGAATGCATTTGTGTTCTACCCTGGCTAGAGAGTATTAAGTTATCCAGCAGGAAAGTGACAAAGGACAACTGCAGTTGGAGCCAACATCAGAATACAGAACACCTAATTTTTTTAATAAAAGAGCATGTCTGTTCACTGTTCTGGCAGTAACTTAGGGAGAGCCTCTTTCTTCTCTGTGTAGAATGGGAAAACAGTGGTAAAACTCCCTTTTTTGGAGATCCACAAACAGAATCCACCCTTTTCCTGAAGCCAGCACATACTGACTGCATGAATGTACCAAATACAGTCTGAGGTTAACTCTTCCAGTTCATCAAACTCTGTATTTGCTGTACATTGGCCAGCTTGTCATGTACTTTTGTGTAATCTTTTTAATACACGTTTCTCAGATGCCTGTCACTGTAGGATATAAATAATATAATATTATAATTAAGTTATAGTATATAACTTACCTTTGCCAGTCATGGTAAGGATACTTTTGTCCTCCTCCTAAGCCATTCTGTTCCTTACAGCATTTTTTTGGAGAGCTGTACAATTTAAAAATTAAGTCAGTGAGTCTAGATTAATACCTGGAGGCTGATGTGCATTTAGAGTGCAGAAGTGAAGGCACAGCGTGTCTGCTTACTGCAGACTGTTCTGGAAGAATGGCTTCTGAACTATGAGTAGGAACTCCTGTTCCTCAGCCTTTAAAGTACATGCAGATGTATGGGAGAAAATGGGAAGATAAATAAAGTAAGCATATAGGGAAGAGTTAGTAAGTAAAGGCAAAGTGTTGGGATAAAGCACAAGTTTCACTATCCATGTTGGGCTTTCCTTTTTTTATGAAACATATCTATGGCTCCATAAGTCTTGAGGAAGTTTGGAGATGGAAGCTGGAGTGCCTTTCATCTGGATCACTGAGTTCATCTCCAGATCACTGGAGGCAACCATGTCGTGATTTCCCTGAAATATACTGTTTAATCTCCATTTAGTTTCTGTGTACTACTCAGATTGAAATGTTGTTTCAAAATCTCTGTCCTTAAAACCCAGGGGTTTTTTATGTCTGTTCTGTAAGGTTTGTTATGACTAGCCCATGCTGATTTATTAACTGCCAGCTTAAATCAAAATTGACTAATCATTAGGTTCATCAGCTTCTGCTGTAGAGGTAGGATGAATAGCACATTATCTTTAAATATCTGCTGTCCTGTTTCTTGAAAATAGTAATTTTTGAGAAGATGTCATTGTAATTTAATGTTACTGTGACTTTACCTTTCATCAATGTGTTAAATTTCTTTTTTTCCCCATTTACCTCCATGTCTAGTAGTAAATATGTACCTACTTACACACCTTCGTTTCCTGAAAAGTAGAATAAGAAGTGTGGGTGAAGTTAGGAGCCCCTCTTGCTGTAAATAGGCGCTGTGTTTAATATTTTTGGGTGTTAAGGTCACTGTTGATTTGAATAGATTTGCTAGCAGTATTTATTATGTGCTGAGCTTCTTCATTGTGGCGTACAGATTTCCAACTCCACTCTGATTTGAGAGATTAGATTGAGTTAGACTCCAGCTTGACTTTGACAATTTCTCTTTCCAGTTTCTAAAAAGGCACAGCTGAGTAATCAATTTGAAGGCATTGTCCTTGCTGCACAGAGGCTGTGCCTTCCTATGATTAGGCTGAAAACATTTAAGTGATTTCTATTCTTGCAGAATAGCCCTTCAAAGCCCTTTACTGGTACTGACCAGTTCTCATACCAGCTTATAATTGTGATTAGAATGTGACCAGAGATAAGTAGATGTGAAGTTGTGGAGTTAGTGGAGTTGATGGATCTTTAGTTTTGATTCAGGTTAATCTCTAGTAAAATAAGTTTGGTTTTGTTTTCGGGTAAGAATTTGGTCTTTAGAAGTGTGATACAGATGCCATCATTGTTCATTGGGAAGGTGGAGCATTGCTGCTGTACTCCTAGTAGCTTGGTTTGAGTTGTATCACACAATCAGAATTGGCAGGCTTGGAAAACTTGAGCTCAACAGGTTAGAATCTTTACAACAATTCTCTGTTTACATGACTAGAGATGATAAAGTGACATTATGAGCCATTGAGATTTTTATGTGCTTTTGTTTTTGTTTGTCTTTGGGGTTTTTTTACCAGTTCCACAGAAGGAAGCAGGTTAATATCCACTCCATATAATAACATACTAAAATTTAGTTACTAGGTGCACAAATAATAGCTGTTTCATTTGGGCAGTTCAAAAGAAGCCTTTCTTTCAGGTTTTGAAAGCTTTTTCTTACAAACCTATGTAACAAGAATACAAATAGAGCAGTAACTGTAAAAGGTTTTGTATGAGGAAATTTTTTTTAAAAAAGCTATGTACTGAAGTCAAACATTTTACAGAACATTTACTTTGCAGTTCATTGTTCTTTCTGCAGCTTGTTAATTAGCGTAATTGGTTTTGGGGAGGGGCAAAGTTGATGAACATAATGTGGGACACAGCTGGTCTTCGGTGGGAATAACTTTTAAAATTAGAAATTAATGGCTTAATTTTTTGTTTTACTTCTTCGTATAATATAAATGGAAGATTCAGAGACTTCCATAGCTGCTACAGCTAGAAAAGCATGCATTCAATACAGCAGCAAAATAGGCAATGATTAATCACTGCATTAATTTGGAAAGCCAACACTTTTATGGAGTGAAATTTAAAATGAAGACTAGAAAATGCAATAAAGCTCAAATTTACTATGACTGGAGGGATGCCCTAGGGGGCGAGCAGAGGGGTGGATGTTTTTTTAACTATTTTTACATATTTTATTAAGGAATAACACATTTGGTTTTGTTGATGCTGTTTTCAGTCTGTGTAGCTGAAAGTCTGACTGGGAACCATTGGTAGCTCATACATTGAGCTAGTTCCCATTCTCCATCTTTGGAGATCTTGTAGAAACTCTTACGTTAGGCTGTGTCCCAGCATAACCTCTTTAAGAAGTCTTTCTCCAGAAAATTAAAGAAAGAATTGGGAAGAATGTAAAAAAAAAAAAATCACATGAGCAAAGCTTTAGCACTTTGATTAAATTCCTTTCTTGACAGTATAACTGGGGTTGATAAGAAAGTCCAACTTAAAACGCCTTTGAGACCCTTCAGCAAGATAACAGAACAGTTTCAAGAAAAACTTCAAAAATGCTTTGAAGCATTTATACATTTTTATCAGTTCAGAGTTGATGATGTACTCTTTAGGAATGCACATTTGTTTTACCTCAGGGTTTGTGACAATTGCTGTACATTTCCATCTGTTTTGCCAAATCCATGTGTTCTGTTGTGAGGGTTGGTAATTATGGGCACATTCCTTCCAGAGCTTCTCCATTTGAACTTAACAGGAAAATTGGTCTGTTGATAAGCACTTTGATATTTGCTGATCAACTTCTGTTGCTACTTAGAGGTAGTGGCAGAGCCTACTTTTGAAAGCTGAGGGCTTTCCCTTCTGCATGTTTTGGGTGTCAGATAGAAATTCCTGCAAAAGGCCATGATCTTTCATCTGCTGACATTCACAACTTACCGTTGTTTTAAATACCAAACTACTTAAATTTTAATGCTTCTCTTTTTTTGATTATATACACAGGTAATGAAAATTACTGTCAAATTATTTGAAAGTGTAGGCAGAGGGTTTTTCTTACTAGGGGCTGAACAGGGCTTTCAAATAGTTCCGGAACATATCATAATGTGTGACTGAAAGTGGACCCAATGATCTACATTTGCTTTGTTTTCATTTGGATCAAGCAACTGTGAGCAGCCTGTGCTTTCCTATAGGCATATCCTAACATTCATCTTGGACCATCATTTGAGCCTCAGGAGAGGTACTGCTCCTATATGGCAGAGGTTATGCTGGTGAAAGGTGGATGGCTGAAAACAGGGACGTTTTTCCTCGCAGCCAAGTCTAGGAATGCTCCCATTACCTTTTCTTACCAGAAATGACGTAGTCAGTGACTCTTGTTTTGTGTGATTTCTTTTTTTTCTGCATATTATAGGAATTGCTAGTGCTTGTGTATTTTCATGTTCAGCTCTTCAAACTTGTTGAAGCTTCCCCGTGAACTTCAGTCACAGAGGGGTGTTAATAACTGGGAGTTGCATTTGCTCCTTGATGTCTTTTTCATTTAAGGTAGGAGCTTGAGGCTTTGCTTTGACATGGGTGCCTTTGTCCAGATAAGCAGTAGTAAACTAACAGATTGATTCCCTGGTCTTGAGGGTCTCTGTCTGGAATTAGAGATACTTCTTGTTTCCTTTGCTCTCATAGGTTGAGATTTAGGCTATGTGAAGGACTAGAGTGATGAAGTTGTAGGCTTATTTTAATTCCAGTTTCTGGCAGGCATTCCAATTTCTAGATCTAATAACAGAGTTGCAAATGTTGAGGGAGAAAGAAAAACACTTTCCATCTCTGCTGGGCTTTACTGGTATGCGTCACATTGTAAGCATTTTGATCCTGTTGTCTTCCATAATTATCCAAGAAAACCTGGACTGCATATAGGTGGAACAAAGATAATTTACATTTTTATTCAATTCCAGAGAGGATAGCTCGAGTTCGGGAATACCTGAAATAGTCCTGCTGGTTTTGAATTTGAAAGTTCCTTTTAGGGATAAAGTAGCCCAGCCAGGATTGTTTGTTATTTTAACCTCCTTTTTAATTTTTTGTAATCTTTTTATGTTACAATTTTTATGTGCTGTGGTTCTCCCTGGCAGCCTATTTTCTGTAATTTCTGCTCAGTCTTTTCTGTCAGGCGAGGTATATGGTTTATTCTAACAAATACCATATGAGCAGATTGTCTTTGTATGAAATATTCCTTATTTGCAATGACAAAATAGAGTTGTTGTTCCCAGAAGAGCTGGGCTTACTGTGGGTTTTCTGTAAGTACCATTCCTGAGTAAACCTTTTTGTTCCTAAATCACTTCTGATAAAAACAGTAGAAGCTGGGCATTGCTGCAAGAATATATATGATCTGCATGTGACCATCCTCCTTTTTTTGAAACAAAGATAAGTTGAACTTGTCAAAATTAAAGTGGAGGAAAGAAAAAGTGTAAATAAAAATATCAAGTCACTGTCACTCTTGAGCTATACATTGCTTTACAATGGTGAATTAGTATTCGGCATTTTTTTTGAAATCTGGTGTTTCAAACTGTCTCAGAAACTGTGAAAATTGTGTTCAATAATAACAGTTGAAAAGATTTTTTTAAAAAAGTCATTCTTTGACAGCAGAATGTCTTAATTACTGCATAAGGAAGAGATGATTAACAGATGGCTAACAAAATTTTAATGGTATGTGTTTATGGAACAAGCAGATACTTTATTCATAAGATATAAAGAACATTAATTTCCAAATTGCTTTTCATGTATGTCAAAATTTATACCACCACCCCTGAGGCATTTGTTCTTTGGGACAGAGGATAGGAGGAGGTGGGGTAGAAGATACTTAAAAATAGTAGCTCCTGGTGTTACCTTGTGATCACTTGAAATTTCAGAGTGGCCTCAGATTTTTTTCAGAGAATTGCTTCTTATTTGGAGCTGGTGGGTACTAAAGGCTTTCAGACTGTTTGAAAGCAACCCAATTTTATGTGAAAGAAACTGGGATTTAGGATCAAATCTGATGGAGGATTTGTGGATTTGGCAATATCTAGCAGGTTTTTATTTGTTTTAGAAGTGTGATTCAGCGTGCTGTGTTACACCAGACTGTACAGGAAGAGTGAGGCCTCTGAAGAGATTCCCATGTTGAGCTGAGGACTGCCTTGAGCTAAATGAATTAAAATGTTCAAGACAGGAATGTGTTTTGGAATGGTCTCAGGACCAGCCTCAAGCACTTAAATTGGCTTAGCTAGTAGGAAGTCCCAGAACGGAATTCTTATTTTTCCCTATGCCTATAACTCCAATAAAACTGAGCAGGGATGGCTCTTAGGTTGTTTCTCTCACCTGGGAAGTGGAAGTTCAAACCTACCTCTGCAATTTGCCAAATAAATGCACAACCAAAGAATTATAGGTGGAGATGTTCCCTTCTTGTGTTAAAGGCTTGTGTTAACATGTGGAGGCTCACAGAGGGGAAACCATAAGGTCGTCATCGTGATGAATTGTTGATGCAAGCACATATTCTGAAGGAAGGAGGTTGGGTACCTTCCCTTCCCACCTATGGCAATTAAATAGCCCTGTGAGCAGAGCATGGCATTTGAGAGCTCAGACTTAATTTGTGAGAATTCAGAAAAAAACTAGAGTAGACCTTGGTAACCACAGAATGAGTGTGTAAAATGACTTTGAAACCCCGGAAAAGATGGAACTTTTTCTTTGGGTACTTTATGGATTAAGCAGAAGATGAACAGAAGCTTTTTTCAGGAGAAGGAATAATGATTTTTAGATTTGGGGATTTCAGTTGTGCCTAATTCCAGCATAAATTCTGCATGTGATTATTATGCTGAAAATGTTAGTCACTCCTCTTAATCACTAAATTGCCTTCGGGATTTCGGATAACAATACATCATTTTAAATCTTCATGCATAATTGCAATTGCTCTCAAGATTGCCTGAATGAAACAAAGTAAAATAATTTTCTAATGACACATAGTGATTTAGGTTTTCTGGATAGTTTCTTTTGGTCAGAATTTTAATATCTTTTAAATGTATTCATAGGTAAAAACATCAGAGTTTTATCGATACTCCCGGCAGCTGCGACATGAGGTTGACCAAGCCATGAATTACTTTCATAGCGTTCACCAACAGCCTTTGATGGAAATGAAATCGAACAAAATACGTTCTGCCAAACCCCAGACTGCAGTATTTAGAGGAATGATAGGACACAGTATGGTAAACAGTAAAATTCTTCTCTTGCACAAACCAAGGGTCTGGTGGGAACTAGAGGGTCCTCAAGTACCTTTACGACCAGACTGCCTTGCCATTGTAAATAACTTCGTGTTCTTATTAGGTGGGGAAGAACTGGGGCCAGATGGTGAGTTCCATGCTTCATCCAAAGTGTTTAGATATGACCCAAGACAGAACACTTGGTTACGGATGGCAGACATGTCTGTGCCACGTTCTGAGTTTGCTGTTGGAGTGATTGGCAGGTACGTTTATGCAGTGGCTGGGAGAACCAGGGATGAAACGTTTTACTCAACTGAAAGGTATGATATTACCGAAGATAAGTGGGAATTTGTGGATCCCTACCCAGTCAATAAGTACGGCCATGAAGGGACTGTGCTTGGTAACAAGTTGTATATCACTGGTGGAATTACATCATCTTCAACTTCTAAGCAAGTGTGTGTGTTTGATCCCAGTAAAGAAGGGACAGTAGAGCAGCGAACACGGAGAACTCAAGTGGTCACTAACTGTTGGGAGAACAAATGCAAAATGAATTATGCGAGATGCTTTCACAAAATGATTTCTTATAACGGTAAGCTTTATGTCTTTGGTGGTGTCTGTGTGATCCTGAGAGCCTCCTTTGAATCTCAAGGATGTCCATCTACAGAGGTTTATGACCCCGATACAGATCAATGGACTATATTGGCTTCCATGCCAATAGGTAGGAGTGGTCACGGTGTAGCTGTTCTGGACAAACAGATAATGGTTCTTGGAGGCCTTTGTTACAATGGTCATTACAGTGATTCGATTCTCACTTTTGATCCAGAGGAAAACAAATGGAAAGAAGATGAATATCCAAGGATGCCGTGCAAGCTGGATGGCTTACAGGTCTGCAGCCTGCACTTCCCTGAGTATGTTTTGGAGCATGTTAGACGTTGCAGCTGAAACAGAACGAACAACCCAATCAAATGTAAAAGAGCTATACTAATTTGTTGGAAAAAAAATTACAAACCAGTTGAATTCCTGGAGAGACATTTCCTTGTGTAAAATAACAATGGTCGAATGCTCAAGAGAAACAGGATGTGTGGGGAGTGTACTTACCGATTTTATTAGAAAAGGTGATAGTTGGTCTGACCTTTGTGAAAGCTTTGTTGGTTTTTTTTAACAAACGTAATTGTAAGTATGAGAAAAAATATATATTTTTGAGTCTCCTTTTTTTCAGTAACATTTTACATCCACAACGTGTTCTCTTTTTTTTAATGGCCATTATGCCACTATGCTTTTGAAATAAATTGAGTTTGACAAAATATTTGTGAAAGGAAGAGAAGAAAGATGTTATTTTCATTTTTTTATTGAGCATCAAAATACAGCTCATCACCTTTACATTGGGTACAATCAGGTATAAAGTAACAAAACCAAATCATTCCTTTATTTTATGTTGTCTTTTAGAGGCTTTTCCCATTAACTGCAAAGTACTGTCAAATCTCTAGGCATTTTGTTTTCCCTTATTTACTTGGAAGAAGAATTTTGACCCTTTTGCATGACCCTTTTCCTGGTTTTGTACAGTTGTACCAGTAAGTCTGCCAAAACGCAAATTACACATTTTCTACTAAATTGAAAACAAAGCATTTTTTATATCCAAAACACTGTTTCTATGCTGCCTTCTATTGTCTGTATTGTGTTTGTTGGTGAGTAAAAAATGTATACACTTATGTGCATACACTGTAAAAACTGTATATAAATGCATCTTTTTATGTGCAGTTACAATATTATATTTTAACTAGTGCACAGATTCAGCCATATCTGTTGAATTTAAGGTCTTCTTTCATAAGCTAAATAATTCAAAGTTCTTAAGTGAAACTGGAAGCCTCATTTGGTAGCAAAGTATCTTATCTTTAGTATATACTGATTGATTCAGTAACCTTAAACTCTATATTGTTGCTACATAATGAACTGTTGGTTATTTGTTATTTTATAAATTATATTTTAAAAAGTAAACTCATTTTACCTGAGTTTCTTTTTGGTTTCAATATGCTGCCCAGTTTTCTTTTCTTTATTGAAATAGAAAACATCAATAAGCAAATACTCAGCACTGCTGCAACCCACAGTTATTTTTGGAACTGGATACTGGATATGCTACAATTTATTGTCAACACTTTGCTTATACTCACACTTCAATATGAGTACTCGTATTGAAGTGGTATAATATTTTTGTTGTTATTTAATTATTAACTGTTAAGAACTACTGTGTTTTGAAATGCGGAGTTAGGCAATTGGTTTGGTAGTATAATTTCTGCTTCTTTTCTAAAAACCTGCACAACTATGGCTACTGACTTGGAGTGCCTGAATAGAGATGGCTGGTCCAAGAAGGCTTTGACTATTCCATTGTGTGAACTTGCAGGTATAAATGACAGCAGATTGGTAAGAATTATCTGCCCAGATATAAGTAATAACAGTAACTGCATTTTGACTATCTTTGTGGATGTAAATTAGCCACTTCTAGAACCCAAAGGAAAGATTTGGGGAAGCTGAAGGCTCACAGGTAGTTCAGATGCTGAAACCTGAGCTGCATATTTTGTAAAATCTTATGTTGCTGTGTTTCATTTTAAGCAATAGACTTTACTTTATATGCAGCAATGCAAAATCACTTTATTCAGCATCTTCCAGTCGGAATTCACTGTAGAAAAGGAATGTACAGTACTCAGGGAGTTCAAAAGAATGCACTTACAAAGGGACCAAAATCACCCTAAATTTTTCATATTAAAAATAACACCTGCTTGTGTAAATGAAGTTTGAAATAATAGAAGTTAAAATAATGTGTAGAACTTCTCATATTGTGTTCCGGTATCTTTGTAAGAATTATGTTCTGGGTTGAAATATGAGTATTTGGAGCTATATGGCAAGTCGGTGGATTTTTAGAGTTTGTTTATTGTTAGAAATGATTTATTAATCAAATATTTTCACGTGTTTTAAAAGAAAGAGGGAATATTTGCCATCATAGCTTTAGTGATAAGTTATTTACACTAGAAGAGACTGGACCAAATATTAATTTGGTCAGCATCAGCCTTCTGATGCAGACTAGTTTGCAGCTAAATTTGTGGTTTTTATTAAGAATTCAGTTTACTGAATTAGAAATCTAATTTATTTTCTTGGTAGCCTAACTTAAAGCAAATGTGGCTTACACTAAAACCTCAGTTTCACTGTGAGATTTGTGTACATCACCCTACATAGGGAGAGGTAAACTGACTCTGGTAGGTGCTGGGCGTGTGCTGACTGTACATAGTTCATGGAATGTTGGGGCACAAGAGAAGAAAAAAATTTTTTTTGTTGTTGTTGTTTGTTTGTTTGTTTTTGTCACCAGCTCATTTCTCAAGAAGTTAATGGAGCAGCAAGCTAATCCTGTGTGAGGCAGCTGCTAAGGGCACCTTATGTAGAGTAGAGTACTTCACTTGATGCGGGGCCAGTGCCAGTGTGGGGAGCAGCCCTGGCTCTGGATATCTGCTGTTCAGGAGTCAGATATCTGTCTTAGAGACATGGCCAAGACTTCATCAAAAGTAATGGTAAGGATAGAGGTGTCTCAAGTTACATTTTTGAGTCTGCATTTAAGCGCCTTCTGAAGCTCTGTGCACTCAGCAGCTGCCACTAAATTCATTGGTGAGTGCTGACACTTGACAAATGAAGAATCAGATTGGTTTTGGTGCTCTGCTTTTAAGCTCATATTTATCTTCAGGTGCCCAGTTCTGAAAGATCTTGTTCAGGATTTCAGGATTGTAGTAGTAATTGTTCTGTAAAATTATAATTGAACTGTTGGTTTCAGCTTCCCTGAAGCTGTGTCTCCATTGAGAGGCTGGCTATAACCTTTCCAGCATTAGAGATGGTTGGAATTTGCTTGGGATTAGAATGGTGGGGTTGTGTGAGAATGTTTTATCAATTTACATATCTACCATGCTTTTATTATTTCAGACTTGAAATACAAAAATTTGCTTCTCTTCTCTTTTATACTGCAATGGAACTTTTGGGACAGTTACTTTGGTTACTTGGAGGGATTTCTTTTAATCTATTTTTTTTTATGTTTGCTCTTAGTATTTAGCTCCAGATAATTCAACACCTTAATAGGCACAAACCTAAGATGACTAATGAGAATTGCCTATTACTATCAAATTGTGAGCATTATGGTCAGATTAAGATGTGTTTTAAAAAAACATTTAAATGCCTCTCATTTTTCAAGGAAAAGGTAAGTTATGATCTCTGGTTATTAGATTCAGGGGAGGTTCTCCTATTCCCACCCCATAATGGAATACCAGCAAATCTAATGTTACCCACATATTTAAAATTCAACATACTACTTGCTTTGAAAAGCAAGTGTACTTGTCTTTTTTTTTAGAAAGGTGGACATAGTGAGTTACAATCTTGGGGTTTTTTTCACATCTATAGAAAAAATGTTTCAGCTTCATTTCTTAATTTAGCAACTAACTTCAGGAGGAAATTTTCTTTTCAAACAAGACAATGGACAAAAAGCACAGTGTTCCTGTAAAGGGACCGGATACTGCCAGCTCCCATTTCACATGCTCCTAGGTCTGTTTTTAGAGGGCAGATTTTTTTTTATAAGTACTGCATAAGAGCTCACTTTCTGCCACAAAGTGTTGGTAGTTTCATTGTGGGAGGCATCAGCTGGCAAAAAGAAACTTCAGGAATATTTTTCCCCATGAATTCAGCCGGAAGGAGGCAGACCTTGGTTTTACAGAGGTCCTGCTGTTTCAGGAAGCACTGCTAGCAAGTGGCAGCATATGAGCTACCTGGCAACCTGCTTTTATGTTACTTGCTTTTGAAAAATGTGGATGCCCTACTTCCTGCAGTATGATAGCAGTCCTGTTAGAACTAGCTCTGGGATATTATTGACTGTAATATTTCCCTGGTTCCCAAGATTTGCAGCTATTTATTCTTGAGGCTCTCCTGCCTTAGGATCCCAAGTGCTGCATTTCCTCATGCTGATAATATGGTAACTACTTGTGTCAGGGATGAAGCTTCACTTGACACTCGGGGAAACAAAGATAAAATTCAGCAGGTACAAATTCAAATTGATATAAAAACCCCCATTGCTTAACTCATTATGTCCATTCTTTAGCAAAGGGAGGGTAAGCATTGTGGGGAGACACTTAACAGTTCTTTAAAATAAACTTCTAGTTTGTGTCAGCCGGAGTATGTCAAAGGCTTTTTAGAAGCAGTCACATTTGTAGAGGTATTTTACCTTTTTAATATACTTTTTCTTAAAAAAAAAAATAGTGAATTGGACCTCAAATTATTTTAACACTTCAGATGTGGACTTCACACATGTGAGTAGTCCAGTACAAAGAAACAGAAAACTGTAAGGTACTTAAAGGAAAACATGTAAGCACAAGTGTTACTAAGCCTGTGCTTAAGAGTTTATCGAGTTGGGGCCATCAGAGAAAACATCCCTCCTGCTCTCCTGCTAATAAATATATACATATATATATATATATATATATATATATATATATAT
>VXBU01018636.1:56071-98965 GCA_013400315.1 Bombycilla garrulus | reverse complement strand
TATATATAGGTGGTGAAGTTACTTGAATAAGCATCTGTCACATGTGGCGGGGGTTTACTGAAGGAGAGGGGGAAAGAACATAACTGGAAAACTATTTAAACAGAGCTTGCTGGTGTCCTGTAGCTAACATTGAGATTTTCATGTTTGTTAAACAACTTAAAGCTGCTTAAAATAAATAGTAATGACTACTTTTGCATCTGTATTCTATTTTTGAAAGTTGCTGAATAACTTGAAAATTTCCATTTGTGGGGGTAAACGTCATAAAACATAGTTGTATGTGGCAGGTGGCAGAAAAACTAATTTGTTTTGAGCACAGCTTTCCTCTGTGTCCCTCTACTAATTTTTATTAACTTCTCTATGTTCAATTTATCTAATCTTTTAAAAGTAGCTTTCAAAAATCAATTTTAAATACCTTTGGATTAATATTAAGTTGGTAGATAGGGGGAAATAATTTCTATTTGCAGATAGTTTTTATTTATGGCTCTGGTAGAAAAATCTTTCTGTAAATCTAGGAAATGAAGTGCTCTGTAGGACTGTAAAGTTAGCTATATTTAGGGGGGCTTTTATTACCTCAGTGGGACCCACCTAACTTTTATGTCAGTGTTGGAGCAGGTGAAGGGAAGAGTGAATTACGTTTTTATTTTAAATATTTTTCCCTATATATTGTTATTTTTGTAGATCTTTTTAAAATAAATTATTATATGCTGGAGATTGCAATTCCACTATAATATCCCACAATTCCAGTGTACAATATCAGATTGTTTGTATTGAAAAGAATGTATTTGATAAGTTAACAGGAAAAGTTATTTTCAAACTGTACTGTGTTTGTGTCTAGCTATTGGAAATACTTTTCCTATAGAAAATTAAAATGTATATGACCTCATATTTACATTCAGATTAACTGTCAAATGATTACCCTAGGGCTGCTATAAACTTCTCAAAATTATTTAAGAATTGCCTATTTTTAACTGTTTTAAAGCAATTTTTTTTTTTTTGCAGAAAGTAATTTTCCCTTGCTATGGATGCAGTATGCTCAGACTTGCATATGTGCTCTATTTGGGTTTCAAGCTGAAAAAAATGTATAAAATGTGTATAAAGAAAAGTGTAAATAAAATATTTTTAATCTTTAAACACTCTTGTGTAAACTTTGTAATACTCAAAAATGTAGTGCACCTGGATTATTTTCTCCAGGACTTTAGAGATGACTCAGTTAAACAGCTCTTCAAAACTGTCTTGTTGCAATGTTTCTGTAAGATTTTTTTAAAGTTATCCCATCAAGTTGGATGTGCTTATATAAGCAACTTCAAGCTCTTCTCTTGAGCTGTATTTTACATCTTCCCATCTTAATTGCTGAAGTGTGTTTATCTGTTTACTCTGCACCTCAAGCTTGAACGGATGTTTGGAGTTGACCTGGTTGTTCCCTTTGTCCCCGGGTGTGAAGTCAGGAATTCCTGCTGCCAAGGCTGAACACGCAGGGCAGCAACCAGGAGAGACCCGGCACCGAGGGCTCCCAGGCCACGTGTGTTCATTGCTCACTTGGACCTCCTGCCAGAAGGCCAGGGTATCATTCCAACATTTCCTGTAACAGCAGAAACTTCCTTTCAGGATTACAGTGTCAGATCAGCATTCAGTACCAGGGAGGGGAGCAGGGTGGGAGGGCAGGTAAAACAGGTTATAATCCTATTTTCTCAAGCAGTCCGATGAAAACCTTCCTTGTCAGTCCATTGCCACACTTTTCCTTTCTCTGTCACTATTTTGTCAAGTCTCTCTCAGATCAAAGCCCCTGGTTTAAAAGTCTGCTGTCAAGAATGTTTGAAAATAACTCTGGTGGGGTTTTTTTAATATTGAATTCTATAATAGCATTTTAATTTCATTTTAATAATTCAAAATTCTTTAAACTTGATTTGCATAAAGTAACTTTCCCCATCCCCCACTCCTTTCTCTCCTTTTTTTAGTACCTTTTCTTCATCCTACACAATGTACTGTTTAATTGGAGATTGCTGTGGATGAATTAAAGGGAGGAAGTGCCACTTTTAATTGTGATGTGTCCCCATTTTGAGTTCAAAAGGAGACCAAATGCATTAGACTGATACAGTGGAAGAGAGGATGACAGTCTTTTCACAATGTAAATATTATTTATATTCCTTTTTATTTGCCTTTTTAATTTCCCTTCTCAGTGAGCCAGGGTGAATTTTTGGCAATACCTTTTTTTCCAAGATGTCACAATGCCTCACTTTACTTACTTGTTAGCACCTCTGTAGTTCATCAGGCATCTTTAACAAATTTTCCATTGTTTCATTAAGAGCTCTCACATTTTGACTGGTTCATACCAAATTCTTAACTTTTTTTTTAATATGTGGCCTTATTTTTTGGCAGTAGTTAGTGATCTGTGTTTGCTTGTATGAAATTAATGTTATTTTGGCAAAGGGCTAATTTGGTGAATGGCTTCTATACTCTTTGCTATAAATTATCCTTGTTGACATGAAATTCTTAATTTCAACAGCTGTTCCCCCTTTGTTATGGATTGGTGTTTTGGGGTTCTGGTTTTTGTGTTTGCGGTTGTTTCTTTGTTTGTTTCTTTTTTTAATCCATTAGCTTCATAATACAAAAAGGCAGAGCGTTGCTTTGGGTGTTGCACAGATTCTGTATCAGTTCTGTACCTTTGAGTTGATAACACTCTTGTGGATATGTGATCCCCTAGCCAGCCTGTCAAATCTTGCTGATGGTTCAGAGTCATCCTTTACCTGAAGTACCACCTGGTCCAAAGCAACTTGCTTAGCATGTGCAAAAACTTCATTCAAGGAAGAGAGCAGGGAATATGTGTGAAGGCAGCTTCAATTTCTTGTTTTCATCAACACTTTCCACTTCTTCCTTCAGTTCTCTAGTTGTGCTGACAGGTGCTTTGGGCAATGTTTACAGGTGAGAATAAACCTCATCATGATGTCTGTTTAAGCCTGCAGTGACTGCTCAGTCATCCATCCATTGGAATGAATGCCAGCATTAGGCATCGAATGCTGAGCATTCTAGATTGATGGTATGTGGTATTTAAAGGAACTGAAAAAATACTCTTTACTATGTATTTGATATCTTCAAATGTCTCCTGGTGGTGTCACCCTTGGTAGCATTTCTCCTGTATTACAAATAAATGTTCAATAAGTGGTGCTGAAAAAAAAAATGTTTTCTAATGAGGCAGAAGGCTTTAATGATTAACCCTTTTATTGCACTATTTAATTTTACCAGATAGCTGTATCTCTCTTCGGCTTAAGCAGGCAGGCTCCTTTCCCACAGCCTTTTCAACATGTCCTCAGGCATGTTCTAAACATTGGTTTGTTTGAAGTTGTCATGTGTTTCATCTCATAGGTTTGAGTTACACCATGTAATTATTTTTTTCTGTGTGAGCATCCTTTCTTTCCTGTGGTGAATTGTGCATGGTATGGGTCTGTTTATATGTACTTGAGTGCTATTGATGAGACTTTCTAACTTTGCCATCCTTTCTTTATCAAAGGAATTACATAATGTCAACAGAAACCAAGTATTTCTTCTGTGTTTAAGTTCTGTCATTTCAGGCTAAAAATTCTGGGGTGGTCAGTGGTTTCCTCTTGTGTTTACCTTCCCAGATTTCCAAAGACATACAAAATGCATGGGATTGTGCTTCTGTCTTGATGGAAAGCATGGCTTAAGTGCTTCCCCTGTGTTGGTATAGTGATGACCTTTATTTTCACTCCTGGAAAGCAAGGAATTGATCTGCTATCATCCTCCACCTCTCAGAAACTCCTCTTGGCAAATTCATGCCCAGGAAAAAGTCCAAGTTACTTAGGTGTCCTTGGTCAGCTGAGGGTGTTCCACAGGATTTGCCTTGTGTAACACATGCTTTCACTTCTTCCTCTGGCTCTTACAGGTAGTTCTGCAAGGATTTTTTCATCTAACACAGGTGGCAGCTTGATACCAAGAAATGAATTTGAATTTATTATGGTGAAATCCAAAATACAAAAGTTTCAGAAGAAGACATTTCAGAGATCAAAAGCTTTTTTTTTAAATCTCTATATTTTTTCTTCTCCTGATTCGGAGTTCATTTATTGTAATCAGGAAGTTATTGTCAAGTAATAGCTGTTCCTAATCTTTCTCCTGACAGATTATCCAAAGCACTGAAAAGCATTGTGTAGTCAGAAGGAAACAAAAAAAAAGGTGATGATAATTCACTGAACTGGTTTCATGACTTTTCATGGTCTTAAAGTTGGGAACTGATCCAATTAACAACCTTCTTGGAAGTGTTTTAGCTGTTTTCTGAAAGGGGTGATTTTGATTTAGTGCTGTTCTCTGAAAACAAGGGGAGTGAGACCGACCTCTAGGTAAGTTAAATAAACTAAATACTTCAGCTAAGAAAATCTCAGTACAAAGTTGTTAACACCCAAATAATAACCAACTATACTCTGCAGAACTTATGCTCCTTAAAAAGTGATCAGAGTTTCTCAATTTTGGTTTTGTCCTAGTTTGGCTGTGCAGAGATTTTTATTTTTCCCATGGTAAAAATTAATTACAAGAATGTATTTTTTGCTAAACTTGTTAAACCAGGGTAGAAAGCTAGAGAGAGATCTGCTCTCAGATCTGCAGCCGTGTTCAGAGCAGGGCAGAACACATTAAAATGACTGAATGGGTTAGCAATTTTCCAGTACTTTAACTTTTGATGATTTATACATCTGCTGTGGATGGAAATCATCCAATATCCTCCAGGGATAATGCCTGGAACCACACATACAATTTACCTGTTTCACATTCCCATTTTCTGTAACAATGGATTGATCCCTCGGGCTTTTCAATTAATGAAATTGCCACTCTTGATGCTAAGGCAAGTTGCTCCTATTTGTAACCCCCAGTTTCTGGGCCCATGTCATTCCCTGCATTGTTATATGCAGAGAGGAGTGAGAACCTGTTTGATCACACTTGAGAAATGTGACATTTTTCTCATCTATACAACAGCCAAAGCAAGCTCTAAGGCATTGCAGTTTTTGGTGTGCCAGCAGCATGTTGTACTAATTTACGAGGCTGAGGAGGTGGTTTCAAACTGTGCTCGATGGAAGCAGTTAAAAGTAAAGACTCTGTGCCCTATTACCCCGTGCTCCCTCGGTTCCCACACCACGAGCTGCAATCGTGCCAGCCACAGTCCTTCTCCAGAGGGAGTGGGGGTTGACATCAATAGCGGCACATTAGGAGTAGTAGGGGACAACGTGTGTTAAACAGACAAGGGATCATTAGGGGAAACCGGCTAAATGACCGTTCTCGTTAGTGCTTGTGAGACACCCCTGGAATGTGTCCTAGAGTTCCCTAAAGACACTTCAGGATTAAACTTGTGTAAAGCTGGGTGTTGCTCCTTTGTGGCAGATGCTCCCAGAATGGAAGCCGTAGTGCAAGGTACCAGATGTGATGGGTTTTAACGAGTATCAGGCAAAGGAATGCAAAGGTGCAAACCCAGCCCAAACAAATGCCATGGTACTACAGAGCAAGGAACTGCAGAAGGACTCCCTGACTAATGAGTGATCTGCACAGAAACCGGATTATGTCCCAAAAAAGGGCATTTTGCTTGCAGAGGGAATGTGTACCTTTAATTGAAAATTATTTGGTAGACCTAGAAAGTAGTTCAGATAAATAATGTACTATATTTAATATGCATGCATAATTATGAAGATATGTAAATCGAGACATTTGCAGGCAAATGAGGTAAAGCTATTCACATCACCTTGCTAAGAAATTAGGGATTACTGTGAAAATAATTTTTAAGGTAATAAAAATTCATGCTCAAAATGTATCAAAACTGGACACTATGTAGGACCTTTCTTCTTTTAGCCTCAGTTGATTTCCAGAATACATCCTGTTCAGCTGAAATCTGAGGTGCATTTGAATTTTGAAAGGAGGTGGGCTTTGTTGTGATGGGTACCTAAGGGCATCAAAAAGCTGTTTGTGTTCTCACTGCTACTGGTAGCCTGTTATCTGTGCTTGACTAGGCAATCCACACATCTCTGTTGGTGGTATCAACCACTTGTTGATGGAATGACAGAAGAATTATTCATTGCGGCTGGAAGGAGTAGCTGGAAAATGTGGAACCAGAGCTACTGGTGGTTGCAGCGAGAAGCCAAGAATTTGAATTAGGGAAGGAACATTTGGGTTTTTAACCATGGTAATATCAAAAGTGAAATAGACCCAGTTGAATTACACTGGGGTTTTTGCATTATATGTCTCTCTTTTACCTGTCCCTTGTCTTAGATTATAGAATCTTCATTTGAAAAGAACAGAGTGTATTTTGGATGCTGTCAAAATGTGACAAAGATGGTGAGACAACAGGTGCTGAAATTCAAATCCTGGTTTCCCTCAGATGTGAATGCAGTAAAGACTTCGCGGCAATTAAAGGTAGGTCAATGGGAAAGCATAGATAGCTCTGCAATGGCATCTGTTCTCAACACCCAATTTGCTTCCTGAATGTGTGACTTCAGACCTCGTAGCTGCCAATAAAGTGCTCCTGACAAATGTCGAGAAACGACCCGCCTTAAGTAGAAAAAGCACAAGGTAAGTTTGGCTCTAAATAAGACAGTGTCATTAAAGAGGAAAATCTGTTCAATTTTGAATAGTTTTGTTTTTATTTAGGAAGTGAATAAAGTAGAAAGGATGAAGGAGTATTCTTATGGACATGCCAACTACTCCCCCTCACAAAGGCATTGTGAAAATCTGTCATCGTGCATCCAATAAAAGCCAGTTCAATTAGCTGCCTAACAGATATGTGCTAAAAGTGACAGGAACCTGAGAAACTGATCTGTGCTTTGCAGAGCCCCAGCAAAGCTATGTACCTGACCTGCCCGCTCCCCACGCTGTGCCTTGTGTGGGCATTCAGAGCACCAGGCTCACAGCACTGGGTGAAGCTGCTTAACAGCTGAAGGTTCGACTTACTGGAGCCCTGTGGTTGTGTATTTCCTATTAACTACATATTTTCAATTAACTTGAAGAGAGATCTGCCAAACAGCATTCTTTCCACTTAAAACACAACACAAACAAAAAGCTCTAAGAGGCGGAATCACAATTTATTTTATAAAGACATCAAGACCCAATTCTGAACAGGCTGGCAAAACTGTAATGACAAATCATGGTATTTAAAAAAAAAATTATTTGTTTTAATGAGAAAAGGTGCCTGGAAAAACATGGGGGATGTTGGGGTTGTTTGTGCATTCGTTTTAATATTCAAGAAGATTTAACATGAAGGAAATCATAAAAATAAACCAGCCTTCCAGAATTATAATGTTTTCCAGTGATCACTGTGAGTAGGTAACTTCACTGGTATTTGATGGACAGATGTTAGACACTCATATTTTAACATTAATTGCAACAAGTCAATTTTTTTGCTACAAATATAAATCTAGAGCAAAGAACTAATTGTATTAATAGTAAAGCACTGAACTTATTTTCCTGGCCAAAAAATAAACTGTAAACAATCAATCTAATACAACATTATGAAAACTCAGACAGTAAAAGCTAAGGCAGAGGATTGGAGATCAAGTATCTTAAATTGCATTTCTGCCTGTGCTGACATAGTTTATGAACTGTGGCAACATTTTCAAGCTTCTCTGAGCTGCAGTTTTCTGAAGGAAATGTGTCTTTCCACAAGTGTTTAGAAAAGCCAATTACCAAGGAGAGAGAAAAATACTGGCATGCAAAATTAAACTGAAATTTGCTAGAGGTTCTTACATTAGAAACAGCCAAGAGTCAATCATGCTAAACCTCTTTATTCTGCGGCCTGAGCAGCAGAAACTTCAGCTCCCTTTTAAGCCTGACAGTGTTTTGGACTGTGCATAATCCATTAAGGCATACATTATCCTTGTCCCAGGGAAATTTTGCAGGGACAACCTCCTCCAGCATAAGAGAAGAATACATGTACATGAAAGCAAATATATTTGTATTGTTCTCTACAAAGGTTTTCCCATTTACTTTAATCAGTCATATAAATAGTTTTAAAGATTAACTTGAACATTAACCAAAAAAGTGCACTGAAGATGCCTGAGCTAATAAAATTATTTGGATTAAATTTTTTTAAACAACCATCTGTTCTTCAGATATTTCTATCTGTGTTACATAATTGTATTAATAATTGCTGTATAGCCACTACATATAGATTGATGAAAAAAATACATATTTGTAACATTTATACCATTTTATGTCTAGAAAGAATTGGAATTTTCTTTACTGTTCATGTACCAAACTTAAAAATACAGTGTATTTGAAATATTCTTATATCTGCCTCCTGCAGAAATTGAGGAACAGTTGATCGTACCCATGGCATGGGACTTAGCTTTGGTTGAGAGCTAACCAGAGCAGGTGCCATTTTTTACCTTGATGTCACCACTTCTCTTGTGACAAGAGTAATTTTCAGCTTTGAATGTTTTCTTTCTCAAACTCATTGAGAATTATTTATAAAATGTATCAAGAAATGCAACTGCTTTGCAAAGTACACCATCACTCCACATCCTGACAAAACCTCCACAACATGCTGCAAAATCAGTTTTCCACAAACATTTGCCTCACTCTGGCTGCTTGTATTCTGTAAGTGTAACTGTGCAAAGCATGGTGCAGTGGTGAAAAAGGACAATTCTCACTGATTGGTCATTTAGGTACATTTTGGGTTTAACTCTTTCATGCTAAATCTCTATAACCAAATCCATAATAAAATATCAGTATTGTCTGTGGGTACTGGAGCTCATCTTGTACCATCTGTTCATAGTATTTCTGCTGTCCCATGAATTTGGCCTGTTAAGGAGCATTGCCCAGTTCTGCAATGCAGTAGTTAAACTTTGTCCTGCTATAGCTGCTTCTGTTAGGTCTATTAAGAATCCACAGTAAACAAATGTAGGAATTTTAAGAGAGAACGACAAACATTATCATCACAAAATTGTACAAGAGTGCATACCTTGTCTGTCTTTCCACAGTACTGTTCCTGATGAACTATTTGCTACCATATTCTTCAGGTAATTTACCTTTTGCATTAAAAATCTTATAAAAATGTTTTCTAGGACTAACATGATGCTATTAATATTCTAAAATCAATACTAGCTTTTTTTCAAGAAACTGTGTTTCTTGAACACATCCAGGGATGGTGACTCCACCGCCTCCCTGGGCAGTCTGTCCAAGTCCATTTTCTGACAGAAATTTAACACTCCTCACTTCTGATATTCATCTCCTGCTGTGTCACAAGTCAGTCACTGTGGGATGTACACGAGAGCCTCCCTTGCCACAGATGTGAGCAGAAAATCTTGCATCTGACCAACCCACTTAAGTGAGCTGCGAGATGCCACAGGGGACGCAGAGACCAAAGAGTGTAAAAATACTGAGAAAAGGGTGCTTGATTTTTATTTTTTTTTTAATTAACTTTAATGAGATTAGAAGGGCACAGAACCCTATCCGTACACTAGCCCCATTGTGTTGCTTATGGGGCTGTGTATTGGATTAGTGCTGAACACAGGGTTGATAATACAGAGATGTTTTTGTTATTGCTGAGCAGGGCTTACACAGAGCCAAGGCCTTTTCTGCTTTTCATACAGCCACACCAGCGAGGGGCTGGGAGTGCCTGGGAGGAGACACATCTGGGACAGGTAACCCCAACTGATGAAAGGGATATTCTGTCTTCAACACATGAGTAACAGAAACATTTCTGAATTATAACACCTGTGTTCAGCAGTAATCAAATACACAGCCCCTTACCAGCCACTGTGAAGAGAATTAACTCCACCTCAAGCAAAATCCGCACACCCATCCAAATTACACTGGCAATGAGACAGAAGAACAATTAAGCTGAGGGAGGGTCTGGAGCACAAGTCCTGTGAGGAGCAGCTGGGGGTGTTCAGCCGATGGAAAGGAGGCTCAGGGGTCACTTTATCACCCTCTACAACTCCCTGACAGGAGGGTGTAGGCGGGTGGGGCTCAGACTCTTCTGCCAGGCAGCCTGCGACAGGGTGGGAGGACACAGTCCCAAGCTGTGCCAGGGAAGGTTTAGGTTGGATATTAGGACTAATTTCTTCACAGAAAGGGTGGGTAGACATTGGAATGGACTGCTGATAGAGACACCGTCCCTGGAGGTGTTTAAGGAAGACTGGATGTGGCACCCAGTGAATCACACAATCACTGCTTTGGAAAAGACCTTCAAGATCATCGAGTCCAACCCGCGCCCTAACGCCTCAACTAAACCATGGCACCGAGTGCCACATCCAGTCTTTTTTTTAACATATCCGGGGACGGTGATTCCACCACCTCCCCTGGCAGGCCATTCCAGTACTTTATCATCCTTTCCATGAAAAACTTCTAATATGCAACCTGTATTTCCTTTGTCGCAGCTTGAGACTGTCCCCCCTCGTTCTGTCAGTTGCTGCCTGGAGAAAGAGACCACCTGACTACAACCACCCTTCAGGAAGCTGCAGTTAGTGTCTAGTTGACAAGGTGGTGTTCAATCACAGGTTGGATTCGACGACCTCAGAGGTCTTTTCCAACCTAATTAATTCCGTGACCCTGTGACTGAATCTGTGATCTCTGAACAGCCGAACCTTCTTTATTAAGGCTGCAAGGTAACAGGCCGAGCCAGCTGCGGGGCTGAGGGCTGGTATGGAAGCCTTTCCGGCACTCCGGCACCTCGGTTTTGTCCCCCCAAGCGCTGAGGCGCCATTCCCTCCGCCCGTGTTCCCACAGGATCACGGAACCTCCCCATGGAGGCTCCCGAACGGCGCTGGGCGGGGCCAGCGCGTGACGTCACGGCGCGGTGACGCCATCGCTCCGTCGCCGCGCGCCCGGCGCCGCCATGTTGAAGGTGAGGAAGGGTCCCCGCGGCCCGGGCGGGCCCGCAGCGCTCGGGGCTGCCCCGCTCCCGTCTGCCTTTAACTCCTCGCAGGCTCGCGGCTCCACTCTCCTTGCAGCTGCTTAACCGCTCCTTTTAGCGCTTCAGAACCGCGTGTCCTCCGTGTTGCATGAAAAGAGACACGTGCCTTACTTCAAATTGTTTCTGGGGTACATCCGCGCGCAGCTGCTTTGCCGCGGAGTTGGGATTTGTGCATGCAGATCATATTCCTTCTTTACGGCTGCTTCTTATTTTGAAATTGCTTCCAGCAGCGAGGAGCTGTGTTAGCGCAGAGTTTGGGTTGGTGCAGTTGTCGCTTGAAAGTGTCAGTTTGATCTTGCAAAGTCTCCCTTTTAGTGCATGGAGGTTGTCAGTGAAACTTCGAAAAGTCTGCCTTTTACTGCATGAAGGTTGCCAGTGAAACCTGGGAGAGGCGCGATCCGGCTCTCGCTGTCTCAAAGGTCTTTGCGTCTGATGAGAGCAACCCCAGAGCCCATCAGGCTAAACGCAAGCTCTGTGTGCCAGTCACATCGTTTTTATGGCTGCTCGTTTAAAAAAAGATAACAAACACCAAAACCTGGTGATGCTCGATTGTTAGTATTCATTTTCCTTGGTACCATTTTCTATGTGAAATACTGTGATATATCTAGATATCAATATATTGATTATGCTAAATACTAACATGTAACTGAAACACGAGAAGTTCTGTCTCAACATGAGGAAGAACTTTATGTTGAAGATGGCAGAGCACTGGAACCCCTGCCCAGGTCGTGGAGTCTCTCTGGAGACATTCAGACCCACCTACCTGGACATGTTCCCGTGTCAGCTGCTCCAGGTGACCCTGCCTTGGCAGGGGGGTTGGACTGGATGATCTTCACAGGTCCCTTCCAACCCTGACAATTCTGTGAGTCTGTGACACTGGCGTGCTGAGCCCTTGCTTGCTCTGCTCTTGTCACAATTTCTTTTCTCTTTGTGTGCTTTAATGTTGGAATTCTGTGCTTGGAATAACTGAGAATTCCATAATTGATACTGAATTGTCATTAGAGGGCTTGTAGGTGAACCTGTGCATTTAGGCATTGTAAGCAATATCAGTACTTCTGTACAGCCATTGAGGATTTAGGTGCTTTGGGCCACTCTGATGTTATGCTTCTGAGAGCCAAAGGGGAAGGTGGCCTTTTGTCCAGGATATTTGTGTTTCAGGCACAGGAGTGTTCAAGCATTTGGATTTTGGTTTTATGTTTTTATAGTTCAGGGTGAGAAATAGGAGGAAGAAAGAAAAAGAAGAAAAATTAGGTGGTTTCATACATTAGGACCAGTACCAACCTTCTCAAAAGTATGCTCAAGTTTTTCCTATCTGGTGTCTAAAGATAAAATTGAATTCTTAGCTACAGAGGTGTAAACGTATCTTTTTGGCTTAAAATTACTGCAGAGCATTGTCAATAGAAAAGAATGTCCGCTCTGCTTTTCTGATACTGACTGAGTGGCTGTAAGACTGGCAGGCTGAAGGCACAGCTCAATCAAAATGTTTTACTGAACCAGTTGTTTCAGTAATGTGTGGCTAGTATGGAATTCAAAAATGAGATCCTAAAGGGAGTTTTGGAAACAAAAAGTACAGCAGTTGATCGTTCATATTCCCAAATAAATACTTCTCTGTGTGCAAATATGCTGTATTTCAGCAGCAGTTCTATCTGTCCCATAAGGTAGCTGATGTAGGGGACCTTTGCAGTATGGCTTGAACAGCACATTTAAGAAGAAATTCAACTTGCACTTTCAGAGGTTAGTTTCATTGTGTTGAAAAGTAAAACCAATGGAAAACATCTGCACTTCAGTATCTTGATAATATAAACAGTTGACATTTTCAGTCTGAGTAGTTTTGTGATCACTGATACTGTTTTGTGAAAGCCAGGTGCTTCCAGTCTTGTGCTCTGCTGTTTGCGTTTTTATATCAAAATCTCAAATATTTAAAACATTTGGTTTTACTGTTTCTCCTGGTGAAACTTAGGACCATTTACAGTATTTGAAAACGTATTTCAGAATGAAAATGCATTTAGATTTTTGCCTTTTCAGTGACAGAACAATTTTGCAGTGAAAAAAAGAAAGATTGAGGAAATAAACTCTACAGCTATTAATGGTTAGTAGTGTTTGTTTTTGTCCTGGCTAACAGAAGTATGTGAAAAGTGTTTAAGCAAACACTGTTAAAGATTATCCTTGTCTTTCCTTGGCTGTGAAACATATGATCCTGTCATTGTGGTGTTTCATTTACAGTGACTTAGTAACGAGTCCATAAATTCAGACAAGGAAAAGCTTCCATTATAAACAAGTTTTTCCATACCTTTTGACCCATCAGATCCCTCATGTCTTCCAGAAAAGCAATCCTGTGACCTAGTTCTTGTGTGCTGTTTCTCTACACTTAAATGAACATTTTCAGGAGGTCTGACAACTATAGAGTCTAATTTTTAATTTGAGGAGTCTCTTGGTTACATTTAATAAACATTACACCTGCAAAGCAGTGGAAGAAATTTAAGATGCAAATGCTTGACTTCCTGCAAGAAGCTGATGCAGTGTGGATAATTTTAAAGCTATTTTCTAACAGTTCTGCAACAGACATACAGAGCAATTGTGCCGTGGCTGGGCCAGCATCCAGCACCACAGCACAAAGGATGTGCTGGTTTGACACAAGCAGCTAGGTCAATGCAACAGACCCTGCTATTTGTGAAGAGGTCTTGCTGCCTTCTCCTTTCTCATCCCCTCTCCCCTGGCCCACACAGTTCCTCTGGTGCTTGTCAGGCTGTTTCATGGAAGGGTTCCGTTTGCTAAGCCCGCACAAAGCTCTCCGCTTCTCTTTCAGGGTTAATCTTTTGCCAAATTGGCGAGGTGAAATTGCCTCACGGTGGAAGCATCCGGCCACCAAAGCTAGGGCAAGGTGAGCAGCAGGACTTCTGGGAACCAGTGCTGGAGAGGAGCCAGACGCCTCTGTTTGGTGTTAGATCCACTCGAAACCTGATCCAGCAAAACACAGGCTGTTGTAACTCTGCGCATTTCCCTGAGCAGTAACAGGAGCATGAGACACTGAAAGCTTTCCCATTTCAGCTGACGTTTCTGGAGTTATATTTTGTTGTTAATAAAGATGTGCGCTTGCTGGAAAATGCTCTCTGGGCATTCTTGATTTACTGGCAGCTAAGATTTTTTTTTATTCTGTTTTTTTTTTAAGTTGAAGCAGACTTTCCCATGAAGACATTCAGTTTAGAGTAGGTCCTGAATATTGGAAGAATTCTATCCACCTTACTCGTGGTGGTTGTGTTGTATGATTGGATTGAATTTGAAGTATTCCAAAAGCAGTCAAATAATTCATGTTTCTTACAGAAAAGTAGGAGACATTCCTAAAATTCTTAGCAAGTATTGATTTTGTTCTGGTATTTTTCCTAAATCTAGATGCAGATATTAAGTAGAAGTAAAACACTGAACTTCTTGGTACTGACTATGGAAAAATGGAGGTATTATGGGCATTCACAAAGCTGTTTAAAATATGAATATAAACTTGCTATTTAAACTGAAAAAGTTAATACAGAAATTAAATGAGAGAATACAATATATTTTTGAGATAAAAACTGATGAGATTAGCATTTATGTCTACCGTCTCCTTTAGCCTCCTTTAGGCTTTTCCAGTTACCATCTGAGTGGTTCAGCTGTTACCATTTGAGTGCCTGAGAGCATTAGATTGTGTACTGCTGACCCTCCTTTCTCCTAATTTCCAAGCACCTTACTATATCACTTCTTACCATGTAGAGGGACATAAACATTGTCTACCTGGCTGTGTTCAAGCATGTTGCCATTTTGTTTGCACATAATGATGTACTTGTCTTCCTGTAATGTTTCCAGGTAATTCGGCTGGGGGCCACCCCTGTCAGCCTGAGCTTGCTCTCTGTCCAGGTTCATGCTGCTTCTTCGGAGAAGACTTCCAAAAAGGAATTGCTGAAGACTGATGAGGTAAGTGTGTTTAGAGTCTTAGTGCTCTTCTGTGTAAAGAATTCTGAAAACATTGTGTTTTGATGTATGAAAGCATTTAGGTACATCTCGTCACCTTTTGTATTCATGTCTTTAAATTTGCTTCTCAGTTTTCCACAGCAGAGACATCTGTATAGTTTTGCTTTTACCTGGGCATTACATTTGATATTCTTCACTTGATAGTGCCAGGCTTGCTTGCTTGTAAGATCTTTTTTTCCTTCATTAAAGCCTTCTATTCTTTATTCAGAAATTATATTTTCTTGTTTGTAGGTGGTTATATTCAAATATTGGTTATATTTCAAATCCACAGTAATATTGTCTTTGCTTTTTTATCCAGATAATGCCACTTACTTTTTACTGTAAGTACTGTTGGTAAATTCTAATAAAAATTCATTTGTGTTCTCCACTAAAACAGCAAATCAGAATGTTTTATTTCTAAAAACATTCTCTTTTTTATGATCAAAGTTCTTGTCTGGCAATACTTTGAATCCACCATAGTAGCCTACAAATTTTATGGGTTTTCCTTTCCTCACAGTATTCGGACTTTTTTTATTCTGTATACGATAAGTAGTGGTAATAAATACCTGTTGTGTTTTAATTTCTTTAAGATGTTACAAATGTCTTGGTTATAAGTAGAGCCTTAAAATACCCTGTCCAACTGTAGACTCACCAGCATTGTTGCACAGGCTTTTAAAAGTTTCCAACGCTAAAAAAGAATTAAAAGAAGTAGTTCAAAACTAAATCCAGCTTTATATGCATAAGAATGCACAGTTTTCAAAAAATTTTGAGTGCTTCAGCCCAAGCTAAAGCATTGTACCATAAGCACTGGAGCTAAACGAGAGTGGTGTTTGTGCATCCTCAGGTCTTTTGGCTGGGCAGCTCCCTTGTCCAGGGGAGAGGAGCCGTGGTTGCCATGGGCTCCTGGCTCGGGAGCCTCTGCTGGCCTGAGTCACTCATGAGACAGCAGCGAGGAGCTCATGTGAGCTGAGTAATGGGCTTGCCATCAGCTCCAGCACAGCAGAATGTGCAAGCCATGGAGTTTTGGCTGCCTTTCTTGCCATTCACAGGGTGTTAGTCTGGATCTCTACTGTGTCAGCTGTCTAGTTTCATAAAATATATGGGAATTTCCTTATCTCCGAGGCTTCTGTCCTGGAGCCAGACATTGCTGTTAGGTTGTCCAACAGGATCTAAGTTCAGCTTGTGACTATGATTGCCAGGGATGACCAGGTTTCCTAGGGAAGTGAGGCTGAAAATCCTTGTCTTTCAAAGTATTATGGAAAATCCAGCTGCACAAGTTATCGAATTATTGGATAAACTGGATGTATTTTTATATTATGTTATGGTTAGCAGCTTTTTTGATTATGATAGTTCTTTTCCAGCTGATCATGAAAACAGAGCTAGCTACATTTTAATGTGGCAATGCTTGTAATCATCAGTTTATAATAAACTACTAAATGGAGTATAAATATGGTGTAAAATACAAACTGTACTAAAGATCTATGTAGTATATAAACTGCTAGAAATTTTATTAGGTTTTGTTTTGATCTGAACTTTGCTGTTCATCTTCAACAGTACAAACATAGGCTTTTGGGTTTTTTTTAATGGAATACAGTTTCAAATATGCTTAGGTAGTTGTAGTAAATGTTGTGATTCTAGACCCTAAACAAGGTGGTTTAGTGTTTATTATGTGAAGATGCCCATTGCTCGTTACAGTTCCTCTTTGCTTGGTGCCAGGGTGCCATTAATGCTGTCGCTTGCTGATGTGGTTAATGACCAAAGGTTGGGCTGTTGTACCATTTTACTGCTGGGGAACAAACAGACACTTTTGTATTGGATGCTAGCTTTGTTAGAAGCTGCTTAGGCTCGTTAATGATGGCTTGTGCAAATATAGAAAATGATTGATTGTGATTTCTAGTACATTCAGTATGCTAACTGGGAGCCAGAAGTGCTGATTAAGGTGAGAAACATTTCTCACAATTATGCTGTGTGTTCTTAATAAACTTGTTTAATATTAATTTATAACTTGTGACTTGGTTCATATAGCAGCTATGAATGAATTGTATAGCAGTTAGAAGTCATCTTCATCATAATTATGTGCTGTATAATTAAACTTTGCTCATAATGGTTGTCTCAGATCTGTATGAATTTTTATTATGCATTGTTTATGTAGTAAGCAGAGTGTTAGGTGTTCTCCGCTTAGACTGTTCATGCCCTGAAGACCTACTTACACAATTACACCTCTGTTTTTAACATCTTGTTTGCTAATATTCACAGCTGTCACTGTACTCCTCCCCAGCTCGTGAGACTAAATATGTGGAGAATCCCAAAACCGACTTGGAAGAGGGGGTTTCCCATTTACGGCGTGTTATGGAGCCATATACAGCCTGGTGTCAGGTACAACGGTTTGGGTTGCACCTGGTGGTGGTTTAGTGATGAAGCCCCAGCTGGGACTGTGGTTTGTTTTTTTCTGAGTTGGAATTAACAGGCAGCAGCAAAGTAAAAGTTGACAGCTGTAAAAGCATTTTTTCAAAAATGTGGCATCATTGAAAATTTTCTGCATTGCTTAAAATTTTCCACAGTTTAGGTTGTAATGTTTACCCCCTTCTCACACAGGACCACAGCTGTGTCTTTATACTGCTTTGCTGAACTAAACCCTGGATCTAGGATTTCTCCTTCCAAAAGAATTAAAATTAACTAAAGCATATAATTTCTGAAGTGAACTTTAGGCTTAAATGTACCTAGGGATATCTGGATTTGGCAGCGTTTTGTGGCTGAGGAAGGTAGGAGAGTGGTATTTGCAGTTTTCGTGCTCAAGGAAGCCTTAAATTATCAAGCAGTGTGTTTTGGAGCAGCAAAACCAAGTTGCCCTTGCTGCAACAGTGACAAAACACAGCTTAGCAAAAAATAAATCAGTATTTGCTGAACTGCAGTGTTGAGGGAAGAAATGCAGCTCTCTGGAAGAGAGAGAATCCCAGGCCACTAAGTGGTGGTAAACCTAATCCCCAGACCTTTCCCCCAAAACCTTCTCATATATCTTTTATTAGGTAGTATGTTTACAGTAAATAGTCATTAAATACAAAAATAGTAGTGGAGAGGAAAACCAAGATTTTTGTAATCAAAGCCTAAATTGCTGGTATTAGATTGCAAAGCCCCAGGATAGCCTTCTTGCTCTTTCCTGCCCAGGAAATGTTGAGGCTTACTTGTGAAGCGAGAGCATCCTTGCCCTGTGGTTGTCTCCTGGCAGCTGCAGGCTGCTCCACTTTGCCCTGTGCCTGCTGTGAATCCCTTTAAGCTGCCAGCTGTTTGCCCAGTGCTCCCCTGAAAGCCAGGCTGTTCACATCGGGGTGAACTTTCTGCCTGCAAGTTCTGCGTGGTGCTGCCTTTAACAGGACTGAAACATTTTTTCAGAGTCACTCAGTCCAGTGTTTCTGAAGTGCTACCAGCAGGAGCACTGGCTGCAGCTGGGAAGGGGAATGATAATCAAGAGCTCTGGCCTCCTGAACACATGGTTTTTGTGTGGTTGCTTGTGGTAACCCTGACTGGGGAGTGAAATTGGACAGGACAGTCTTTAACCTTGCTTGATGTCTTGCTGACCTGTTGTCATCCTGTTTTATTTTTTTTGTCTGTCTGGTGATCGTTGACATAAGATGTGCTCTTCTGCTCACACACAACAAGCCATTTCCTGGCAGTGGTTTACTGACTCATTTTATGAAGCGGGCATGTAAACCTAATGGGTTTGGGGCAATCTTGCTTAACTGTAGACAGAGGTAGCTTTGGTTTTACACCCCCTGGCCATCCCTGCCATGCCGAAGGAAATACTATTTAGGTGTGTCTCAGTTGTCTTTAAAATCGAACAGATAACCCAGGATAATCAGAATGAAATTGCTTATGTTTGTATATCCATTTTTACTTTTCCAAAATTACTTAACCATAATGGAAATGCAGCTCAAAACTCAGAAATGAGCCAGTTATATTTCAGTTGTGACAGAAGATCAGACTTAGTCTCTGGGGTCTTTAGAGCAACTTCTTCTTAAACTGGCTTCTAATAAGACCAACATCCATGTAAAGTTATGTTGTGTGTCACATGCTAACATTTCTTTATTTTCGTGATGGATGTGGGTTTTTTTACATCACTCCTGCCAGTGAGATGAAAGTTCTAAAGATATCCCCATACAGTATCCTAAACAAATGCTTTTATTGCTGCACAGGTGTAGCTCAGGTGAAGCTGCAGGCTATTCTCTGCTTTAGCTTTGGGCGTATATGTTTATCAATTTGTTCCCTAATTTATAGACAGCTTTACACTGTCTCTCTGAAGCATTATTAGTGTAAATAACAATTAGCAGGGTTTTTTAATTGAGTTATTTTTCTGTTTTGATAAAAGGCGGTCTGCACTCTTACTTCCTGAATATTCTCAGTCTGAAAAAAATCTAGAACTGGTCTGTGGGGTTGATACAGTGTCTTTGATTTACTTTGGACATCTGTGGACATCTAATTTTCCAAGTCACTTCAAAATGCAGTCTTGTTAGCCTAAGACAATCTCCTGGAAAGTGGAATTTATCACCTTGCAGAATAGCCCTGCAAAGTGTGAGGAAAGAGTTTAATGCAGTGTTGTACTTTTTTTCTTTGCATTGCCTCAAGGATTTTTACAATACCTGCATACACTGAGAAACCCAAGATAATTCTGAGTTTCAGTTGCCTGGTCTCAATAAAATACTGAGATTGATGTCTGTGTTTCAAAGTATTGTATTTTATCTCTGTTCCAAGACTTCTTTGAGAAAAAATCTGTAAGTTACGCTAAATGTAACATTGAGCAAGCGTAGCCCTGTAAGTGAAGGGTGGAAGTGGGAATAAAAGTAAGTTATTTTAGGGACCCGTCACTTTTTTTTTTCTTGTTTTTTTTTTTTTTCCCTTTGTCAGGTCAGTTACAGTCTATAGTTAATATTTTACTTTCTTGGTATCTATTTTCCCTTGTTCTCTTTTTTTTTTTTTTTTTAGGATCTTTATGCCAAAGCCTTGCCCAAGTTAGAAAAAGCTGTTGAGCATGGTAGAGGTAAATCAGCTTAGTTTTCTTAACTAGCAATTTAAAATGCAGGACTGTACTATATTTTCAGTTTAGAGGGAATGCCATTAAGCATCATTGTATGTATAATTTCTAATGCATTTAAGACTGCTTTATTTCCACTGTGAGTCTGCTTGAACTTCATTTGTGGATCACTTATGACATTACATTTCTAAACAATTAAGATCTGAGACCAGCATTTATGTTTATCAATGTCACTAAAAACTAGTTATGCAGGAAGAGAAGGAGAAAAACCCTCACAATTTATTCCCAGCCAGCAGTATTTGCTTGACCCAGCTTAGTAGCTGAAACCTCCTGTAAAGTTTATTACTTATTGCAAGCATTAGGTCTTTTGTTTTGTAATGTTTAGCCTTTTCAATTTTGGTTTGCTTCCATGGATCTCCTAAGAATTTTGAATTAAACCAAAATAATTCTAATTTGTTATTATTTTTTGGAGCAACATTTTGTACTGGGGCTTACCAGGGCTGAGCGTGGATTCTCTGTAGAGCTCATTTCAGATACTGCACCTCTTTTCTTTAAATTTAGCAGATTCAGACTTTTAAACTCGTTAGCATGGAAGATTTTCCACAACTTTTCATTCCCCTGCCAGACTCCCATCTTAGAGTTCACTTTGTTTTTGCTGAGTCTTTCCTTTGTTCTGTGATTTGGGTTTTCTACAGTATTTTACTGAAACTAGTTATTGTTAATGGGTAACTGTAAAATTCCATTTAGCAAAGGTTTTTATCACTGATTTGAAAAAGATACAATTGAGATGCAAAAGAGCAAAACAAAACAGATGGCCCAGGAGCAAAGGCAAAGCTCCTATGAAAATTGGTGAATACAATACAATATTCAGTTTTGTTCACGTGTCACTAGAGATCTCAAAGGCTTTGAATTTTTTGCCAGCATATCTAAAATGCCCATGATAGTTAAATGTGTTTTGATAACTCTTTGTGTTTTGTAACAGTTGCCAGCATGTATTGGTTATTCCTTATCACAAAAACACTTTCACATTACATTAAAGCACTTTGTTCTGTCTTCTTTTCAGAGGGCTATGAATTTCTCCAAAAACCGCCTGCTGGGTTTTATCCAAGACTTGGTGTGATAAGTTTTGCTGGAATTATTGGATTGTTTCTTGCTAGAGGTAAGTGGGAACCGTTTGAACTGATTATATTATGATTTTGGATAAATAATTTTTTGTGGCTTTTAGGGTACTAATTTTTAATTGTGACAAGGAGTGAATTAACTGTACAAGCATGTTTCTACACTGTTCCTGCAATTACAAAGAAACTTCATGGAAAATGTGGTAAATAACCAACAATTATTGTTTTATCATTGCTGTATTTGTTACTAAAATCTAGTCTTCCATATTTCCCAGTAGTATTTTAGTATAACAAAAATGGCAAAAGACTGGTTAGGTCTCTTTTAGCCTAAAAATATTTTTAATTATTGAAATTATTGATCACATATGTTACTGCAGACAACAACAGAGGAATGAATTATGATAAAATACAGATGGTCCTGAGCTATGCTATATGTCCAAATAGGTGTATATTTGAGTTTTTTCAAAGTATTGTATGTCCATGTGCAGAGCTGCTGCAGATGGTGATTCAACAAAGAGACTTGTGAACTTTGGGTGTACTTACTGTAAATACCGGCACATTTTGCACTACAGAAAAATGATACAGTTAATTTCATCACACTTACTGAAGAAATGTTCATGCTTTCATAAAAAGAAGCGTTAGTCTAAGAAATGTTAAGTGTGAAGAAGTATTTTGTGCTTATATTGAGATATTCTTAATGCAGTGAAATGTAGGCAAGAGAACTTTTAGTCTGTAGACTTTAAATAACAGTGAGGACATGGTTTGGACAAAAATAAACATTTGTGGGGCATGAATATGTTGAACTTGAAGGGTGTGCTTGGCTGTGTAGAAATTAGAGGTGCACCTCAAAATATTTAATTTTCCAATGAAGCTGGTGAAAGCAGTATTTCACTTTTTCTCATAGTATTTTTTTAATGAAATCAAGGTATTCTCTGTTTGAAGTTCTTTTTCTTCAAATTCCCTCTTCTTAAGTAGCATGATCATGAATGAGATAAGCTTCCATCATTTATGATGCAGCAAAGTGAGGGGAGAGGGGGAAGTGCAGTCTTGAGACTGGAATTGAAAGTTTAGAGTATCCTAAGTTTAATGAAAATAGCTCATACTAAAAATGTTAAATTTGTGAATCTTTTAGGATGGGAGCCATAATTTTAAAACTATTACCAGAAAAAAACCCAAAACTTTAAAATACGACTGTTATTTCCAGAAAGTATTCAGACCATAATAGGAAGTGCCCCTTAATTTTGATGCTACCAAAAGTCCTCTGTATTTTATTCCTCCCTCTCTTGGTCTTTGTGGAGAAATTGCCCTCTTGGAAGGTACAGATGAAATCCTCTAGGTCTAATCATAACACTTGAATATGCACTGCTTCTCACTAAGTAGAGAATATGGTATTCAAAGTTTAATCATGTGAATATTGTGCAGTCATCCAGCTTGGTTTAGAATGCCATTAGAGATAATTAGTTTTAACTCATGTTGCAGATGGAGTGATGCACTTCACTTGTGAGAGAAGCAGCAGCAATGTGTTTATTGGTATAAAGCAATGATTTGAAAGGATTTGATGGCAAGGTTCACTTGTTCAGTTACTGCATAGGGGACAGGGTCTCACAGACCTGTCTGGGGAGGATCCTCCTCTTGAGTCACAGGATTCAGAGTCAACCTCCTTCCTTTCTAGACTCCTACTCAGAGGAGCCTAGCTGTGTCCAGTCCTAGTCCCAGACTTGGTCAGTAGTTCATGTCCAAAGTAATTTATGTGCACAATCAATCTAAGATACGATCTTAGTGAAGTTTACAAAGTTTAGCAAACTGCTAGGGAGGCCCCTACAGATCAGAGTGATGATGTTTCATAAGAAACTGATAGGATGGAAGAGAAAATACACTAAAATGTATTTAAGAAAATTGTTTATAAATAAAATGTTAGGGCTATTCAGCTGACTTGGTTAACATATACTCTAACAATGGATTGTGATTTTTGATTTTTTGGTACAAAACAGGCTCAAAAATAAAGAAGTTGGTGTATCCTGCAGCTCTCATGGGTATTGGTACCTCCATGTATTACCCTCAGCAAGCAGTTGATATTGCAAAGGTCAGTGAAGATACCTTTCTTTGGAGAAGTGTCTTTTACTTTGATTGTTGCCTCCTAGCTTCACATTAACTGGTCAGCCATGTTTAAAAGCCATGTCAGTGGCAATTAACAAAGTTATGGTCATTTTGTCAAAGCAGATGCAGTCTGGGCTGAAAAATAATCAGACATGTTCCTTTTAGTGACTTTTTTTTCCTAACATTTGCAGTAGTGTCTTAAGTTAGAGGAACGTATTTCCTTTCAAGATCTCTAACCTCATGTAACACTGAATTAACATAAATATGCTAAGTTAGTACAGTTTGTGTATTTACTTGCAATACTAAGGAAACGTGAAATATTTTGTGAGGAAATGAAAGCAGTGTTTGAAAGAAAGAAAAAAGAGTTTCTATAGACAAGACATCATAACATTTTGAGATAAATGTTATTGACATTTTCTGCTTTTTTTTGGTTGGGGCTTTAAGAAGGATAGCATGCACATTCTGGAATGGGGTAAGAATGCAAACTTACTGGATGCCTTCCTTATTTATGGATTTGTTGTTTCAGGCACACAAGAAACGTTAACTTGCAATTGCTTAAATGAGTTTCCTGTGAGAGAAAGAACTGAAGAGACCGCAGTATTCCTTACAGCCCTTACAGATGTTAGATCATGTGCCTTGATGGTAGACTTAGTGTTACTGGCAGATTCCTCTGCTCTCCACCACACTGTGTTTCACATCCACCTTTTAACCACTCACAGTGCACATACTTGTATCTTTCAGAAATTCTTTATATTTCAACCTTTGGTAAATTTGCTATCTAGTTACTGGCCCACTTGTGAATGACCCTGAGATGTCAGAATGGTAATATGATATTCTCAAGAACATATGAGGTTCTTTGAAAACTGAAAGATCATTGACTTAGGGAGAGTCAAAACTGCTGAGTTTGAGTTCTGCCAGCATGATGGTATTCTGATGGAATCTTTTTTTACTGCTTCCAGGATTCAGATGCTCTAAATATAGATAATTCTGTTGGCTTATTCTCAGAGAATTAAAATTATGCAAGTGGCAGGGAAAAAAGCCCATCAAAATTTAAGAAGCTTAGACATTTCTGTTGGAAACTGTGTATTGAAATTCTACTTGCCTTCTGAACAGTGAAGTGGGAAGCGATTGAACGCTGTTCAAACTGATGTTACTGTTTTTAAAGAAGCTCAGTTCAGGCTTAGCTGTGGATTTGGTGCTAACAGCTTCACAATACTTAGTTTATTTTATGATAACTTTGAAGTGCATGATTGTTCTTTGATTAATTCACAGTTCTTAGTTTGACTGTAATGAAAAATCTGATAGGAGATTGGAATGGGTTTAGCTTTGTTGACTTGGTCAGGACAGTAGGCGTATGAATTTGGAAACTTCTGTGGGGAGAGTAATATCCTAGATACTGTTTTGGTTCCTCTAATCTAACTTGTGCTTTTCTTTTCTTAGAAAAACAGAGTTTTAAGCATATGATATCTTACCATCCATAATTTTTAGGCTTTAATCTGAAATTGGAAACACTTTCCTCTCTATTAATTATTTTTAAATGTTTTGTAAGCCTCTCAGAAAATGTCTGTAAACCTAGAAAGGAATGCCTGCAGTACAAAGCTCACTTGCCAAATTACTGCGACAATATAGAGAATATTCTGGAACATAATTTTAATTATTTTATTTTTTACATTATGTTCTTTTTCTTCCACACTTAAGTACTTCATCACTGCTTTTTCTTTAACAATTGTATAATTTCCTTTACTGGGTGTTGTGTTGTTTTTGTTTTTTTAAATTTGTGTGGGTTTTGTTTCTGTCTCACTTTTATTTAAGACTTTCCAATGGATGGTTGGAAATAAACACAGCAAAATATATTGAGTTGATGTCCAACACTTAATTCATTAAAACTTTTTCTTTAATTAAGATGTATGAATTCCTAAGTGAAATCGTAGCAACAGAGTTCATCATTGACAACAGGAGTTTTCGGACACTAATCATCTAACCGAAGATGGAAGAAATTCATAAACTATTATTTTTTCCCCTGCTTTAATAAATAATGTAAGAAATACTAGATCACGTATTCTAATAAATCACAAATTTGCAAGGGACTATTTTCTCACTGCCAGTATTACTATACTTTTAATAACTTTGAACAAAAGGTCAGACTGTATATGTGGTGGAGGAACTGAATTTAATACTAAAGGTTATTTTATTCTGTTGGAAGCAGACTTAGTGTTTTGAAATGGTATTGCTTTCCAGCTAATCATAATATACGCAAAATACTTTGTATATACTGTGGCTTATCTTCCATCTGGAAAAAATTTTGCATTATGCAGTTCTTTAAGTCACTCTTATAATTAGAATTAACTTTTGCCCTTTGTTAGTAGAACCTTTCAAATTTACTAAAATACCGTGTATTATGCTTTCATTCTTCTTGAAAGAAAAAAAATCTTTCCAATATGCCAGCTTTGTTTCTTTGACAGCAAACCCCATTATTTCTCTGCCTTTTGAAGCTATACCTTGTCCCTTCCTTGGTTCAGTCTATAAGGCCCAAACAGCTGTGCTGGCACAGCTGAGAGCAGGACACGATTCCAGGAGCTGTGAACTGGAAAGCAGGGTCAGGTTACTTGGTCCACGTGAAATGGCACTTGGACTGCTTTGTTTAGTTTTAGGTTAGTTTCTCAGCATGAAAGGTAGATGAAGAATTGCTAATTAAAATTCTGTATGTGTAACATCCAGAGTAATGCGTGCTCATGGTGCTGTGTGACACATGAGGCCTTGGAGACCACTGGTGCTACCCCAGGAGTGCCCACTATGGGTGTTGGTGGCCCATGGTCACCTCAAACTTTCAGAATCCCTGTTGAGAACCACTCAGTCTGACTTCTGAACTCATTTGTTCAAACTTTAGCATACAAACCCACTTACAGTGCTGCATTCAACAGTGAGGGTATTTTAGCATGTTAACCCTGTAGCTTGCACTTCCAGTCTGCCCAGAACTGTGTTTTTCAACTGTGAAAGTGTCCACGGGTCCTGGCTCTTGGGAGGTTTGTGCATTGGTGAAACATTGGTTTGTTTTGGCCGACTAAACTGTCCAAACTGTCTGGATCGCTGTACCTTGTGATGTAGCTACTTAATCCAGCAACATGAATGACCAGTTTCTCATTTAATGCAATTCATAAATCACGTGGTCATATGACTCCTATAATAAGAATATTTTTAAGTTTGTACTGTTGGGCATTTAGTGTGGTTTTAAATATTTTAATGGAGTATTTTTAAGCAGAAACAAAAAATAGCTTAAGGACAGATGTTTTTTCTCATTTTATATTGATAGCTGTGTCTTCAGTAATATTGCAGACAAAACCAGCACTTTGTTTATTGTGATTATTTTTCAGTCCCGGTAGGTTTGTACTGTTTGCACAAGGGAACACCATCTTTTCAGATGAGCCACTGGTTTGTTGAAGTGCTAGAGAATGAACACTTCTGATACTGAAAAACAAAATAACTGTCTATACCTGTAATATTTAAACTGGGCATTTTTTGAGATTTAACTGGTTCACTTGATGTGCTTTTTTTGATGACCCTTACCACTTTCAGCTATGGAGAAAACTGGATGCATCCAATGGACTTGTTTAAACCAAAGTAATTGGCCAGATATGGTGACAAAAAGGATACTTTGTATTTAAGCCTACATTTTGTATTTAGTTGTGACTTGGAAGTGTAGTTGCTGATTTGGGTTTGTTTTCTTTTAATTCTAGTTCTTCAATAGCCTCTTTTGTAAGATAGCAAGCACATGGTATCTGCCCAGATGCACATCCTTGTACCATTGTGTAGTAACTGGTGTAATCAGTCCTGCTGATTACAGATCAGACAAACAAGGGGAAGTGGCTCTTCACACCACGTGTACCCAGCAGTAGAACCACTTGGCACAGGGATGCTGAAAATGTGCACTTCCCCTTGAACTCCAGGCAAAATGTTCGTAGAAGAGAAATTCCTTGGGCCTCTTTACATGCATAAAAATCACCTCTGGCTCCAGAAATCTCTGAACGGTGAATTGATGTAAACTGGAAGAAACTTTAAAATGTAGCTCAGAAACTTTTTCAGAAACATCAGAAAACTGTTTCTGAAACATTTACACTTGCCCTGTTCTCAGATTTTGCGTTTTGTGGCTTTGCCTGCTGTTGGAGATAGGGAAATACCTTCTTAATTCTTGATTTCATAAGCTTTTTTAGTTGAATAGCTGTTTAGTTGGACAAATTGTCCTTTTTTACTGTTCTTCATACAGAAACAGATAGGGATATGAAAGTCAGTATAGAACTGAGCCTGGCTATAAAAACCTAACACTCTTTAGTTTTAAAGGGTGCTATAAATATTACAATTCCCTGTCACATAAGGGACAAGGGATACTGTTGTGTTAGACTTAGGGTCTTTCCCTGTCATGAAATAGCTATTGGTTTAATAGAGCAAATACAGTCTTTCCTACTGTGTTCTGTTTTGGGAGTTGACATTTGGTTATTCGTTGCATTCATCTATCAGCAAGTTATGAAAAATAAATAAGAAGAAAATCTAAAATTGCAAAACAGTGACAACCCTAAGTAGGGTCTTTGAAATGGATATGGTCAAATTAAGAAATACTTTGCATATGTTAATTAGTTTGAATTAATTAACTAATTAATCAATTCTGTTGGATTAATTAATTAGTTGAATGTCAATACTAAGAAAACCAGGATTGTTTGCATGCAGCATCATTCCACTCCTGTTTGTACAGATGTATATTCATGTAATCTTCAGACAGTTTTTTAGCATTATTTTTTCTTATTTCTCATGTAATGTTATTTTCCAAAATGTTTATTAATGCTGTACATTGTGAGCTTGCACAGGAAGAGTTCAACATCTTGTGTTTTGAGATTTTTTACCACTTAAATAAGAAGCAAGGCAATATTCCCCAGATTATTAAATTCATGCTTCATGGAAACTTTTGTTTAAAAGGTTGCTGGCACACAGCTGTATGACTGGAGTCTTCAAGGATATATTGCTGTAGAATCTCTTTGGAAGGATAATCCTAAGAAGAAGAAATCAGGGGAAAAAGGTGATAAGGTAAGAAGTCTGAGGAACTTGATTTCTGAATTTACCACTGCCTTTTCAGACAAAAAACTTACAAACAACAGTGGTTTTGTTCCACTGTGACTTGGCCTTTATTTCTGAAGAGAATTTTTTCATTCTCTCTTTCTAAGCTGTGGAAGAACATTAGGCTTACTTCAAGTTAAACTTTCAGAAATGCTCTTTGGAAGTTTCTTTTAGTATAATCCGATACAGGTAAGCAGAGTTCTAGGAAATATATGTAGATAACTTAGTGAAGCGTAGTGTGAGAGACTGGAAGACTGGGCAAGTTGATTAAATGTGTGCCAGGGAAAGCCTGTAAGGTTTTAAGATTTTTTTCTTAGCTGCTGCTAAAAGAAATAAAAGTTCAAGTGTGTAATGTAAAACTTCTGTGGTTTTAAATTCACTTCTAAACTCACTGTGACTGGGAGAGAGGTGTTTTGGAGACAGAACTGCACTTGGATAGACCTCAGGGATGGCACCAAGTTCCCTTGGTAGGGCTGGGTGTAGGATTAGTTCCAAACAAGCTGGGTTGGGGAAATGTTCACATGTCCTGGCAGTTGCTGAATCTTCTGAGAGTGAAGACTTTCATCAGTGGATACTCATCCTGTATTGACCCAAGGCACTTCAGTAATTGAACTTGAATAAACAAAGGTTAGTTAATGGTTCTGTACCTTTCCTAAAACTGAGACTGTCAAAAAGAAACTCAAAAAAAGAGGCAGTGTTGAAATATTTCAGAAAGACAAGCTGTCAGCATTTCTTAAAAATAGCTGAAGTTTTTCTTTTACTGTGTCCCAGACTTTCAAAAGAGAGCATGTGGTTGTTATTGGAAGGCAAAAACTTTTGACACTTTCATCTTACTATAAGGCTTATTCAAGCATTTGCTACCTCAGCAGAAAAACAAACAGCATGCAGAATTGCAGAGATCATTAAGTAAACACACTTCCTTCTCTTCCTCCTTGCAGAATCTTTAAATCACACTCCTTAGTTGCCAAAACACATTAGTTGCACAAAGGAGCAAAATGCCCATTTGTGGGTTTTCTCCAAAAGCTCATCTCATTGTTCAGATACTGTCAGTGTGAGCTGTTGCTGTAACTTGATGGATTAGACAAGGTACAAAAACCCAGTGACTCAGATGAAGAAACAGTACTCGATCACTTGATGAATCTGCCTGCATTTCCCAAGTTTACAGATCTCTTACTCTGAGGCAAACAGCCTTACTGGTGCTTTGTCCTCTGAAGTTCCTAAAGAGAGGGTCCTGTCTCCCTGCTGTGCGGAGAAGCTGAACAGCAGCTGTAGAAAGTCATGTCTGGAATGGAGACTGAGAAGTGATTCTAATGGAAGAAGTTTGCCCTGAAGCTTCCTTTGGCCTGGGTTGGTGAAACCGTACAAAATACATAGCTGGAAATCTGAGTGGGTAGAGATGGATTTGTCTTAGGTTTGTTTCACATGGAAATAATCATACGGATTATTAGCGCCGCCAAATCAGTATCAACTTTTCAAGCAGAAGAGTTTCTCTTTAAGTTCCATTTTTTGTTGAAGGCTTTTACTCATGCAGAAGTGTCATGGAAGAAAATGCTTTTAACTACCATATACTAAAATTGGCAAAGCATTCTAGGATAGATTCTGTGACTTCTGTCTAATTTTGACAACCTTGTGAAAGAATTTGGTTGCTTTTGTATACATATTTCTTATTGTCATTCTAGGCAGCTAGATTCCTGAACTAGTGCAGACAGGTCTAAATGTTACTCTTGAGTTGTTGCAGCAGATGTAACCCATTTCATGAAACTATGCCAGAGCAAAAGACGTTATTTTTGTTTTTATGACATTTACTCCAGCATTTTCCTGTTGCTACACAAAGGATTCTTGCAAATAGTCAAGCAATATATGGGTGGCTCTTCTTGGCTTCTGTTAATTTTTTACATTGCTCATAATTTGTTTGATAGTGATAGGTACCACAGCTGTGCATAACTTCATGTTTGTGCAGCAATATGTCATTAAAATAAATGTGGTATGTTAATTTTCTGAAGGTTTTATGAAACAAAAACCTGTGCCAAATTGAGGTCATATCAACTGAATTCTGAGTTCTGCCAAGAAAGATGAATTCTGGGACCTTCTGTGCCTACATTTCAAAACACTGTGGCTGCAGCCCCTCCATTCAGCAAGTCAGTCAGATAAATGTATATATTTTTTAATATATTGTTGAAGGATGGAGCTCTTCAGGATAAAATCCCTCTGCTAAAACTGAATCACATAGAAAAATAATTTTCTTTCCTTAGTTCTCACTTTGTCTTGTCTGTAGTTTAGACAAGGTACAAAAACCCAGTGACTCAGATGAAGAAACAGTACCCGATCACTTGATGAACAGAAAGAATGTACTCTGCAAAAAGTTAATCTCTCTAAGGGCAGCATTTCAGCATTTGGAAGTACTTCATATTTTTGTGAGAATTAAGATCAAGTTCAAGTTAAATAAAAGAAGTTACTGATTGACTGGGGGAGGATGAATAAGATAAGGCAGTGGTGTTCTCTTTATTCCAAGCAATACATTCCAAACAAAAGAGGAAAGAAGAAGGTAGATTATGAATCTATGAGTCCAGGTGAGCCCTTGTTTTCCTTTTGCAGTGGCTGTTTTTTGGGGTTTTTTTTCTCCTGTTAGCCAGACTTTCCCTTTCAAGAGTTTCCATAAGCGTGAAAGATATATACCTACCTTACCTTCTTCAGAAGTTGATTTCTAACATCTGTGTAAAAGGGTCTGACCATCTGCAAAGCTTCTGAGGTAGCAACAGAAACTTCTGCACCTGGCTGGGCTGTAATTTAAGGAAAGAGGCTCCACTCATGGGGGTTTGGCATTTGGCTAGTTTGCTTTGGGGTGTTTTTCTTTGTATGAAAGGTAATTTTTCAGAGTAATCATGGTGAGTGTTTGTCAAGTTTGTTGTTTAAAGTTTAGGTCTCAGTATATCTCTGTTAGATACACTGTGAGCTAAGTTGTGTTTTTTAATCACTCATGTACTGAAACTGTACAGTCCCCTAAGTTCCAGTTTTATTTTTAGTTTCAAATAATGATTTTTTTTTTAATCCCAAGGAATCCCAATGTATTGAACATTTGGTAATGAATATATGATGGAGATTTCTTATCAGTCACCTTTCACTTGAAAGAGTCAGAAACACAAGAATGCAAAATATTTCCTCTTCTGCTGTGCAATAGAGCTCGGATGTGTGAACTCCTGTGGCCACCCAGATTTGTTATGGAGTGGTTGTGTTGAGCCAGAAAGTAGAAAGACTGTCTTGAATATGTGCCTGCTTCTGATTATGAGAGGGTACCCTGGCACAGAGGAAGTCTGTCTTCTGAGTCATTGATCTAAACACAGTTTTTGTTTCTGACCTGGTTTTGAGTGTGCCTGAGGACTTTGGCACTTTTTTGTAAAATTATGTGCCTGTGCCACAGGAAGTCCTTTTCTGGCTAAATCACATTACTGCTTGAGCTGTCTCAGTCTCACTATTTACAGTGGATGGAGTTAAACTTCCTAATTGCTATTTCAGCAAATGATTTTGTGTGAAGAATGATAGTCTATCAGTGGATTGGCTTGAATTAAATAACTCAGGCTTAATAGTTCTACTGAAGGCAAGCCCTGTGATGAGATCTCCTGAGCTCATAGAAACAAAGGAATTTAACAAGACCCCTGTTCTCTTATGTATCTGCGTGTGTTGCTTTAGATTGTTTTCCTCTTTCAGGACATTGGGGAAAAAAAAAAAGAAAAAAAAAAGCTTACATAGACAATAATTGCTTTTTACAAGTTAAAACAAGAAACTGGAAAAACACAGGCTTCTCTGTGAGGAGCTTATTTTTAGTTCATTTGTTCCGGATTGAGTAAACTTTGAGATGAGGCATCATTACTCAGATTATTCATTGTAAATTTCAGTAAAATGTCATAATTTAAAAGTTACTGTACAGGCAATTTACAGAGTAGATTATTATTTTGAAATTGGTGTGGTTTGTGGATGTGATTTTCTCTACTGTGAAATATCCAGGGTAGTAATCAAAACAAAATGGATTTTTGAAAGAAAAAATTACTTTTTAAAGGTCTTGCTAGGCATTTTTTTAAGACATCTAAGAAACATTTTCATAAGTGAATCTTGATATATTGAGTCTGTATCTCCAGCACAGCATATGCAGGATCACTCCGACTTGTGCTTTATTGTGTTTAATTGGTGATATATAAATTTGACCCATTCTTTGAAACATTTTTCAGTCTCTTCTAGATTTTTTTGCTACATTTTCCATCACATTTTGCATTACAGAATCACAGAATGGTTTGGGATGGAAGGGATCTTAAAGATAATCTAGTTCCAGCCCCCTACAGCTTTCACTATGCCAGGTTGCTCAGAGCTTCATCCATCCTGGCCTTGAACACTTCCAGGGATGGGGCATCAGCAACTTCTTTGGACAACCTATGCCAGTGCCTCACCACCGTCACAGCAAAGAATTTCTTCCCAGTATCTAATCTGAACCTGCCCTCTCCCAGTTTGAAGCCATTCCCACTTGTCCTGTTGCTACAGGCCCTTCTGAAAAGTCCCTCTCCAGCTCCCTTGCAGCCCCCTGTTTGGGCACTGGAAAGCTGCTGGAAGTTTTCCCAAAGCCTACTCTTTTCTGGGCTGAACAATCCCAACTCTCGCAGCCTGTCTTTGTAGAAGAGGTGCTCCAGCCCTCTGATCATCTCTCTGGCTCCTCTGGACTTGCTCCAACAAGTGCACATCCTTCTTATGTGCTGGACACAGCACTCCTGGTGGGTCTTTCTTCCAAGAGCAAAGCGGACCTGCTGCTCACACTGCGTTTGAAGCAGCCCAGGACATGGTTGGTTTCTGGGCTGCGAGGGCACCTTGCTGGGTCACGCTGAGCTTTTCATCAACCAGCAACCCCAAGTCCTTCTCCCCTGGGCTGTTCTCAGTCCATTCTCTGCCCAGCCTGTGTTTGTGGTTGGCATTGTCTTGACCCAGGTACAGGACCTTGCCCTTGGCCTTGCTGAGCTTCATGAGGTTCTCATGGGCCAGCTCTCAAGCCCGTCACAGTCCCCTGGATGGCATTGCTCCCTGCAGGTGTTGACTGCAGCTCACAGCTTGGTGTTGTTGGCAGACCTGCTGAGGGTGCCCTCGATCCCAGTGTCCTTGCTGCTGACAGAGATGTCCAGCACTGACCCCTGAGGAGCACCACCCGTCCATCCCTGGTCTCTGCTCAGACATCAGGTGCAGCTCTGAGTGCCCATCCAGCCAGTTCCTCACCCGCCAAGTGGTCCATCCATTGGTCAGTGTCTCCAGTTTAGAGACAAGGATGTCCTGCAGGACAGTGTCAAGTGCCCTGCACAGTCATAGATGACATCAGTCATTCTTCCCTTGGGCACCACTGCTGTAACCCCATTGTAGAAGGCCACCAAATCTGTCAGGCACACTTTGCCATTAGTGAAGCCATGCTGGCTGTCACCAATCATCTCTTTATTTAAGTCATGTTGGTAAAAATAGCCTTCTAGAGTAAAGAGGAAATGCCATTTAATTTCCATGTGTAGAATTTAAGAACAATTGAGGGTGGGTGCCACCTCTGATTATTTCACCCAAACCCCTGTTCAAAGCAGAGACAATTTCAAAATTAGATTTGGTGGTTCAGACCTTACATAGTCATGTACTGAATATCTCCAGGGGTAGAGATTTAGAAAGTTCTTGGAAAACCTGCTCCAGTGATCAGTGGTGTGATACATTTATAATTTTTTGCCCTTTTGAGAAATTTGCCATGGTACTCTATCCTTTTCTCCCTGTTCTTTGGATGTGAACCTCTGAGAAGAACCTGGTTCTTCTAAATATGTAAATGCCCATTAAGAAATTGTAGATGGGAATTAGGATCCCCCTTTGTCTAGTCCTCACAAGTCTGAACAGATCCTCATCTCAGCTTGTCCTTGTCTGTGCTTCAGTCCCCAAGCCATGTGTGTGGCCCTTTAAGTATTTTTTAATGGATATCTATTTAAAGCTGTAATCAAATGCATGTTTGTTATAGCATCTTGGCAAATAGATAGACCAGACTGTAACAAGCTTCTCTTCATTCTTTGATTTCTGTCATTTATGTTGGGGAAAGTGTGAGAACGCTTTCTAAAAGGATATGTGCTAAAAGAGGCCTATTGTATAAATCCACACAGAATTCAGGGAATGCAAAATAGCAGCTACTCTGTGGGTATTCATCCTCTGTTATTAATACAGGCGAAATGATTCAATTAAAGCACTTCTGTTGAAAATACTTGTTCTTTCAAATCCTTTAATGGCTTGGCTAACTACAGGAAGACTAAAGTCTAGGTGGTGTTTGGTAGAAGATCATATTTGAGTGTATTATACTGAATTAGTCTCATGAACCACTTGATTTTGAGACATGTTTTTGTTTCAGCTTTTGAAGACAGTTTCTGTTCTGGTAAAAGCATTAATCATGGATTGCCTCCATTGAAATGTTGTGCACATTTCTTCTTCCTCAAGGGTGATGCAGTGGGTGACAAGCCCCTGGAAGTCCATGCTGCTTCAAACAAAGAGCGAACCCAGAAGTAGAATGCTACATCCCCTGACATCAAACAGGTAAAGGATAAAGACTGGTAATAGTTTGTGGCCGAGCAGCAGACTAACTTGAAAAAGCTGAACATTTTCAAGTTTGACTTGTAGTTTTCTTCATAATGATTAGGAGAATGCAGACAGACAATTTTATTTGTCCTAAAATTTGTCAAGAAAATTTGTGCTGTCTAATACTATTTAAGTTAAGAAATCTAATTTCTTCATCCTTAGAGCATAACAAGTAATACATGTCTGTCTGAATTAATAGAGGAAAGCCTTGTGATTGTAGTGTTGGTTGTCTTTGGCCTTCTGTTTTCTTTTTAGTCTTCCTATTTCTGCTTCCCATACCAAAAACCTCTTTGCCTTCTTTGTCATGCTTGTACAAGTATTAGGGTGGGGAAAGAAACCTCTTCCCTGCTGATAAGTTTTCTCTAAAGATTTGTGAGTGCCAGGGTACAGCACTGCCTTACAGCCTGTGAAAGTCCATGATGTGCCTGACCTTTCATGTTAGTGCAGCTCCCAAATGAGTCCTGTTGGGAACAAAAGGTGGGGGAAATGAGGGCAGCATTTTACAGACTCTCCACAGCAGACACTAAAGTTGAGATACCAGTTCTGACTTGGCCTCAGGGCTGTGTTCTAAACTCAGGCAAGTCCTATGGTTACAGTTTCTAGAAAAGCAAAACAAAAACATCCTCTTGACTTTTTTTATGATGGTTTGGTTTCATAGGATAAAAATTGCTTTGTATTTGAGCCTTATTACAAATAATTATAACGTAATTGCACATCATTTAGTGCAAAATATCAGATGTCTGCTCTGTTATCAGTTGATAAAGAACGACTCTTCTGAACATGTTTTCTGCTTGCTTCTCTTTGTCCTGTATTATTTCTGCATCATGTTAAAAACTTGCTTTTCTTCAGAAAGTGATCCTGGCATTATAGTAACTCCTCATCATTTTTATATGCAGTATTCTATTTACCAGAAAATTTTATTTTTTTTCCTTACTGCCAGCTGTGTAAATAGAGTCGAGATCTGGCAAACTGCATCATTTTTTTTTTTTCCACGCATCAGCATCAGTCACATACGTTTGCAGATGTGGTGGAATGCACCCATCTGCTGAGCAGCAGCGTTCCACTGTTACATGGGCAGCTTTAAAAGGAAACCTACTTTTTAATATTGGCTCCCTTAAAGTGTTTTCAATTGCAGTTGCTAATTGTCACACAGTAGTGTGAGTGTGTTAGTGTACTTGATGTACTTGCTGATGTACTGAGTACCTTAGCATTCCCTTTAGAACTATGAATATAAAGTTTTTAAGAATGTATTTTCCAAGTAGTTTGTAAGATAGTAATGTAAAATAAAAACTAAGAAAAAATTGGGTTTTTATTTTTTTTTCTTTTGTAAAGAATCCCAAGAGAACCGAGAGGAAGGAAATCCTCTCTAAAATTCACTGAAATACTTTTGTGCTTATTGTCAACTAGGACAGAGCTACTAAGTGATAAAAAATCAAGAAAACTGAACTTTTATTTGTGACACTGCACAAGTGTCAAGGTTTATGACAAACAGAAATCCATAAATAGGTTTCATTTTCTTTCAGAATTTCTTGCTAGGAATGTAATTTCTGTTAGGCCTTTTTCACTTTTTGAAATGTCAGCCTTCTGCTTCAGGCACATTTCCTTTGTTTGGGGAAGGTTTTAAGAGAGTGAAGATATAGTGCCCAGGAGCCTGAAGTACCTGGGTGCTCCTGGTTTTTGAAACCTACGTGCTTCACCTCATGTTGTTTCTGGAGGAGGTACAAGAAGGGAACTGCTGGATTTTTGACCTAGGGCAACCAAATGGTGAAAGTTCAATTCAGTATCAAGTTCAGCTGTTCTGCGGGGGTGGCGATTTGTTCCTTGTGCTTGAAATCAGATCCAGTCATTTAACTCCATACCCAAGTCCAGATGTTTTGTTGGATTTGGGTGATCCCAAAGGTTGGAGAACATTGCTGTGATCTTTGAAAATACATTTTTTTTTTTATTTTAGATGAGATCAGTCCTGAAAGTCTCATTGCATTTTCAACTGTTGGTAATATTCCTAGTTGAATGTGGTTACTAAAATGAAGACAATCTCATTTCCTCAATGATTTGCCACAGCATGGGTCTCTGAACTGTGAATGGTCAGCCAAGGACAAAATCATGTTGGGTTGAAGACAACAACATATTTCTCTATTCCAAAAACCAGCAGCATTGCACCTCCTTTATTATAGTTTGTTTGTCATCAAAAATTATATGCAAACTTCAGCTCAAACCACATCCCACTGTGGAAGAAGCAAGCTTTAATTTTATCCAGCTGTTGTGTTTAGGAGTTGCACGGAAGTGACAGGGTTTTGTGTTTTTCCATGAAGATAGCATATCTCTTTTTCACTCTGTTCCAGATCTATATTTATGTAATTCCATTTCTTTGACTTTAATTGCCCATGTCTTACACCAGAGTAAGTAAGATTAAGAAAATATGCATTTGATGGGAATTTAGAAGAATTCTTATTGAAATAGTTGGTTTATTATACAAAATTCCAGTTGGTGTTTGGTTGTTTGAAGTGTTATCTTTTGTCTTTCCATATAGTTCAGCTGTGGGAATCGAGTCCTCTAGAGCAGACATGGTCATTAGTGCTCTATTGTCAGTAATATGAAGAGTTAAATATCTCTGCTGCAAGCAAATTGGTGTTGAGAATGTTCCTTAAACAGATTTTTATCAACTTGCCACATCAAAGAAGAAAAGTTTTAATTGCACTTTAAAAATTAAAAGGCCTGTGATAAATTCTGCTTTCTCCCTCCTTCCCTCTCCCCCTTAACCTCTGTCCCCTTTTTTGGTTGTAGGTGAATAAAAATATAGATATGAGAAACAATTTCCCAAGAAAAAGATGAAAACCATCTGAATCCATTTTGAATGTGACTAATCTGCCTTCTGCCTCAGGACAGTCTGATGATCTGCTGCTCAGGCTTCTGGTATGGCTTCTGTGAAAGGACACTACTTGTTTTGGGTCAGTCTTGAGACTTCCTCCTCTGTTCTGCAGTGGGACTCAAGTCTGCCCATGCTTGTCCCATTGCAGGATCAACATTGCAAGTAGCAAGTCTCAGAATCCCTTCGGTCTCTCTATTATTTATATATAAAATAAAATTCCAGTTACAGAAAATGGTCCGTTTTTTTCCTCTCCTCCTGTCTTCTTTGATCTCACAGATGTGGCGTTGGCACAATCTGAGAGGTTCCTGAGGTGGTGTTGACAGTGCCTGTGTTTTTTACCAGCGGGGAAAGCTGACAGTAGTAGGATGTTTTGGCTAACATGAGCTCACAGAATTGGGAGTGGGAACAATTACAATGACTCTTGTGTTTTGTCTGGGTCCCCCCCTCCTTCCTGTACAAGTCCTCTGCTTCATCAGTGCCAGCGGGAGGTGTGTAATGAAGCATCTGTGAGTTCCTGTCTGCTGGATGGATGGGAATGGAGCTGTTAATGCTTGTTCTTGTTTTTGCTTGAATGCACAGCACAGTGAGAACCAGAACGTTACCGTGGTGGGAACCAGCTATAGAATAATTTGGCTGTTTCCTTATTCCCAGCCAGGGGAGGGGAGGAAAAAGTGATGTGGAGGGAAATACAATAGGATTTCCAGCATTTTGAAATCTTTGCACAATAAAACCCTTTCATCATTTGTTGTCATTTCCATGAGTCTCTCTTTTGGGGCTTACAAGTTACTGTAATCCAAGTAGCTCAGTGCATTTAAAGCTGTGTTGGGGAGCGTTAAATGCTCCTTAATTAATCAGTGAATATGAGGGATGGGGGAAGGATAAAATTAAATACATGTTTGTATGGTACAGTAACTTTCTAAAAAGAGCAGGGAAGAAAATGCAAAGTAAATCAGATTCAAAATGCTTTTAAACATCTTTGTTATTCCATGGTTAGGTATTCCAGCTGAGGATATTCCAGACTTTTAGAGAAAAACAAACAGACCTTGGCCGTGTGAAAGCCAGTCTGTGTGGGCATTATAAAACAGGCCAACTCTTCTTTAGTTTAGGCAGTAAGGCATGTGATTGCCTCAGGCAGAAAAACAGTATCTCCCAACATGTTCAGTGCATGTTTTTATGATTGTTTTAGGCTTGTAAAGATGTATGTTGATATAGGGAGCAGAGCTCTTGCATGGGGTTTGGGAGGTGTGTGTGTGTGGTTTTGTTTTCACTTTAAACTTGCCAACATAGTTCAAGCAGGCTTGGGAGGATCAAAGTACTGTTTTTGTCAGTAGTGGAAAGGAAAACTTGGGAAATAGAGCTGTAGCTGCTTTGCTACACCACTCCTGTGTTACAAGCAGAGATTTGTTTCTGCCCTTAAAGATAGTTCTTCACTTAGGCGTTCTCATATCACATAGAGAGTAATTACCATAGAATTAGGAATATATGCCTAGCTTTTTTTTTTTCAGTTTCATATTATTTCAGTATTTGGCATATGCCACACTGGTATTTAAAGGACATGATTACTTGGTAATTCAGTTATTTGTTTACATGTATACATGTTTAAAAAGCCTGGGTTACATAAATATCACTTAAATGCTTTTCACTTGATCGGATCTTCATTCAGCATATTTACACTGCTGCTTAAAAATGTCCCAAGTGATTGACATCAGACTGGAATGCTTTAATCTAGCAGGAAATGACTGCCTTCAAGCACCTGCATACACACATGGCAAGGAGATGGTTCCAAAATGTGAGCAAGACAGCCTTAACTGGAATCCTTTCCTTATGTCTTCTGGTTTTTATAACTACAGGAAATAAAAAAAAAAGTGTCATGCTGGTAAGAGCCCAAGAGTTTGTAAACATTCAGCTCTCTTGGCACAGACCTTTCTAATGAGGAACAGGACAGGAGCTGACCATTGTTGATGTCTATACATATCTATAGGAGTGTGTGTGCACACACCTGGAACTAAGCTGTGCATGCATGTGTTACCTTTTGCCAGACTTTGCCTGTGGGTGTTACAAGGTAGGCTAAAAATGGTATATTCCCCACCCAAATGTCGTGTTTGGTCGTCCTTCCACTTGAAGCTTTTTGGTTTGGTAACGGGACTGTGTGCAGCTGAGCAGTGTTCTCATCTCAGCATACTCAGCCACACTGGCTGCAGCAGAGGTTGGGGCCAGGTTGCAGTGCTCTCTCCTAAAAGCACCATCTTTAATCTGCAGCATGTGAAAGCTGTAGAACTGGAGGTCGTCAGGATGGCCCTGTGTTGGGATGAGGATTCCTGTAGGCAGCATGTCTCGTGTCAGAAGTGACAGTGCAGCCTCTCTGCTAGAGGAGCATCACCAGCCTGGAGTAATCCAGTTAGCCCAGGTAAATGTGCACAATCTTGCAGCCTTCAATAAACACGCTGGATTTTCCACAAATGTTCATTGCAAAACTCTGGTTTAGGCTCAGGGCTCTGACTGCAGGAGGCCCCAGACACAGACGTCACAGCAGTCATAATTCCAATGTTTTGGAGCATTTGTCATTGCATCTGTCACCTTCAAGGAGAGTGCTAAAGACCAAGATTGATGTTGAGGGAATTGCATTTTACCCTTTGAGAAAACAGTGCCCTGGGAGCTGAAAGGACTTGTTGCTGTTGTTTATTGGCAGAGAAACCTCAGTGTGAGAACATTTACTTCTGCACAAATACAAACTGCTGCATTTGTTAATTTTTCCTTTTTTTTTTTTTTTGGTTAGTTTTTTGTTGTTGTTGTTTGATTGATTGGTTGGTTGGTTGGCTTTGTTTTGTTATGATTATTTCTGTACCTTCCTGTGAATTCTGAGCTACTTCTGAAGGCAGTTTCATCACAATAAACTGGTATTGAGAAAGAGCATTTTGTCTGTTCAGGCATGCTGGGAAGGCCTGCATGGCTTCCCACTGGAGCTTCCTGGATGCAGCCTCTCACAGCAGTACTGGCTGTAGCACCTGGGTGGCCTGGCAGCTGCCTAGGTTAAGCCCCTCCAGAGGCATTTTGACAGGTACAAAAGCTTCTTGTTTACAAGGAAAACATTTGATAACAATATCTAAACTACAAAGCAGAAGTTGTTTTAGCAGAACAAAGTATGTTTCTAATTGTGCAACAACCCCTTAAGTCTTTACCATTAGCTGATTCTGGGATTTTTTGACTGTATATGGTTCTTAAGTTGACTGGAGCTGGTCGCTCTCTTAGGGTCTCTCTGGAGAAAATGTTGGTGTATTTATGCAACTGGAGTGTTTTCTCCTATTTCATGTCAGTGAAATTCATCACTGGCTATCTCTGCTTAAAGAGGAAAGTCTGAGCTGGATTTGAAGTTCACGTATTCCTCCAGAGTGCCACTCTCACAGCCACGTTCTCGAGGTGGTGTTCTGGTAGCCTTTACACTGATGTGGAAAGCTGGAAAAATCAAAGATGGGATGAGGATGTCTCACAGCTGGTTACAAATTGCTCCCTCAGAAAGATTCCTTTCTCTCTCTGCTCCACTGGAAGTGGACCTACAGCGCCTGCACTAGACTAAGCTCTCTTGACTCCTCCTTACCCTTTTTCTTTGTTTGTGTGTGGATTTAAAGTTCTAAATCTAACAACCAGCACACAAAGCCAGTCAGTGAGGTGTGCTGTGTCCAGCTGTGGCAGGTAAACCAGATGCAGTGCTCCATCACCAGCCCCAGTTACTGAGGTATGGTCCTGTTATGGATAAGCTTTGCTGGATCTTCTGGAGAGAGGAGGATCCCAGGTGACTTGCTTACAGTGCCTAGGAAATAGCCTGAGCTGGGCTCGTGACCCCAGAGCCTTTGTGGCCACTGTGAAAGGAGCAGTGGGAACAAAGGGACAGCTTGGTCAGGGAACTTCTCCTTTGGTTTATAGTGTGATTATAAACACGTACAAGACTGAAGAGTTTGATAGAGACTAAAAAAGCTGAAGGATGCACTTTAGTCTGAGTGTCCAGCTCTTCCTCAGCAAAGCCAACCTGAAGTTCATAAGACAGTCTATGAAGTAACAGGATGGGTCATTTGCTCCACACTTCTTTGGCTGAGGGGACAGATGCTGTGGCAGAAAGGCTCTTGGTGCAGTCCTTTACCCACCGGGGCTGTGTAGACGAGTACTGCAGGGCTGCCGGAGAGCACCTCGTCTTTATCCAGGGACTTGTGCAATGTGCATTTTAAGGGAGTAGTGAGTTCAGCCCCTGCATGCCCGGATAAAAGAATAAGCTTACAAGAATTTAATTTCTTTCTGCTTTGGCCGTTAGTGTGAAGCCACAGGATCCACCACGTCCCGTACTAAAATCCTTCAAAATCCGCTGTTCTATGTCCCAATGCATCTGAATCTTCCCTCTCTTTATCTGGAGTACCTTCGTTCAACTCCAGGGCGCAGCAGCCGTGCCTTTGAGGAAGTTTAATGGGTTTCTTTGAACTGAAAGTGAGCGGCGTGCAGCGCCGGGCGGGGAGCGCTGAGGAGCCCTGGAGCCGCTGTGCCCCGCTCGGCGGGCGCAGGGGGGAAGGCAGCTCCGAGCAGGGCGCTCCCCGAGGGGGCTCCGTCGCTGACAGCTCGCACCTTTAGCCCAGAGGCGGAGGAAAGAAAGCTCTCCCTGCCCCTAGCAGGGCTTTGTCCCGAGCGGGGCTCTCTCCCTGACAGCTCGCACCTTTAGAGGTGGAGGAAAGAAAGCTCTCCCTGCCCCAGCGAAGGGGGCAATGCTGAAGCACCAACCCAGAAGTGTCTCCGTGGCTGTAGGCACGTACCAGCCAGCGATCACAGGCAGGCAGCTGGAGACGGCCCTCACCACCACAGTTTTAGCCCCTTTGATTTCTTTTTGTTGTTGTTGTTGTTAAAAACGGCGTACAGAAACATGGGGAGTTTGTGTATCAATCCTCAGTGAAAAGAAAAAAGATTCTTCCCTTCCCCCCACCCCCTGCCCCAGATTAAGTTCACCAACGTCCTCTTTGCAAATTTAGCAAGCTTCAGACTCACTTCCTTTTGTCAGGAGACCTGAAAGAGCCATTTCCTGATTCGTACAGGGCTCTTGTATGCGCACACTAAGTGCTCATTCATGCCGTGAATCATAAAGGTAACCTCAGTTCAAAGCACTGCGCTGATACTTCGGCGTGGGACAAAAAGGAAAAAAAAAAAA
>VXBU01018636.1:33846-56018 GCA_013400315.1 Bombycilla garrulus | reverse complement strand
AACCGGCCAGAATACTTGGGGGGGGAAAAAAAAAAAAAAAAAAAAAAAAAAAAAAAAAAAAAAAAAAAAAAAAAAAAAAAGGAGAGTTTTGTAATTCAGCGCAGCGCGCGCTGAAGTCATCTTTGCTTTTACTGAGGAGCCGCGCCAGGGGGGTTTTGATCTTGTGTCTTAAAAGCATGGTTTACAAACTGCCCAAACTAATACGGGCTGGTGAAAGCACCAAAGCCAGCCCAAAGGATTATGTTTACTGTCGTGTGCCAGGCTTGACACATTTTTCATATCCTGCCAGAGATGAGGAATGGCGTCAGAAGCTGCCGCTGAGTCAGGCTCGGCCCCGCGGCGCCGCGCCGGGAGCGAGCGCAGCCCCGCCGGGGCAGGCTCAGCACAGCGCCTCTCACCGAGCTCCGGGAAGGTGCTGGGGAAAACTCGGCTCTGCCACGAGCACAGGACTCACTCTCCTGTCTGTGGTTCACTGGCAGGTCAGTCTGTTGTGTTTATTTCTCCTGCACTCGCCTCCGGGTTCATCTGACAATGAAAGGGATGAGCTGTTACTGGCTGGAAGAAGAAAGAGAAGTGCTCTGCTCGCCTCTCTCTATCCCTGCCAACAGAGAGAGAGAGCCAATTCATACATAATATTGGAGTCTTCTGCCATTTAGCAGCTGCTTTTGCACAGCATCCAACTGTACAAGGACACGTCCCTGGGGTCAAACAACCTTTGGCTGTACTTCTGCCTTGATGGAGTAAGATCAGTATGATCTCTCCCTGTACCAGAGAGCAAAATACACAGATGCTAGAATCAGCAACTGTGTTTTGACCAAGAAAACAGTAAAGGGGAAGGAGGCTTAGCTTGTGGAAAAAAAGAGGTAACATAAATGTGAGCACATCTTCTTTTACTACCACAACCCTTCTTGAACTCTTAAAAAGGCCAGATATTCACCAGTCACTTTTTACCATTATTGCTTTTACAGTATTGTCCTATTTGCAGATGAGATTAGCCTGCTAAGGAGAATCTCTTGTTTGAGGAATGTTAGAGGAGCAGTGGTGTAAAAGCATTCTGTGCCCTGGGCTAGCCAGCCCAGGGTGACTCACACCCAAAAGTAACAGAACTATGGGAGCAAAAAACCCAAAAGATTTTAGGCTCCCAGTAGGTGAGGTAAAGTGCAACATAGATGTGCAGGTAGAACTCTACATACCTCAGGCCAGAAGTCTCTGAACTAAGAATGTGATGTGCTGTGATCAAAGCTTGATTTTTTTGTCCTGGAAGGCTACTACCATGAGTAAACCCATAGCCACCACTTGTAAGTAAACTGCAATAAATAAAATCATAACCGCAAAGGAGGTGTGAGGTGGTAATTTTAATTAGTTGTCCTGTGGGGCTTCCTGCATGTTTGTATTTTCCTTGTGGAGTGAAATGCATAAGAGGAGCAGTTTTATTTGCATAAGGGCTCTCCACTCTCTTCCTGCAGCTGAAATACTGCTCTGCCTGCAGGAAGGCTCAGGAGCTTTGTGGGACCCATCTGGTTCACCTGCCAGCTCCAGAGGGATTCTCCTGGAAACAGGAGAGTTCTGCAACATCCTTCCTGACTGGACGAGTGGGACTCTTTCTGATCCATGCAGGATCTCAGTGGCGGGGTTCCTAAGCAGAAGATTCTGTAATGTTTTCATATTTAATTGTTGCCTTAATTCTCTGCAACAGCTTGTCTTCTCACAGCTTTTTTGTCTTGCTGTGTTTGTGATCCCTCTCTCTGTGGACTTTCCTGGCTTTGCCCAGAGCGCCTCCCTGGCCTGGGCGTCCTATTGAGGTCTTCCTTACATTTCTTCTCTCACCTCAGTAATTTTCTTGAGGAATTTTGGCACCTCATCATTCCTGCTTTCCAGGTTTCTCATATAGAGACGCTCAAGCTCCTCATGTATGGTTACCACTAGCAGCTTTTATCACTTTGGGACTTTGGAACAGTGTTTCCTTTAAACCTGGTCAATTACTATTTTGATAACTGGAAAACAATAGGTTCACTCTTTTTTAAAGTGTAATTTATTTTAAACGTCAAGGTTTGGAGCCAGGTTAATTTTTAGTGATGATGGCTGTGCTGACCCCGTGGCCGCATCTGACCCAGTGCAGGGGACCACAGCTCTGCACCAGCGTGTCTGGAGCAGTCCTGGTGCTCCTGGAGCCCTTTCCTACACAGATGGCATGTGGGGCCGTGGGTGCTGGCACAGGTGCCTGCAGGTTGTCATCCCTGGCATGGCAACACTGGCACAGCAACAGCCTCTTCCCCCTTGTGAGAGAGGCTGCAGATCCAGGTGGCTGTCCCTAAAATCCTGGAAACAGCAGCTTTGCAGCACGTCTGGTGCCCTGCGCCCTGAAAGCGTTGGTGTGCCTTGCATAACAGGGACCCATTCAAGGTTATGAGTGTTTATTTATGAAGAGGTTTGCATCATTGTTTGTTTTTCCAACATTCAGTTTCCTGCTCACGTGAAGGCAGCTACAGGGGACATCTGTCCTGACTGGGGAACATTGTGGTACAATTGGCCAGGTGAGCTTCTCAAGCCTGACCTTCCCTCCACAGTGAGTGCAAGATGAGGACAAGAAAAAAAAAAACAACAAAAGAAACATCAAAACAAGAGTGAGCAAACGTGCGCACTATGGTTTGAAAAGGGCACAGTGAAAACCTGCAGTGGATTTCTTTTATGCACGCTCTCCATTGCTGGTTTTCTCTCCACACTAATGACTGGTTTCTTACCAATCCCTTTCTCCTTTCTCCTGTTTCCTACTCCCGGCTCAGCAGTACAGTTGGAGGAGGTCACTCGCTTCTCCCCAGGTTAAAGCTTAAGGGACATTTTTGTGGGGGACATCCAGCTGTGTAAGAGGAAAACCTGTTTCTCCAGGATGCACAAAGCTGGAGGTGGGAAGGCACCCAGTAGTGCAGCCCTCCCAACCCTGATTTCACTCAAGGTGCTGCAGTAATGCCAAAGTCTTGTTATTGTATTTCATAATGAGTATTATTTTGACTGCTCTGGGTGATATAAACATTTAGGTGTTTAAACATTTAAACTTCAGGAAAAGGAAATTAATTTAGGATTTTAAATAAATTTCATAGAGGACAACCTACTTGTACCAAGGCAATCAAAAGGGGTCCCTGCTTCTGGGATGGAGATTTAGGCACTGATTTATTCATCTGATCTATTTCATTTGTCCTAAAAAAAGGAAGGAAAGAGACAAGCAAAATTGTGTTTATAACAAAGATGTTATCAGGGCCTTTCCAAGCATGCCTGTGCCATAACAGTGCCTTAATTCTCTTTAGAGATTAACAAGCCTGAGCCGTTGTTATCTTACTGAAAACACAAGTAGACACAACCAATATGTCATACAATAATCCCAGTGCAGTGGTGGCTTTGGATTGATGAACGTTATTGAACACTTTGCTGGAGAAGTGCACCAAATGTTTCTCCTGAGGCATTCTTGAAGGTTTCTTTTGATCAGGCGCAGCAGAGGCGAGGGTTTCCTGCCGAGCGCAGAGTTACCTGGGCACTATTTACCTTCAGATGAGTCAGTGGGATGAAGGGTTGTCACAGGGCAGGGAAGGACAGATAAAACCCACTGGTGCAGAGCCTCTGACTAAAAAGAAACTGGCAGGTGTTGTGTGCCTGCCCGGAACTTTCAGGGCTCAGTTGCAGGAGGTGTTGCCGGCAGTGCTGGTGTGAGCTCAGGGGGTCAGGCTGCACAGAGCCATCGCGAGAGGACACGGCCCAGGGAGGGTGGTCCCAGGATGATGCTGAGCCCCCACACCCACACATCAGGTGACATGGGCCGCCCTGAGGACCGCAGGACCTCCTGTCTTTTCCACATAATAAAAGGCATGGGAAAAAGCCCAAATGGCACCCAGCCACTGCCCTCCAGGAAGAGAGAGGAGAAGGGCTCACGGCACTGGAGACGTGGCTCAGCCATTAGTCAGCCCCACCACAGGACTGTGAGGGATGTGGGCTCTCCTGCCAGGCCAAACCCCTGAAACACCTCCAGGGAGGCAGCCAGCACCTGCTGGGGCTGCCAGTCCCTGCTGTGGGGACCAGGTCCTCACCCTGCCCGGACACAGTCAGGGACACTCTGGGGTTCCTGGTGGAGCATGTCTTTTTTGGCTGACAAAGGACACAAAACATGGCACTTGGCTTCAATGGGCAGCAGCTTCCAAAACAGAGGGTGTAGCACACACTTATTGGTGGTTGTAACAGTCTCTTATTTAATTCTCTAGTCATACAGTTGTCTCAAGAATAAAACGCTTCTAGAATAATTTATTTTATATAAAAATGCAAATGTTTAGTGTCTTCAACACACTTTCTGTAGACTTCCTTGTGATACGGAACAGAATAGAACTATTTCAGTTGAAATACAAAGAAGATCTAGTCCAACAGCCTGACCTCTTCAGGGTGATCAAAAGTCAAAGCAGACTGTTAGGGGCATGGTCCAAATGCCTCTTAAACACTAACAGTCTTGGACCATTGAACACCTCTCTAGGAAGCCTGTTCCAGTGTTTGACCACCCTCCTGCCCTCATTACAGGTTCCAAATGTCAAGTCTAAACCTCCCCTGATGATCAAACTTTGAACCATTCCCACACATCCCATCACTGGATCCCAGGGAGAAGAGATCATCACCTCCCTCTCCACTTCCCTTCCCCAGGAAGCTGTAGAGAGCAGTGAGATTTCCCCTCAGCCTTCTTTTATCCAAACATTGGACAGAACTGGCCCTAGAACAGCCCTGAGGAGCACCACTGGTGACCAGCTACATGCTGCCCCATTCAGTACAACCCTCTGAGCCCTGCCCTTCAGCCAGCTTTTCACCCAGCCTGCTGTAATCCCACTCATCCCACCGTTGGACACGAGCACTAGAAGTTCACTGCTACACCTCTAATGGAAACTACTCAAAAAACTTATTGGATCAGGTGCAACTCGTGTATTATTTATGCACATTATCACTCAAGTACTGACTGTATTTGCTGTGAATGCAGTCAAACTCCACTACAGATCTGTGGGAAAAGTCTTTTAACTATGGCTTTAAGGGGGCAGAAGAAGAGGAACTCACATATGTGCGCTCACTCACACGTGATGTGAGTCACACATAACTCTGAGACTACGTGATTAAATAAACTGCTCTGAAAAAGAGAGGATTCAGTTAATGGTGTCAGCTCTGCTGGATGTCCTTGGAGGTTGTTCTCAGGTGTCACAGGGAAGGCTGATCTGAAGTCAGCCCTGGACATTATCCTGGCTGTACTTGCCTGGCCTGGGGTGGAGGCTGAGTTTGCAGTGTTTTGGTAGAAGAGACTCTGGAAAAAATATTGATGTTTCATGCCAGCTGCATTGCAGAGAGCTGTTTTTGGGAACTCTTGCTGCTTCACTGCAGGGTGCTGTATTTCTTCACTTATAAAGCTCAGTGTATGTTTTCCCCAGTGTGCCTGTGAGACAGGCAGCCAAGTGTGCAGCTCTCCACGGCACCATAACGCACCCTGGGCCTGTCACGTTCCCGTCCGAAAGCCACTTCAGACAAGGCTTTTCCCTCTCTGAAGGAAAAGTTTGAGCCTCCTTTCCCTGTGAGGCAGAGTAGCTGCTGAGGGGGCCCAGCAGCAGAGCAGACCCATTGCCAGCTCTCCTCTGCCCTTGGCACGCCCAAAAGCCTGGGGAGGGACAATCCCACCCTTGCCCCCACATCTGCCTGTGTTTACCTCAGTGGGTTTCTCCTCCATCGTGCTCCCACCGTGGGCCCGGCTGAGGCCTCAGCTGTGACTCTGGCTGTGGTGTCCCAGCAGGCACTAAATCCCAGCTGCCCCAGCTCAGCCCTGCTGCAGAGAAGCTGCCTCGGGCAAACCCAGGCTCTCCTCAAACACTGTTTGCCATGTCATGAGACTGCTGGGGCTGGAAGAGGACGCAGTCCTGGCACGGCTGGCACGGCGTGTGTCTGTGTGTGTTGGCAGGTGCTGAAGCCTGCAGGTGTCCCCCATGCTGCAGCCAGGCGGGTTGTGCTGGCTGCACTATCACCAGAAACAACACGAGGAGGATTTGACGCTTGGAGCTGTCTGTGGTTGTTTCCCCAGGCACCTGTCTCTCCTGTGGAGCACTCGGTGTGACTGGCAGTGCAGAGCAAGTGCTTGGGCACCACAGGGTTCCAGCAGCTCCCAGCGGCTCAGGTACACCTCTGTGCCCCTCTGTTCTGTGCCAGCTCCCACAGAAAGTGCTCTGAGACATCCTGCAGCACCTGTGATGAGCTTGGTGCTATTTAAAGCTGTGTAAAGTAAGGCCACCATGGCTGAGCTTGGAAGATAATGAAAGAGAAGGATCAGCTGCAAGCGCCACTGTCCCCATGGTGCTGGGGCTTTGCAGGTGCAGGGCAGCCCAGCCAGCTGAGGGGATCTGTCTGCACTCTGGCAAGGGGTGAGGGGTGCCCCAGCACCGCCCACAGCATGCTGGTGCTTCTAAACCCTTTATGGCAAGCTGCAGGTGCCTGAGGTGCATTATATTTGATTTCTATTCCTTACTTCTGTAAACAGGAGCACCTGATGCTTTATAACTTAAATGAAAGGACCATCACTGCTTGGATCCAAAAGCCTCAACAGTTTCTTTAAGAACAAACAGGAGATAATGTCACATATCCTCTACACCTCTACTTGTTTTTAGATCTGTGTAAAAGGACTTTTCACTTTTGCAGTCCAGTGCTTATTGCAGAAAATACCCCAGCTGAGAAACCTGGGGTAAGCCTGTGTGAGATGTAAGCCTGTGTAAGGGAAGCCCCAGCTGCCCAAACTGCTGGAGAGGCACACGGCTATGGGTGCTTAGAAGCAAACCTGGCTCTGCCTGGGAGTGGAGTAGGGATATCTGACTCTGTTGAGTAGCAGGAGTAAAAAGTGCTTTGGCTTTTAACAGCAGGAAATAGCTTGCTGACACCAAGCCCAAATGGCAAGCAAAGGAGCTCTGGGGCTCTGAGTCCCTGCAGGACTTCTGAAATCAAATTTAAAATTGTGGTGATGGCAAACCCAGCATGCAAATACAGAATAATTTTATTACTTTGTGCTGAGAAGGTAATCAACTCATGCCTATAAATCCTGAGTATTTGCTTACGTAATGTATTTTTGTTTTCCTTTGGGATTCTTTAGCCTTGTCCTGACTTCACTGTCATTTGGACCAGCTGTACTTTGTAATGCAGTGGACTTTGGTTTATCACCCTGTTTTACAGTCTGGCAGCTTTACAGCTTTCAGAGATATGCAGTTATATAAAATGGGTGTGCTTTCTTGCCTGGCTAAAGAATAGCCACTATGCCTCAAATTTTCAGCTAGTTTGTTTTTGTTTAAAACTGGATTAATAAGGTGTTATTTCTCTGATCCTAGCACATGTTGCTGTCTCCATCTGCCAGTTCTGCCTGTTGTTCTTCAGCAACAAATAATTCCTGCTCCTACACCACCAAATCCAAAATTAGTACTTGTTAATCCATTAAGTTATGGCTAATTACATCAATGGGTGATAAAAATAATCCAGGAATTATTAATGTGTCCCAAGAATTTGCCTCTCAGACTTCTGATTTTGTGAAATAAGTCTTACTGTTTGTTCTGATTACATTATCTGGAAAGAAAAAAGCCTAAACTCTTTCCCTTGATGTTGCATCCTCTGTTGGGCGTGTGACTTCCTGTGCCAGGCTGTGGTCAGCCCCTGCACTTGGCCTCCTTCAGTGCTGCAGATTTCTTCTCCAGCCTCCTTTTTAATTTACATTTTCTGCCCCAGTGGCAAAGCTACACCTGTGTACAGAGGTTATGACCTCTAGGAGTGGTGAACACGGAGTCTGATCCATCTCTCTATGTGAACTCTGGAAAAGATGCATTTACCTGCAACTGCAGCTAAAACACGCTGAGGCTGTGGTTGGAAATGTTCTTGTACATTTGTGCTAGGCCATGGCAGGAAGCTGGCTGGGGGAGAAACCCAAATCCTATCACGTGAACTGATTGCAAAAGGCACAAGCGTCCAGACCAAAACTACGAGTCTTGTTTCCACCTGCACAAGGTGTGCGGTGGTGTTTGTGTGTCCGTGACTCAAGTGGGCCAAATCTGGAAGAGCAGGGAGATCACAGAGAGCCCAGGCCGGAGTTCACTCAACATGAGAGCAGTAAAGAAAGTCTGTTCAAAGGTACCTCCACAGTGGTATCTGGGCATCCAATTATAGTAACCAGCTTTCCAAAGTCTCGCCCTGCAGTTTTATCAGCGTATTTTGAAAATAACACTGCAATATCCAGTTACTTGGAAACACTGATGGGCTTTCATGTGGAAAGCTACTGTCTCTTTCATGTTTTTTTCCTGAGTGAAGAAAAGTTTCTAGTAGGAATTTCAGGGATTCATGTCCCATCCCTGCACAGAGGGTTCCTGGGAGGTGACTTTGAAGATGTAAACCTACCTCATCATACTGTACAGCAAACTTTCAGGAGAGGATGGGCACCAGGTTTCATCTTACCAAAGCGTGTTATTTTTAGTCTGCTTTAGTGGAGAAGGGAAACAGTTCAAGAAAACTGAGGTTCCTTTTTCCTTTGAGTGGGTGTGACCATCTGACACCTGCTATACCAGCAATCAAAATATGCAAAGTTCGAAACAAAATAAACAAAACTATTTACCTGAGAGCAGTTTCTGAACTGGGTGTTTGTTTTCCATCCTTACAAGCTAATTACCTCCTGGGGCTTTTTGTCTCTTCCTTTGGCCTGGAGTAAATCCGTGAAATGAAACCGAAACTGGTTTGAAGATGGAATTTCTTCGCCCTCACTTGCTATTTTCAGTTGAGGCGTGTACATGTACTTTAGTCTGTTATCAAACACAGTGTTTCTGACCACAGAAAAAGTCAGAGCTCAGCAGAGCAAGACCTGAGGGTCGGGAGAGGTGCATCTCCCAGTGCTGCATTGGTTGCACACAGCCCACATCCCCGGTCTTCAGCCTCACCGTCTCCTCCACAAGCTCCCTGTGGGCACTAGTCTGAGCTCCTGATAGGTTCTAAAGCCCTCCCTCAAGATTGTATTCACAAAAAAAACATCTGGACAGCAAAAAAAGTTATCCAGGTCTTGGTGAGAGAAAGAAGAGTCCTGGGAGGGAATCTTCCCTAGATGGTGAAGTTAGAGCCTGCTTTGAGTTTGCAGCAAGATTAAACAATAGCAGCAGGCTCGGTGCTGTTTTGCTTCTTGGTTTCAGACAGCATCTGAGACCTTCCTTTAAACTGCAGCCACTTCCCTGAAACCTGAGTTAAAAAAAAAAAAAAAAGAAAAAGAAAAAAAAAAAAAGTAAGCAATCCTGCCCAGGCAAGCAAAACAACCGGGCACAGCCGGGTCCGTTGCGTGAGGTGAATGATTGATTGAAAGCCGCAGGTTTGGTCCCGTCCGTCAGTCCTGGTTAAAAAAAAAAAAAAAAGAAAAAGAAAGGGGGAGCCCGGGGCAGCGAGCGCTGTCGGGAGGCAGCTTGAGCAAGACGAGGGAAATAAAGCTTCTGGTCAACTCAAAGAAAAGCAGGCATGACACACACCGCCGGGCTGGCCTCCAGCCCGAGGCAGCGCTGCCTGGCGGGGAATTAGGCCGAGCTTTGCCGAGTCCCGCTCCGCACGGAGCCGGTGTTTGCCCCGAGTTGACACCTCCGCTGCCCGCGGGACAGGCTCCAGGACCGCCACTATCCCGAGACAAAACACCGCCCAGGAACGCAGCAAAGCCCCCGATGCTTTTTCGGAGGAAAAGTTTGCATTGGCTTTTTGAATTACACCGACAGCGAAGGCTCTTTACAAGAAGAGGGGAGGGGGAAGGGTTGTTTTTCTCACATATATTTTGTTTTAACTTATGTAGACAAAAAAAGCCTCCTTCCTGCCGTCGCTATGGCTACAGCTCGGATCATTGTGCAGGAGCCCGTGAACAGGAAAAGGCCGAGCGGAGAGGGGGCGGCGAGCCCGGCACTCCCCTCTCGCCGCCGGGGATGGTCCTGACGCATCCTCCGGCCCAGCTCTGCCCAAGGCCACCCTTCTGTCCCCGCCCGATGGGAATGTGGAAACTCTGCCATTGCGAAATGTTCGCTGGCTGGCTCAGCGTGAGGAGAGCTTCCCGGGGCATGAGCCTGAGAGGGACAGCGAGCTTTGCCCCTCGGCTCCTTGGAGATGCTCTCCGTGCTGTAACACTCGCTCCCCAGCTCTTCCGCGGAGGCAGGCTCGCTGCGGCTGGCTGACCTGCAGGCCACACGCCAGCCCTGTGTCTCTGCTGGGATGGGCTCCGACTGCTGGGACACCAGCGACCAGCTCCAAGCCAGCTGGCGTTGCTCAGCCCTATCACAGGCTGTCACTCAGCCTGGCCTTGATTGTGGTCCTGGAACCCGGGCAAGCTACGCCAGGTGAGGTTTCTCCAGCAGCTAAAGCCACAGAAAGTACTCTGCTGTATGTCCCAATTGTAGCTCCAGAGTCCCTTTGGTCCTCCTTGGCCAAAGAAAGGAGGAGAAAAAGTTATTGAGGGAATTCAGGATTGGTCTTTTGACCCACAGCATTACCACATCACTGTTGGAGACTCTCTCAACAGAACTGTGAGAATACTGCTGGTTTTAAAAACCCTGGCTCTTAGTTGGATCTCAGCAAAAGTCATATCTGAAAGGTTGGTCCTTTATATTTCCTTTTGCATATGAATGTTTAAAATTATCCCCATTGGCTAGAAAAGGTCTTCTCATTTAGCACTGCCTCACTTGTTTTCTGACTCCCTGAGAATCCATTCCATCAGAATTTGTTTAGAAAATGCATTGGTAAGCCTACATTGGGAGAAGACGAACAAGATATGATACACAATTTTAAATTGATTCAAAATTTGACTAAGCTGCTTACTTTCCTAATTATAATGCCTAATTAGTTAGCTTGTTCCATTCAGTCATGCAGCTTTGATAGCTTTATTGTGCTCCAGAAGTCTGGGGACTGAGATTTAAGCAGGCCTGCCCTAGATATCCAATGAACTGTTAATTTCAAAATAAAAACACTCTTAAACTGCTCTACTAGCAATCACCTTCTGGTCTGATAAATGGAGCCAGAAGCACAAGCTTAAAATAACTTCAAAACAGATCGCACTAGGACTGAGATGCAGTAGGTATGAGAGGCAGGAGATGAGATGAGGAGGTTAATGTAGCTAACACAGTAACCTGTGAAGTTACTGCATCCTCATCAAGGAGAAGATGCAGCACCCTGATGCTCAGTGAGAGCTGCTAGAGACCATCACCTCTCCCATTCTGCCTCCATCACCAGCTCTTGGGCACGCTTGTCCTCACTTCCTTTGGCCTACTGAATCCCAGAAGAGTGCAGGCTCAGCAAAGGTGGGGAGGTTTGTAGCCTGGCATTTAATCTTCAGCCAAGCGAGAAACACAGATTTCCACTCCCCTTGGGCAGGAGAGGGATTGAGCCTCAGGAAGCTGTGTGTGGTATGAATGCTGCCACAGCAGCTGAGGTGCTGCACAGACCGGAGCAGACCTGGAAATTGATGTCTCTTATGCAGAACCTGACCTGCTCAGTCCAGGTAATTCTTGTGACAGATTCCATTCTCAGTCCAGCTGGAGTCAGTCCAGATAAGCACTGGAACCATATCACAGAACCACAGAATGGTTTGGGTTGGAAGGGACCTCACAGGCCATCTCCTTCCAACCTCCTCCATGGTCAGGGATGTCACCTGCTAGACCAGGTTGCTCAGAGCCTCATCCAGCCTGGCCTGGAACACTTCCAGGGATGACACATCCCCAACTCTGGGCAACCCATTCCAGCTCCTCACCACCCTCACAGTAAAAAATTCTTCTTACTAGCTAGTCTAAACCTCCTAGCTGTCCTACAGCTTAAAGCCCTGTTGCCCCTGGGAAAAGTCCCTCTCCCGGTTTCTGCTGCCCCTTTAGGTACTAGAAAGAAGCTGGGTCTCCCTGGAGCCTTCTCCAGGCTGAGCAGCTCCAACTCTTTCAGTCTGTGTTCATGGGAGAAGTGCTCCAGCCATCTGATCATCTTCATGGCCTCCTCTGGACTCACTCCAATAGGTCCACATCTTCCAATGCTGGGGACTCCAGAGCTGGATGCAGCCCTCTGGGTGGGTCTCACCAGAGTGGAGCAGAGGGGCAGAGCCCTCTCCCTGGCCCTGCTGCCCACAGGGCTTTGGATGCAGCCCAGGACATGGCTGGTTTTCTGGCTGCCAGTGCACATTGCTGAGACAATGTTGAGCTTCTTGTCCACCAACACCCCAAGGAAAAGCTACCCTCCGCTCTGTTCCAAGAGCTCCTGTATTTTTATTAGTGTCCTCACTCTTGAAGCAACAGCTGACAGCCAAACCTCACACCTGGGCAGAGCTGAGACACTGCTGACCACACATCAGCTAAAAACAAAACAGAAAATAAGGACAGTTTCATGCACAGCTCGCTGTTGGGCCTGGGCAGGGTGATACCTCATTCTTACAATTAGTTCAGCATTTCCCACAGCTGAAGCAGTCCTGCCCCCTACTCTCTAGGAGGAGGAAACATCTTCCATGTGACACATGATTTATGCAGTGACCAACAGGTTTAAAACCTTGCTTTATTTAAGCCAGTTTATGTTACAAGGCAGCTGAGTCTCTTCCCTTCCTTTGAGGTGAAACAGCCAGAAAAAGCCCTTTATTGCAGGGTTACCAGAGAGCAGGAGGAGAGCAGCACAAAGTTTGCATGCAGCCACTTTCACCATCAACTTATGAGAAGGGCAAACATAGTGCTGCAAAGCTGTTGATTTGTTTCAAGGACAGCTAAAAAATTGATGAGCAGCATTGTTTGCACCAGCTCCTGTGCAAAGCCTTAAACACAGAGGGCTGGTTTCCTACTGCTTAACACAGCACTCAGAGCTCAGCACAGCCACTGAGGCTCAGCAGAAATGCTGACCCTGATCTGAAATCACGGTCAGAAACACATGCCAGGAGAAGCATTTGAGTTTGGTGGATTAGGAATCCCATAATGGAGCTTTTAATGTGGTTTGTAAATATACTTTCATTGCACGTGACCAGAAAGTCACAGAAACAATTTTTTGCTACTTCAGCCTTGAAACTACACCAGAATGCATCTTTCCCTCCAAGGCCCTGCCCTTCAGCTGAGGTGCTCTGCAGGTAAGTGTGACTCCCAAGCTCCAGACTTTCAGGAACAGCTGTCCAGAGAGCAGCAGCCTAATTTAGGTACTCCAACTGTACTTAAAAGTATAGGTCACAAGTCAGGCTGCCCTGCCCCACCAGGGGTTGATCTCAAACCCTTTCAAACCTCAGCTGCTCAGAACCTTGCTACCAGTCCCACAGGCATACAAGTGCACTTTTATCCCACTGGGACCATAGTAAATCATTTCACTTGTGAGAAGGTTGAAGTCAATCCAGTCCTTTATTAATCTGCAAGTTACTTGGCAGAAAACATGAGAATTAAAGTCAAAACAACCGCTATGAAGTGAAAACACTATTTTATTTTTATAAAAGGCAATAATTAAAACAAACCCTACCAGTGTGTACATTGTACACATTTGAATGACACTTACAAGAATGAAGTTTCCATATACAAGGATTACAAGCCCACACTGGTAAAGGATGCACACAAGTACATACTAAACTTGACAGATGCCTCAGCTCCAGATCACAGTACCATCATTCTACGGCCACACCTGCACTGTCATTATTAGCATCCACGCTACTTTATTCCACTACAAACTGTACATACACAGAAAGCAAGAAGGAGTTTATTCAGAGAGCGCATATATTCGCAGAAAAAAATTATTTGCTGGAATAATCTCTCACTCTTCTGCTGCCATCTTCAACAGATACTCCTTGTCAATCTTGAAGAGCCTCCAGCCCTCCTCGGTGGACAGATCCGAGGCGCCCCTTCTCTTGTAGAACCTGATGGAGGGCTCGTTCCACTCCGCCACCAGGAAGTGCATGCTGCTGCAGCGGCACTTGACAGCCACCTGCAAAGCCAAGCCACATGGTCACAGTGCCCAGGCAGCCTGGGGACACCCGGCCACATTACCCTGCAACTGCACAGCACCACAGCGCATCAAGGTCATTCCAGCAGCCACCGCAGCACTTCCCACAGTTTACCAGACTCTAGAAAATGTTTTAAGCTGTCCAGAGTTCTGCCACCTCCTTTAACTCTGTTTAGACTTAGCACTCAAACATACCTGACTCAAGTTCTTCAGAATTTCTGACCCGATACCAAGTCCTAAAACAACAAGAAACAAGAAACTTAAGTCTTAAATCTACAGAAGCCCTGTGGGCAGCAACTCATCTAATTCTGCAATAGGTACCTCTGTACTCAGCCATCACGTAAAAATCTTCAAGGTACAGCAGTTTTCCAATCCACGGATCGTAAGTGAAGTAATACATGGCAAAGCCCACGACACAGGTTTCTGAAACAAAGGGTGTAACTTCAGCCAGTTGGAATTTAAAAAGGTAAAAATATTAAGTTTTACATGCATCTTTAAACATACAGATTCTCTGGGACATGCAGACATTTGATACTAGATTACAATTACAAATGAAGTTTGCAAATAAGCACACAATTGAAAACACAAATTTGTATCAGCCTAATAAAAAAAAATTGCCTTGTCCATACCCTGAAATCCTCAAAAGCACTGTCACAGCAAGTGCTAACACGGCCTTTTCCTACAAAATAATGGACACCCTACTGATTCATGTCTAGTCTGAAAGACAAGTAAGAACTTCACACAGCAGCTCACAATCTAGACGATGGCCCCAGCTCTACTTCCTTAGGAACAGTCTGCCAAACCCTGATCTTTCCATGAGGAATACCTCAGCCACTACACTGTGCCAGAAGGGCTGTTTACAGGCTACCTTCACAGCAGCATTCCAAGCACTTCCTCTGAGCATTGTGCTTTTTTCTTTACCTTCAGCACCAGGAAGTCAAGATAAGTAAAGCTGCAGCTTCAATTATAATTCTGTGGCTCGAGAGAGAAGAGAAACCAACTCTTCCAACAACAGCCCACTCAAACATAAACCCTAAGTATTTTAACTACATCTGCCATAACACTCTGCACATACTGTAAGAGAAGCGTGCAAACATGTTTCTGTCATCTATTGTGTCTTTGGTAAAGGTTTGGGAACAGCACTTGTCCCTGTAGACCTTACCTCATATTATGATCATCTACTTTATTGTGTAACGGATCTTTTAGTTACCTCCCCGCCCATCCATGTACACGGAAGGGCCATGTACATGGCGAAGCTAGAGACTGTAACCTGAAGATTGGGGACAAATTAAAGAAAAAAATGTGATTCAACAGAATTACATAAAGGTAAGTCAGGGTCAAACAAGAAAAGCCATTTAATAATTGGAGTCAAGCACATTATGTTATACCTGATCTCTCATGCTTCCAGGATTAGCAACCACTTCAGCAGAGTATCACTATACATTACTGAAATTCACCACTTAACCTAGTCCTCCTGCCCCAGTCCACTGGTGGAACTTCATCTACAATCCTTAATAATAAGCAAATGATGCTTCTGTGTATTAAGCGTCCAAGATACATATCAGGAAGTCTCACCTTTAGATGACCACTCGTCTTTTGGCACTTCTGCAACCAGACAGTGGTAGAAAGGGTGCTCGCCAAAACCATCCTCAAGCAGCTCTAGAAAAGCAGAATACACACGCACCTAAGCCACAGGCGCTGTCACTCGGCAGCCAACCGGGTGAGCTCTCGCAGCCTCGGTACCTTTCTCAGTTAGCACCACTTGGTCCTCCATGGCCTCGTATTTCGCCAATTCCTGGAAGAGAAGGAGGTTGTGAGTGGCCTCTCCCCGCCCCCGCCCTTGCGCAACAGCTTGTTTTGCCGCGGCACCGGGCGGCGCCGCCCCGCACCTTGATCAGTCGCAGCAGGTCGGGACAGTCCTCGGGACGCGCGGCGCGGATGCTGAACGAGGCCATTTTCGGCGACGCTTCCCCCTGCGGCCCCCTCGGCTGACGAGTCCCCGGTGTGTGAACAGGAGGAGCAACTGTTTCTTCATTCGTGTCCCGGGCGCGGCGGCCACCTGCGGTCAGTCAGGCTGCGAGCATGTCCCGGCGGCGTTCGGCTGCTGGCGGTCGGGCTCACTACCGCGGCTTCCCCGGCTCGGAGAGTGCGGCCTTCCGCCCCGCCAGCCCTATTTAAAGACGCCCTCGCCCCGCCTTCCCCGCCCGCCGGCCAATGGGAGCGCCCGCCGAGCTCGCCCACAGCCAATGGCCGCGCCCCTCCCCGGAATCCTGCCCGGGCTGCCAGCAACAGCTGCGGCCGTCTCGTGACTCGCCCTGCCCCCGACCCTGCGCGCGGCGCCCCCTGGCGGGGCTGGGCAGCGCTGCAGCGCGAGATCCCGGCGGCTCCGGCAGGGCGGCACGGGGAGGGCGGCGAGACCCCGGGACCCCGGCACCGCCCTCAGCGACCCCGGCACCGCCCTCAGCGACCCCGGCACCGCCCTCAGGGACCCCCGGCACCGCCCTCAGGGACCCCGGCACCGCCCTCAGCGACCCCGGCACCGCCCTCAGGGACCCCCGGCACCGCCCTCAGGGACCCCCCGGCACCGCCCTCAGGGACCCCCCGGCACCGCCCTCAGCGACCCTCGGCACCGCCCTCAGGGACCCCGGCACTGCCGGCCCCCTTCTCCCGGCACCGGCTGCCGCGGGACCCCGAAAACGGGACCCGGCACTGCCCCCGGCTCGGGGCTGTCCCTGCACGGGTGCCCCGTTCGGGGCCGTGGCGCCGCCCTGGCCGCAGAGCGCGGGGCAGCGTTGGGGGCGCTTCGTGCACCGCTGTGTGGAGAGGGAGAAAAAGCACTGGCCCTCAGTGTTTGCGGGAACGCGCAGCAGTGATCCGAACCCAACCCCGCGCGGGGAAGCGTGTCTAGCACCAAGGGACGGCTCCGGGCAGGAGCGTCCTTACCGAGAAAGGTTCAAAGCACTCAAGTTTAACCTTGGGTTTGGGACGTTTCCCAGGCTGGCACACGCACCGCAACCGTCCTGACTGGAAAGGAAGGGATTGTGCTGGGAGCAGCACGAGGAGTGTGTTTAAACCAGGGGGATCTGTCAGTAGTCTGCTGTAAGGGAGGCTGCAATGCCGTCCAGATGGAGGTATGGATGTCACTGAGGAGAGAAGTGGGTGTGATGAGGAAAATTCCGTCAGGGTAGACTCAACAACATGACTTTGGAGTATGAAAGCATGGAGGAATTACCCTCAGCCCTGTGCTTCCTCTATATATTACCTAGAGATGCTGCTGTATGCTGAGGAATGAGCTGGATCATGACATAGATTAGCCTGTGGTCCATGGACCTACCAGCTGGGCTGCCCAGGGAAGTGCAAGTCTTTGCCATATGTGTGGTTTTCTTCTCACCCTCTTCTATTAGCTGTGCCACTACCATGTCCATTCTTAGATACTGTAAAGGAGCTCTTTGTCTTGCATTTAGCTTAATCTGCCTTGTTTTAAGAGTGGTTTGGGGTATGGGAAGACACTAAGTCATGCTGCTGGCTCTCACAACACACACTCCATTTTTTAATGTTTCCAACAAGCTACAACGTTGGCCTTCACTTAGACAGAGGGACCAGCACAGAACATGATACTGCAAGAGGATTGTATAAAGAAGTGTGTATGAAGTGTGTGTTCAGGTTGCTGGTGTTAACACACTGTGGAAAGTGCCCGAAGGCCTGGGAGAGTAATTTAGGATTTATGCAAACTCCCTAACTGGCTCAGTTTACCCTCTACTGGCACAAGAATAGAGCCACCCAAAGAACAGAAGCATTTCCATATCACTAAGCAACCACCAGTGGCTAGTAGTAGAAAAGTTAAAATTTATTTCATGGGCTGTGAGTCTAAAAACCCTCCAGGACAGGGCATTTAGTAGGGAGACTGAATCTGAATAAACTACCAAAGAACAGACTCAGCCTAACAACATACCTTTAATGAATACAGATTTTTTTCATTCCCTGGAAATGATTAGACTGGGATCAGAAATGGGGAATACTGTCTCTGTGAAAGACAACAGCCTTTGTGTTGTCTCAACTCTCTTTGTTCTGCATTTCACAATGAGGAAGTCACACTATCAGGAAACCTACTGCTGTGTAAGAACATAAAGTGCCTGGTTTCTTTCTTCTCAAGTCAGAAAAGTCACATGATTTAGAAGTTGAAGTCTCAGCAAAAAAAGACCCAAACATCTTTTCCCTTGACTATTTTTGAAAGTCCTGCTTTAATGTGTTCAGAAATATGCTGATATTGTGTTGACTGAGTTAATACAGTTCACTGGATTTAACTTTCAAATTCACAAGGCAGAAAGAAAAAATATAAAAAAAAATCATGAAGTGTCAAAAAAGTTACATGAAACAATAGGAAATGCAGAGAATTTAGTGCAAAAAAAAGGAAAATTAAAAATAGCTAATTAAGATATCTAGATCTTAGAGACTATAGTATAATTATTTAGTTATGTATTATCAGGGGTATTTTTCCAGAATAAGTAAGTTTAATAAGAATGGTAAGAATATTTTATGAAAAGGTTCCAAAATAACTCAGTTTGTGAATTAATCAGACTGATTGGGTGTGTGTTTTACAGCTTCTTCCTTGTGTCTCAGGTCTGTTTGTCATTGAGCAGGTTTCATGTCATCTTGACATTGCTGAGGCCAATGATGAAATCTGTAATGACCTGCACAGGACTTGGATTTTATCCTTCAGTGGTCACAGCCTGTTGATCTGCCCTTCTCTCCAGGGAATGAGTAGTGGAAAGTCTCCTGAAAAGGATCAACAATTTTTTTATTACGCCAATATGTGTCTGGCAGGTGGTTAGCATATGTGTTTAAGGTAAACCAGTGTTGAAATAATGTTTTATAATGAAATATGCACTGAAGTCTGGATTAGCTCACTTCTGTAGCAGCCAGCAGCTTCTTCCATGCAGAACCTGATGACTGTGAATCCATCTGCATTTCTACTAGGAGGGCTGGAAAAGGATGTTTGAGAAGGTAAAATGTTTAGAACTATCTAAGAAGTGCATCATTCCTATTATTCTTATTGTTTCTTCTCCCTAAATATTACTCATAAGAGAAACAGAAAAAAATGTGCAAAATATCAAGCAGCACTTTCTATTTTGCATGCAACAGGAACTTTTATAATCAGCTGTTCATGAAAACACACGGAGTGTTACGTAATGACCGAGGTAAGTTTTCTCCACATCCTGCCCAGAGATGGAGGTCTGTTCTCATCTGAAGATGCAGGAAATAGCCAAGCCAGTTCCCCCAGATCCTTTCACAGCAATGCAACTGAACAATTTATTCAGAGAATTATGGGACCCCATCTGCACTTGTATCAAACCCATGTTTTTAATTTGCATCTAAATTTTCTAATGTTCTCTTTCCTTGGAGGATGGACAGAAAGGCTCAAAGTGGGAACCAGCTTTCTTTCTTTACTGTTCAACTGATCAAACTCTCTTCCGCTGTTTTAATTTTTGGTTTCCTCCTTCACTAGGAGGATTCCTTGCATTCCTGTATGAATGCCTCTCTCATGCCTCAGAGGTTCTCTGTTGGTAATAAATAAGAGGAGAAGGAGAAAAACTCCCTATTCCACATTAAAATGTAGCAAGTTAATGATTTTTGATTGTGCTAATAAATATTACCATGTATTTCAATCAAAGTTGTACGTCCTGTCAAATCTCTGGAGCAAAATACAGAAAATGCAATTAATATTCAGTATTGACCTGTAATTTTTCATTATTTTGGACATTTGGGATTCTTTTAAAATTTTCAACTGAATGTTTTATTCCTAATTCTTAGACCTTGCACTGATATTTATGAGTTCACAGTTGCTTCTGATGTTTTATTCAAGCCACTTAAAATTACAGTTTATCAACACTAGGCTGCACATAGAAAATATATTAATCTCTGTCATAATAGTACAAATACTAAATAAATACTGCGTGCTTAGAAAATGCTTAGAATTCAGGGCAAGTGCAAAATTAACAGTTTCATGTGATAAAGCTACATAAATTTCCATATGCTGGCAATAAAAGGACCATAATTTTTCTTTATTATCTTTGAAAGCATATTTTAGATCATTAGAACCCAATTCCTGCAGGTTAATACATCTTCTCTGTCATTTGTAATTATGCAGTTTAATGAATTTGGGATATAGACATAACTAATTATCTGCCTGAATCCACAAGTCACAAATCACATATCACATGTGCAAATGATTTGGGGTATAAAAGTTATAACAATAAATGTTGGGAAATAATCCAGCCAGGCCTCAGTTTTGGATACTGTAGAAGTATTGTATCTGGATACAGTAGAAGTCCCTTTGGGTCTGATCCTGCAGTGTACTTAAATCAGGGGGAAATATCTCAGGCTTTAAAAAGAAACCTATGAAATCTAAATTTTTCCTTACATCTAACAGGGGTTTGCACAATGTGTAGGTGTTTTTATTATGTATCACGGTCACAGTTTTGTCTTTGGCACAGTCTTCTGCACTGCCCAGAGGTGATTCTTCTCATGGCACATTAATTTTTGAACTTTCAGCATGCATGCATACCAGGTTTCCACCTCTTTTTCCCCCCACGTCCAGATGAGCGATAAGCTTTGCAATAGCGCCCTCAGCTTTTTCACGAAATCACAGAATGATTTCAGTTGGAAGGGACTTTAAAGACCATCTAGTGTTCAGGTGTTACCCTTACAAGTAAGGAATACTCTGGTTAATGTACTCTGTGTTTGCCAGAACATGTTTTCTCATATCCTCATCCAATCTCACTGGTGTTTTTCTAAGTCTTCAGCAAGGTGTGCTTAACAACTTCATTGCTAACTTGTACCTCCTGTATACAATGTTTTGCTGGGAGGCTGAAATGGCTAGTGACAATCACAAACATTGTGGTTGGTACGGAAGCCACATGTATATATTCCAGTCCCCAGGAGGTGCAGACACGATTATGGCAAGTGCTCTGGTCTTTGTGAGCTCTGTGGTGTCTTGGCATAGGGCGAAGGCTGCCCCTCTGCCACAAAAATGTTTAGAAGTTGGACGTCCTCTCTACTATAAGTTTCTTCAGCTCCCAGGAATAAAAAAAAACTATTATGAATTGAACTCGTTGATTATTCGACTGTACTGTAAAGCACACAGCTTATTTAACACAGCTGTATTTTCACAGAACCTTGGAATCAATTAGGTTGGAAAGGACATGAGGGCATCGAGTCCAACCTGTGACTGAACACCCACGTGTCACCTAGACCATGGCACTGAGTGCCATGTCCAGTCTTTCCTTAAACACTTCTAGGGACAGTCACTCCAGCACCTCCCTGGGCAATCCATTCCAATGTTTAAGCACTCCTTTCGTGAAAAAAACTCTTCTTACCTAATGTACAATGTAAATATCCCCTGGCACGGTTTATGACTGTGTCCTCTCGTTCTGTCGCTGCTTACCTGGGAGAAGAGGCTGACCCCACCTGGCTACACCCTCTGTTCAGGGAATTGTACACAGTGATAACGTCATTCTTCAAGATCTTAAGCCTCTTCCCCTCAGAAAATTCCGAGACTCTCAGTTACCTGCCCTAGCAGTGCCACCAAGTGACGGGCCGGGGCCGTGTGTCAGCTCGGGGCGCGCCTCAGGCTCCGGGAACAGCGCCCAGCTGAGAGCCGCCAGCCCGCCTTCCTCACGGCAAAGTGTAAAAACCGGGGCATTAAAAAGAAAAAATAACGATGTTTATTAAAAGCAAGTCCCGGCAGACCCGCCCGCTCTTCCGGGCCCGCCCGACGACTAACGGTGTCCTGCCCCAACCTCTGCCCCGGGGAGCGGCCGCGCTGCGCGGCCTCAGGGCCAAGGGGCAGGCCGAGGCCGGGCGGTGCCGCCCGGGGATCCCGGCGTGGGCAGGGCGAGGGTTTCCCAGCTGCAGGCACCGCGGAGCTCGCTGTGTGCGCGGCGAGCCCCGAGTCGCTGCGGCGGGAAGAGCGTGTGGCTGGGGCAGGCGCGGCCCCGCTGTGACAGCCCCGGCGGAGCACCATGCTGCCCACCCGGTAAGGCGGACCCCGCGTCCTCCGGCTCGGGTGGGGAATGGCAGCCCGGGCAGACGGTGCCCCCGGCGGGCCCGAACCCGAACCCGGGCCTGGGCCTGGGCAGGGGAGCCCGTGCCCCGACCCTCGCCCCGCGCCCCGCCGTGAGAGGCTCGGGGGGCGGCCA
>VXBU01018636.1:0-33626 GCA_013400315.1 Bombycilla garrulus | reverse complement strand
CGCGCCCCGCGCCCCGCCGTGAGAGGCTCGGGGTGCGGCCAGGGTGGGGCATCCCGAAACTTGAGCAGCGCCGGGGGCAGCGCGGCCTCGGGCGCGGCGGCTGGGCCGGCCCGGGGCACCGGGCGTGAGGGGCCCTGCGGGGTGCGGCTGCAGCGGGAAGGCGTTCGCCGGCCGTGCCGTGACACACCGAGCCCAGAGGCTCCAGCAGTCACAGAGACGTTTCACCGTCGTCATTCGCGTCATTCCTGGTGCATACGGGACTCTGCTGCCTTCAGAATTTTTTTTACTCTCTTAAGGGCTCCGTGTGTATCTGCAGACAGTGAAAGCTTTTGTGTACACGATATATATGTGTAGATATACACGAAGGTGAGAGAGAGAGATGTGTAAATGGCCTTGCTTTTCTGTTGTACCTGAGGATTTGCCACCTTTGCTTTTTTAAGGTGGAACCCCGGTCCTAGAGAAAGAAAATTAAGAGACCAGCAATCCATAGTCCTTGTGAGGATGACGCTGTGAACTATCACAAGGGGTTTTACACACCCTCTGTGTGTTTTAGTGTTACCACAGTTATGCTTGCCTAGAAGAGTAGTGCTGGCTAGTACCTTGTAGAACACTTAGTGAATTGTGAGTGGATTACATTCTCTGAAGGGTTTCATGGTTGTCCCTTCTTGCTTAATGGTTAAGAGGATTATATCCTGCACTTTAGGCTTTTTCTTTTGAGTTGCTGCAGTACTAAGCCATGGAGAAGAAAACCAGGCTTAGCTAAATGGGACTGCTTGTGAGACCTTGTGAAATAACTTTTGGTATATTCCTCCTTCCACTGCTATGCACACCAGCCAAGTGCAGGAGAAGTGTATGGTTAGGGTCTCGGATGATTTCCTTGAGGCACATGGACCCCATCTGTGTTAAGGGCAGAAGCTGGTGTTGAGTCTAAGTTGGTTGTCTCAGGGCATCTGAATATTCAGTGAAGAGCACAGTTAATGCTAGTGTTCTTTTTTCTAGTTTTTAGATAAGGAAATATGTCAGTTGGAATTTCAACTGTCTTGGAATTGTTGCACTGATAGTATCTAGTTCTAAAAATCAAACTGAAAATAAGATGTGTTTTTTCCTGAAGTCACCAGCATAATTCCAAAATTAAATCCTAAATTATTTTCATGGGATTATTTTTAATGACACTAAAGTCTTCTGCTCTGCCTATAGGTTGTGCATCATGAAGAGGCTTCCTTCCCTTCTGGCTAGGACACTCGTTTCTGGGACCAGTGCCTCCCCAGGGCTCCCTGACCTGTCTGAAGGTAAAGTAAATGGCTGTGCTCCGAAAGATTTAATGATGTTACTAAGGAGTTTAATTTTTCAGGTGGTGTCCCTTTATGTATTAATATGATTTGGTAGTGAACATGCCCTTATCTGTTAGCTCATGGTATAAGTGTTTAGGAAGCAGCCAAAAATCACAGTGAGTTTGGACATGAATGGCACGAATATGCATAACCATCGAAACTGCAGATTTAGAGGCTCCTCTGGTTTTTCAGCCTTGGCAGAGCTTGCTTCTTTTCTGGCATGATAACTGCTGCTCAGCTTGGGTCTTGATAGAAAGTCAATGTAGTGCAGATAGGTACAATGAGACTGGAGAGAATGGCCAAGGAATGGGGAATTGAGTGGAAATAATGCTGTACAGAATTTTTAATCTGTCAATCCTGGTCATTTTGCAAACTCGTAGAAATCTTTTAATCAGATTAGCAGCATTGCCTTGTGAAACTGCTCTTGTCAATAGAGCTTTGTGTTGAAAGTTTGTTTCAGTGCTCTAATAGTAATAAACCATAATGCTCCTGTTTCAGAAGCTTTTAAAAAGGTTTTCTTGCATTCTAATCCCTTGTACTGAGAAGTGGGCAGGAGGAAAAAGGCTGGAGCCAGGTACAAATAATTCCTTCATGGAGTTCTGCTTATTTCTGAGATCTTATTTTTTCCTTTGTTTTCTAAACAGAAGTCTGGTTATCCAGTAAAAGAGAAAATGAGGGTTATTTGTTGTTAGAGAACTTATTTTTATTGTTATTAACAAATGGTAATTTAGGAGGTTAAAAGAGAGAAGTAAGGATACAGAATGTTGCATACTTGCAACTTGCTCTGATTGTATATTTGAAAATGATGCCATCTAGAAGGCCAGTAAAAATAGTGAAACAGCGAGGTCATTCCAGTACTCCAAGGAGCACGAATATTTTGTGGACCACAATAAGCATAAACGTTTGAGATTCTGTTACAAAATTGTTCAAATTACAAGTTTTGCTGATATGCAAACTATTCTACTGTTATGTAAACTATACCTTCAATTTGATATCTGTGCTTTCACAAAACACCAAATACTTTTTCTTACTAGTTTTTCACGTTTCCTTTTCACAATTTTGGGTTCCCATTGTGAATGCCCTCACTTCTTCCATGGCTCTCCCAAAGGCTACACAAAGCAGTACTTTGGAATTTTCCTCTGAAAACCTCTCATCCCACTTCCTGAAAAATGCTCCAGATACTCTTTCCAAAGTTAGCAGTGTTTGTCAACACTACATGGTAGCCCCAGGTTTGAAGAACTGTTTGGGACTACACTGCAAGCAGATACCGTACAGAGTCAGTGGACAGGGAGCTGGAAAGCTGGCTTGAAAGGACAAACTGACTTGAAGACAAAAAGATACTGACTGTAAATCGGGCAAGGATAGATTGCCTGCAGTTACTACAATTAAGGGATATGTGCCTAAACAGAACTGAAGCAGGTAGAATAATCAAGTAACTTCTTACTAGATGTAAATTGCGTTGTTTCTTTTCATTGTTAATCTAACCTGTGTTTTGTACTCCACAGGACAGTCACCCATTCATGTGAATAATGGTGTGTTGTGGTAATTTGTACATATTAAAATATTTACTGTAACACTACACTCACTCACTCTTTTTCTTTACTTTAGCATTGATGAAACACGAAGTGCCCTTATTCTTCTCTGTTGCCTTGCTTAACACCCCTTTGTCTTTGGTGAATGGCCCTGGTCTTAACTGTGGCAGTGTTGTTGCACTAAATCTCAGTCAGCACTCTGTCTGCAGTGCTGGATAAAACATTTCTAAGAGGCTTGTGGGATACAAAATCTCTCAGGGCAGCAGCTCCTGCACTACTTGGGTTCATTTTAGATACTTGAATCTGTGTCCTTCACCTAAGTCCAGACCAAGCTCTGTACCAGAGCTGTGTTCTGCCTGAACCTGGCTGCAGCTGGGGAGGCACCGGCACGAGGGGCATGGATCTCGCTGGGAGAGATGAATGCAGTGATCTTGTTCAGCTGCCCTCCTTGTGACCTTTTCCACAGCACAGTGCAGATAAACTCAGACCCTGCTGCTCTGGCATTGATGATCCACTGATCGCAGTTTAGGAGATACTGTGAAATACACTTCCTGAGCATGATGGAGAAGTCCCATTTCCTATTACTGTTTGGCACACTTAAGACATTTGCTAGATAAGTAAAGAAATACCTTATAGATTTTTTGCATAATTTTTTTACTAAAATTTCTGTTGTTGCTTACATTTCTGATATCTAGAAGAGCAAGATAGTCTTCCCAGGAGGAAAGAAACAAAAGAGTTAAAAATTATGTAATTATGAGCCATAAAATGGACTAGATTTGCCTTGATAACATTTAGAAACCTTTACACTTTGTCCCTTTTATTGTTAAGATAAAAATTTTAATGTGTTCTCAGCACGGAAAATATTTATTTTTATACCTAAAACTGAAATCAGATGTGTTAAATGAGACTAACAGCTTATATACATTTTTGCAGGTTTGGACCTGAGATATTTTTTCAGAGCTTTTTAACTCTTTGCTATTGAAAAGGAAGATGAATTTAGTTTAAACAAAGAGAAAGTGCTGTTTATTCCCTGTTCATCCCAGCACAGTCTGCACACTGTTGAAAATTTGAGGTTTTGTGTTCTAGAAGCTTAACAGTGTTTCTGCTAACACTGTACTGATCAAATGCATGCTATGGCAGTTTCACAGGTGGAGTATGAGTAACAAGAAAGTAATACCTATTCTGTAAGCAAGCCTGCTGCTGCTTAAGGAAAAAGGAATCAGACCTTCCCTGTTGCCAAAAGAAATCAACTCTCAAGATTTTCAATCAGGTTCTTTCCTTGAATTTTTTTTTTGTTCTTAGAATTAGTAGTAGAAGTCTTCTAATTTCAAAACATATTTTTAGCCTAATTTTGTAAAGAAATGAGGCCTAAGCAATCTACTTTTTTGTCTTTGTCTGCCTGTCTTCTTCCTTGTCTTCCAGAACCTTTTATTGATGTCAGCCAAAATAGGTGAGCCGCCAGTCTCAAAGAGAAACGTATTTCCACAAATTTTGTGAAAATTGGCTTCCAAATCAGAGGTTTTGTTAGGGTGCCAGAGCTGGTGCTGGGGTCAGCCACGAACCCTGGTGTTTGCTGGCGGTGGGTGAGTCACTGGATCCAAGTGCTGGCTGGCAGTCATTCCTGGGCTGCTTCTGGTGCCTCTCTAGCAGGCAGGCAGAGCAGGAACAGGCTGGGAGTGTCGGGGCAGGGGCTGACAGTGCGGCAGGGGAGGGAACAGGGAAGGAACAGGGAAGGGCAGGTTTGGGGGGGTAGCAGTAGTGGTGGTGTGGGGGACTTGGGCTGAAGCTGAAGGGACTGAGGAGGAGGGGAGCAGTGCTGAGACAGTGGAATGTGATTTAAATCCCAGGAAATGAGCTAGGCTGGCTCCAGGGTTTGTAGGCTAGCTTGCTGATCACTGTGAATACTCAGACCAGTCATTTAGTTTGAAAAATGCCAAGCCTGATAAAGGATCAGCTTGTGACTCACCAGCAGCCTCTTTCGATTCCACCATGAAATTCTGGATATTTTTGGGTTGCTCTTCCTTGTGTGTCCCTGACATTTGAACCTCTTAGTATAAAAAGTCTTTGTAAATAGGCAAGGAATCCCTTTTATGCAATTCTCAACTTTTATTCTGAGCTTGGGAATTGCTGCTGCTTGTTTTCATATGTTACCAAATGATCAAACTACTCCATGCCTGGTGAATGTTGGCTAATTTGATGGGGCCTTAGTACACTTAGTAATCTCATCTGAGAAAGATGCCTATGCAGATTATTCTTGAAATTTAGGAAAACCTGTGCAGAACCAGTATTAACCCTGAGAGTGCAGACAGGGCCAGAATAAATCATATAGGCCTGTCTTCAGTGTCTGAACCCTGTGTTCTTTCAGACTGCTAAAAATTTGGGCTATGAAACCCTGCTGGCTGATATTGTCTGCCTGTGTAGGTGGGATTGTTTAATTGGTATTCTCCTCATTCCCTGTTTCCCAGCTGCACTGTTCCCTTTTAAGTTCTTTTATGACTTTCTGATTTGTGTTATCTCCACAGTTTGTGTTTAGGCTGTAATATTTTCACATCAAAATTCCCCAATCCAATCTTGATTCATGTCTTTCAGCTATTAATTAGCACTGGAGGTGACTGATTGCATTAACAAACACTCTTTGTTGACTGTATGCAATAAGCTATGGTATCATGTTACTCAACCCATTACTGTGATGTGCCTACTAACAGCAGCAGTGAATTTGGCCAAACCTTTGTTTCTGGGCTGCTATTTGCATGAATTTGCTTAATTTTCCTGTTCTGGGATGAGGATTGTGCCTTTAACACCAGGCAACCTCATGTTTATCACTTGCAGAACTAAGCTTGATTTGCTTTGATTTTTATTTTTTTTTCCAGTGCGGAGCAAATTGAGGGATATAGTGGGAGCATCTACCAACTGGAGGTACAGTGTGCATTCCATGTATTTTACTTCATTTGTGAAACCAAGGTGGAGCTCAGGGTTGTGGTAGTGGGAGTTACCAACAGTTAGCTTGCTGTCAGAGGAAGAAAGAGATCCCACTAAGAGGTAACTGAAACAAAACATGAATTGGTACTTCGTGGTTCACAAACTTCCAAGGTTTCTGTAGCAGAAACAAAATACCTGATACTGGTGCTTAGAGGATTGTCCCACTAGCTTTAAATCCAGTGGGAGTTAGGAGCTGTAGAGTCTGGCTGTCAATGCTGTGTTGCTGTTACCTCTTGAGTTATCTCTGGGTGGATTGCTCACATGGTGGATTTATTCTGCACTGAATTCAGAGGCAGCTGAGCTTGGTCACTGTGTAGCAGGCGGCATTCCTAATGGCACCCACATCTCTTTGGAAAATTGTCAGCTTGGGATCAGTGTCTCCTTAATCAGGAGTATGTTGAGCATTTCCTTTGTCTGCTCTAACTTAATTTTTTATTAGTTTACATATACTTTAAATAATTGCTGGTTTGGCTTTATTCAAGTTACTTTCCTTCCCTCCATTAGGTTGAATAAGCCAGAGTTGACTGTAACCCTCTACTGTTGCAGTCTGGAAAAGACAGTGTAGCAGTCTGGAGGAGCACACATTGCAGTTTGGTTGGTCCCATATCTTTGTTAATTTTGGCTGTGTTTCTGAGCTCTTTTTTCCCACTTTGTGCAGTGATAGGGAAGTGAAGAGAGGCTTGCCTGGTGAAGTGTCTGATATGTTCAGGCCTTCTGACTCAGTTTATCTAAACACAACTTCAGGCATTCTAACAAAAATGCCTGAATCTGGAAGCTGATTTTTTGCTTAGTAAGAATAGAATCTAACCATGAGAGGGCTTGAACTTTTCAAGAAGTCAGCTAGAAAGGGCTCTAGAAATTGTTTATGAAAAAGCCTTTCCCACATCCCAGAAGGTTGAGGAGGAATGATGCCATATGGAAACACCATTTGAAAACTGAGATTTTAGAGGGCTCTGGTCAAGTCTGATCTTCTATCTATTTTTTCCCCCCCACTGCTCCCATCCTGGAGGGAGAGCAGACTGAAGCCAGGATCACCACAGCAGTGTTTTTCTTAGACAGGTACTTCTCTTGTGCTGTACAAAATACAGCAGAAATGGTTTGCAAAGTAATGAATCCTTTAGCTGCCAAGATGAAGTAAAGGCAGGGAGACCACAGATGGGAGTGCTTGAGAATGACAGGTTTAATACAGAGAGGTTTGGTGGACATGGGTTGTGTAGCCTTTGAGAGCTCACTTTAAAAATAGAGTGACAGACTTGATACATGTGAAGCCTGAACAGCTGGGGATTAACTGAGTTAGGCCACTGAACTACTAAAGAGGACAAATCTGAGGAACAGCTTGATGGGGGTCCTGAAAAGGGAGGTCAGGAAGGACTGATGTACACATATCTGGAATGCTGGGTGAGAAGAGGGATGCATGTTGGAGAAACATCTTTAACCATTGATTTTGCAAAAAGGAGACTCTGGTTTGTGATTTCTCTTGTAAAGGCCAGTGGCATTTTGTATTCATTATTAAGAAGAAGTATCTTGATTATGTATTTATTCTGGTTTTATACTTAAATTGTAGTTAAAACTATTAATCTGTTCATTTTAAAATATAGATGGAGTTGAGACCATTTCAGAAATATATAAACATTCTTCAGAATATTTAGGGCAGGTGCTAGTTAATGTTTAGATGAATTATTGTTACTGTATGACAAGTACTGCAGTCTGTAACAGTATTTGTCTATTGAAAAATGTTACTGCATGTTGAAGAGCGCATTCTGAAGTGGAAGTCAAGAAGAATTCTGCTGCTGATCTCAGAGGAGCCAGGATGGAGCTGGTGAAAACAGAATATAGTTAAATTTTTAATGTTAGGTTTCTTGATGTTTGTAGACAAATTTCTGATTTACTTTCTGATTAATTTATTTTAAGTCTTTCACTGAAAACCTTGGAAAAAGCTTTTTTAAAAATCATGAAGATGTATCATCTTGGAACTTTCATCTTTCTTTAGTCATCCAGTAATATTCTGTTTCTATGCAGTAGCATAACTTTAACCCTCTGCAGGAAGTTGTTATCTTTCTGTTTCCTCTAAACTCCATGGTAATCATGTAAACCACATCTCATGTTTAAAACAAACAAACAAATTAAACTAAGTGAGGTTTTCTGCTTGACCTTCACTCTCTGATCATGGATTATTTGTATATCTCTGAAACTTATTAAACACAAAAGAGGTAATATAAATATGTTGAAGCTTGACTTTCTGAAACTCAAGCCAAATAAGCCTTCATATTAAGTGGTTAATACCCAGAATTCATCCGAAGTCAAAACTTAAAACAAAATTTCTTTTTGGTGAAAAGGTTTTCTGTTTTTTTTGGGTTTTAAAAATTTTTTTTTAATTGGTTATGTTAAACACAGTGTCACTGAAATTTCGGCAATGCAGCAAACAATTCTTAAAGAAATAGCACACATCCAAAAATTTACCATTAAGTTTGGTTGCTCAGTGTTTTATGCATTCTCTTGCTCTATGAAATGGATCCATGTTTTTGCTTACTGTTTGGGTTTATATCAGAACTGTTGCATGTTTAACCCCTAGGTTTTTAATAGATGAGTATTGATTCTAGGGATGTTATGAAATACTTGCTTTATTCAGTCAGCTTGGACTTTGAAGGGGAGGGAACTTTGGAACAGGTAAGAGAGTGTGTTGGGCAGGACTGTTACATCTTGTAGATACCTGTGCAAGGAATCAGACTGGTTTGGAAAGAAGTGAGAGTAAGTTACACCCTTCTCCATTGTGAGAGTTGCAGCCCCTCTGACTTGGTGGTGCTGGAAAAGCATCTCTGAATGAATTGTTCTCCCTTTTATGTGTTGTTTCTTTCTCTAACTTTCCTGTGTAATTTTAAGATGTCTGGGTAGGAAGAGAGAAAGAGAAGTAGGTTAGTTTGCTTTGTCTTTTAGCTTGCTGTTAGAACTGATGCTGGAAAGGGGGAACTCACCTGTGGATGATGACAAATCTTAGCAGATTAGTTCTTTTGTTAGTGCTAGCCAACGATGTACATCTACTTTACTTCTTGGGAAAGACTGTAAATTGATGGTCAGTCCTTTAAAATTGGCAGTGTGGGAAGATTTGTAGCTCTGGGAGACATGAATATGCACAAAACCTCATAGGTTAAATTACGTATGATTTGTTTTTTCAAGGGGAATGATTTTGGTAGCATTCAGAATTAGATGCATTTTGTTCATCTCATTATTGTGATGTATGTGCTTGCCACTTGTACACAAACCATTTCAAAGATTTCTGCAGTAGTCTTGCTTAGCATCTTTAATTTTGTGCATTTAGCTTTCTTTTCAAGTCATGCTCACTGTGTCCTGGTATTTCTACTACTTTTTGGTTTTAACTTTGATAATCATTGATGTGACATCTTTTAGTTAGGGTTTCAGTTTTCTTGTTGTACTTAAGAATAAAGGGTTTTTTTTTCTTGCCAGGGATCATGTGCAAGCAATGCAAGAAAGAAAAGCTCTTCACACTTTACTGGCAAAAAGGCAGGAAGATCTCCCTCCTAGGAGGATGAAGGATAGCTACTTGGAAGTTATTCTACCTCTAGGAAGTCAGCCTGAAATAAGAGAAAAGTATCTGAATGTGCACAACAGTGTAAGGTAACAAAGCAACCATAACACCTACAGGAAACTGTTAACTTCTGTTTGCCATGTATGTAAGTATTTAATTGTCAAACCCCTATATTGCAGGTTTGGAAGGATACTTGAAGATCTTGACAGTTTAGGAGGTATGTACCTACGCCCCTGTAAAGGCTGCACAAAGTGAGTTTGATTACTGCTGAGCACTGGTTGGTGTGACCCAGTATGACCTTGGTGGGAAACCCATAATTCTGCTGTCTCAGAAGGGAAGGAGAAAAAAAAGACACTGGTACTGAAAGAGAAGGAAGGATGATAAAGAACAGATGGAAGCAAATTGTTTGGCTTCCTGCCTCGGTCTGATTTTTAAAGGACTATCTACAAAAATAATTTACTGAAAAGTGATCCTAGATTATGAATTTGCATTAAGTGTGAATTCGGAAAATTTGCAGAGCGCATACTGAAAATGAAAACTTATGACTTTTTTCAATCTTTAAAAAACCCCTCAAAAAACCCCCTGCCACAAACAGCAAGTTAATGAGATGCAAATATTCTAATCTTCCTTTTGGGGAGAAGAGAGTAAGAATGCATTGTATCAGTTGAAAACAAATTTAAAACAATTGGTGTATGTTCTTGGGTTCTGCAAATTGTTGTTAAGGGCAAAACCAACTCAGTTGTTTAATGAGTTAGTTTTCTTGGGTTTTTTTCTTGTTTTTATTTATTTGTGGTCTTGAAAAATTCACAGTCTTTTTCTTTTCTATTGTGTGTGAGATTGTTACTAGAGGTGGGTGATACTTTTTCTTAAAACATCACCAGGTGACTTCTTCCTTTGTCTGAGTTCCATAGCTGGTTGGGAACTTTTTGATGGAGGTTTTTGACAAAGAATTAAGTTCTTATTAAGGGAAAGTTGTGAACAGAACATATTTTTTTCTGTTCCTTCTGAGGGTCCAGATGGACAAAATTGAGGAAGGCAGAGAAAGAAATGAATGCATGTCTGTTAAAGATAGACGAAATAGCTGCCTGACTGATATTTCTTCCTGCGAGGTGGAGGATACTGGTTTCAATATCTGTCCTGAATTAGAAGAGGAGACTTCAAACTGTTGGCTACCTTGCATTGTTAGATGAGATGAGCCTGTTTTTCATTCTGTACCTTGTTTAATTTCCCCAGAAATCTGTGAAGATCTAATTATTTTTCTGTGACAGCACGGAATGTCTTTGCCTTGTTTGCAGTCATACTGGACTCCAGTCAGTTCCACCAGGGATGTATTGTTTTGGGCTAATTAAGAGTCTGTCTCAATTAAACAACATTCAGGGTGGTCATATTGATATGATAAGTTGGTAGGTTAACAGGTTTTAGAATTATGGTTTCAATAAACATAGGGGAAAAAATCTTATATTATTTGGAGGGATAGAGATCTTCCAGATCACGGAATATTCTGGTTTGGAAGGGCCCCACAAGTCCAACTCTGAAGTGAACAGTCCATATAGGGATTCCTTCTATCTTATCTCATTAAGTACAAGATAGATACTTTTGATAATTAAGATCTGTGTTGAGTGAAAGTTACATGAACACTAGGAAAAAAACCCATATCTTTACAGCCTTGAATTACTCCAATGAGTCTGTTTACTTGGATATGCTCTTATGAGCAAAGCTAATTAGTTTAAATGGTGGTTTGGCTAGTAGTAGTTACAGTGTGATAAATACCTCTGACTACAGTTTCATGCCTGTAAGGCACAGTTTATTTAATTGCCATCTTTTTAAAGGAATCAGTATTTTAAAAGTCCTCAGATAGCATGTATCCTTGGACAGCCTTCATGAAATCAAAATAGAAGATAGAGTCTGAGACAGTGCTGCAGAGGTAGAGTGAAGAGATTGTGAGATTGTGGAAGTCAAGTGATGAGCTGGTTTAAAGTGCTTAGTTAAATTTATCTTTATAGTAAGTAAATATGCATAAAACTGAGACAGCTGCTGCTGTTTTCTCTATAGCAATCTCTATAGCAATACCTGAAGATGTGGAAGCTGTGCTCTCCTGTAGTAGGATACTTTAGTCTGTGTTTTCCAAGTACCTCTTATGCTTTGCAAAGATGACTTTGATCTGCTCCACTTATGTTTTTGTTAAAGAGCTGGCTCCATTTTTGATCTCTTCACAGTTCTTATTTGCTACACTCACACCAAGCAGGAGATGCAGCAAAGGTCTCCTTTGTCCATAGTTACAGCTCTGGTGGATAAAATCAGTAAGTGGCAACTTAGTAAATGAAATAGTTTCATCTGCTTGTCTTACTCTTTCATCAGCTACTGCCTTCCTATGGTTGTTATTGAGGATACCTTTTTCACTCCTTGTTTCCTTCATCCTGTTTTAGCTTTGAAGTTTCTTGGCTTTTGTTGACGAGAGATGGGAAGAGGGTTTTGTAGATGCTTTTCAATATTTCATATGTGATTTCCCTTCAAAATGCAACTTTCATGGCTCCTGCACTTTTGTATTTAGTTTTATTTAGGCATGCAGATTCTTAGCTTCATTACTGAACAGTGTTTGTTCAGGTGGAGTTGGACCTTGCTTGTTGGAGTTGGACCTTGTGTTGCCTGTTCTGCTGAACACTCCCTTGGGTCTGCTGTCCACCTGTGTGCCTGCTTCCTACTCCTGTTCTGGCTTCAGAAGTCTGCAGAGGCAGCAACTGCACACAAGCAGTGTGCTCCCTTGCAACAACAACTGTCTTTTCTGAGTTGTCTTTGTGTGTGTTGCCACTTCCAGATCACATAAAGGTCCTAGAGAATCTGGCCTATCTACTATTAGTTGTAAGTGATCTGTCTCCAGTAACTCCTAGTGTTTGCCTTGTAGATTTGTGCCAGAAGATTATATATCCAGACTGTGACATCAAATTCACAGGCAATGTTTCTTGGGTTGGGAAGACCTCCATGGAAGTGAAGATGCACATGCTGCAGGTTAGTTCCTGTGACTTCTCTCCATCTCATGACAGGCATGAGGTGCTTCAGGGGGAATTTACAAGAGCATATACAGGACAAGGGGAAATGGCTTCAAACTGAGAATAGGTTTAGAGGATATAGTGGGAAGAAATTATTTACTGTGAGGACAGTGAGATTACTGGAACAGGTTGACCAGAGAAGCAGAGATGCCCCATCCCTGGAAGAGTTCAAGGCTTGGTTGGATGGGGCTTTGAGCCACCTTGTCTTGGAAGGTGTCCCTCCCCATGGCAGGGGGATTGGAATTGGATGTCTTTAAGGTTCCTTCTAACACAAATCATTCTGTGATTCTGTGATAATTCAGCTGAACAGGTAAATTTTTTTTTATTCAGTTGTTCTCCTTAAGTAAAATCTCTGATGTAGAAGATAATGTTACACCTTTTTGTTCTGAACTCCTTACAGTGCTGGCATTGGTGGCAATTTGGTATATTAAAAAAAGCTATGGTATTTCTCAGAGTAAAGGTTAAGTGGGTCCTTTTACAGTGATTGTGTATTTCCTCTCCTCCCAGCTCAAAGTTTTTAATAAGCATTCCCTGGTAAATGTTTACACTGCAGAATTCCTGAAATGGAAGTTTTAATAATTTCCTAATCTTTGACCTGTTGTGAGAGGTGTTGGAAGGAATGACAGAATGTGAAATTAAGCAGAATTAACAATATGATTGCATCGTTTATGTCAACTAAATAGCTTGCTAAGCACATTTGCAATTCTAGAGTTCAGTAATGTATTTTTTCCTGTCTTTTTTAGCTACATGGTGGTGTTTACAGCCCTGTGTTAGATGCAACCTTTGTCATGGTGGCCCGGGACCCAGAGAATAAACGGTAATTTGTAGGACAGGAAAAGTTCCCTGATTTCTGCTGTGTTGAAAATGGCAAACATGGCTCCCCATTCTGTATGTGTAGAAGATGTGTAGAAGCCATATAGTGTAGGTGGTAGATAAACCACATAGTTGGTGCTTTCTGCTGGCAAATGTTAACTTTCCTGTAACAAACTTCAGACTTATTTTAGCAGTCGTGATATCACGAGTTGCTGGGAGTCTTGGGATCTGACCCTTTTTTTTAAAACACATTTTTCTGTGTGTTTGAGTGACTGGTCTGAATGAACACTGAAGTGAATGAGTCTGCCAGAAACCTACCTGCGTTGTAGTAGTTGTTTGAAATAATGATTGAGTTTCAGTGGTTAAATAGTCTTTGAGTGAATAATACCATTAATTCCCTAGTAGATACTTAGTAGATGTCATCAGAATAATTCAGGTTAAAACTTGCTTGTGTAACTAAGATGGAACTGGTAAGTATTCCCACAGAACTTAAAAAACCCCAGACACTTACATTGCTATTCCTCTGGTTTTACTTTCTCTATAATTCCTTCATTATTAGAATAAAAGGCTGCTCAGTTGCTGTTTAGGTTCATGACTGCAGCATCAGAAAATTTTGCTGTAATTCTTACCTCTTTCCTATATAGCCTGCCCAAGTAATAAACATTTCTCTGTTTCTAATTAGTTTAAATAATTGCTTGTATTTAACAAAGATGTGTTTAATGAAGGTATAATTACGTGGTCCTGATAACATCAGAAGTAGTTTCTAGGGGGTTTTTTCTTCAGATTTTTTCTAGAACCAGTGAATATACTATACATTAAGAAAATGAATTATATTATGGTTCCCATTTTAAAGACTAATTTTTCAAGGTAATGACATCAAATCTGATGTAATTATAAAATAGCAGATTGACTGAAGACAAGCCTACATGGACTTGTGCAGATAGATGCAAACTTCAGTGGCTGTTGTACAAGCTAGCTGGCCACAGCTGTGGTCAGCTGTGTTTTGGAAGCAGTCTATCCATATAAGGAGGGTATTTATGTGAGGTCAAAACTTTCCAGAGATGTACAGAATATATTAGGTTGGCTGTAGCCCCACAGAAACAGGGCTGTGTGGCCTTGGGACCATAGCAAACTTGCTTCTCAGCAGCTTGGGGCTTGGCCAGGAGAGCTGATGTAGGTTTGTGCTGAGTTGAGGAGAAATGAGGTCTGTACAGGAGAAAGAGCTGGTGGATTTCCAGAATCCAGAGGTTTAGCAAACCGAGAAAGATCAGTTTGTTCTAAGAGAAAAGCTCCTCTCTGCCTCTTGTTGCCAGCCCAAGTAAAGGCTTGGGGTAGGGATGAATTGTTCAGCAGGTCTGTGTGTGTGTATGTATGTATATGTATGTTGTTCTCAGCATTTGTATGCATGTTGAAAGTTGAAAAATAAGAATTAGAAACTATGGGGAAGAACAGCTCTTGAAAATAAGTGTTTGTCTTTACTTATGCAGGTAATTAAATGTTATATAGTTAGCTTAAAGTAAACTTATTTGTGCAGTAAAATAAACAGAAACATTGCGCTCAAGGCATGTCATAATCTTTGATAAGTGGTACACATCGCAAACAGCTTTTGGCTGTTGATAAGGCTGTCAAGGGAACATGTAGGTTATAAAAACACTTGCTAGATATGTCACTGTGCTTCTTCTATTCCAGGCGGAATGGTACCAGTCAAGTTTTGGTTTAGACTATCCTAGATCATCATGTTTTCATTTGCTGAGTTTCTGAACAGCTTTCTTCTTGAATAATCTTCATTATAATTTATGAGTACAATTTTAGCTTAAGAACCATAGATGTGTCACTTTCTCTTTCCTGACTGCACTAGGTAGTGGTTGGATCACTTAACTGCCTCTTCAGAGTTAAAGCTGATGTGGTATTCTGTTGGCAGCCTTATTTATTTTTATCATATAAGCTGAAGTATGTAATTTCATCTTCTACTGTGTATGTAAGCAAAAATGGAAGACTGTTATAATGTATTTACAAGACAAATTGTTGTAAAGTTTGTAACTTAAAAAAACTTCCTGTCCATAGGCCAGCATTTGTTAATCCACTCATTCCTGAGAGCCCTGAGGAGAAAGAAATCTTCAAGCAAGGGGAATGTATGTCATATTTCCTGGTAGTATGCACATCTGTCTCAGTTTCAAGTTAGTAGCTGGGAGGAAGCATTGTTCAGGAGTCCTGCTTAGAACTTAGAAATGCTCCTAATTTGTTTAAAATCAGATTTTTGTTCTCTCATTTGTCAGTAGAGTAAGAGAATTTAAAAGCCTGCTACCACAGGCTTTTAAACTCTTTGGCTAAACTGACAGACACTCCTGATGTGCTCTGCACACCCTCTGGACTTCTCCCTTGTCAGGATGCTCCCTCTGCTTTGGATCTGAGTGCCGCAGAGAGGCTCCTAATACTCTGGCCAACACAACCCATGATGGGCCTGAAGAACATCACGGCTCCTTACCTGTCTGTGTGCCCATGTTTCTTTTCAAAAGAAACTCAGGAAAAGAAAAGTGGGAGAGCTGGGGAAGGAGCATGTAACTCCATAACTCCATCCTCATTTGTTTCAAGGTGGAGTTTTAAAGTGGAGAATTAGAAAAACACTGAAGACTGAATAAACTGGACAGAAGATCTTTTAAGCTAAAATTTTGATCAGTGCAGCCTATGATAATGAGTTCTGTCATAAACTTCCATGCTTGTACCATTGGCGAAACCTGAAGCTGATTGTTCTGTAGGGTTTCTTTTTAGATATGTTCTGTACTTTGGGGACAGTCCTGAAGTTTTCTGTAGGAGCAGTTGTGTGGGTGTCATAAAATATGTGTAGAAGTTCTTCATCACATTGGTGAGGTACTAGTGAACTTCTGCTTTATTTTTATTTCACTACAATCAATTATATAAGGCATATTTCTCTTTGGATCTATAGGACCAAGAGGCTACAGCTTTTAACTTATGGGAGAAAAGGAAAAATGGAAAGATGGTTGATTTCAGGTTAAAATCTTCAGAGCCATTTTTTGTTTTTTCTTTGAACTTTAATACTATTTTTTTAATATTCAGTGAACAAGTTGAAGAGGATTGAATTCAACACTGCTTCCTTACTGAAAATGGCTCCCACTGCAGAAGAAAGAACCATTGTGCATGACATATTTCTTAATACACTGGACACAAGGCAAGAAGGGGAGGGGTGAAGGAGAACTGACATCTTGTGAATAAGAAGCCTTTTGAGTGTGTGCTCATAACAGGGTAGTCTGGAATAAATGTACATTTGAATTCTGTGGCAGTTTATTTGAAATGCTGGTACAAACCTTAATATGACATCTGCAGCTCTTACAACAGCCTTCTGTTGTTCTAAAGAAGCTGTTAGGGATAATTTTGAGGAGGAGGGTTAATGATGTTTTACCAGATAAGAAAATGGAATGGTTTTGCAGTCATGACTTGCACATTCAGTTTTCTGCCATGATATCTAATTAAAAAAACTCTGAGGGCAGGAACTGGCCACCTTGTAACTAAATAACCTTGCAATGTGTTTTAAATACAATAACTGAGAATATTATTTGAGGGAGTTGTTAGCATACTTCTTGAGATTGATGTGAAGTCATCTGATGCCAAGAGTGATAGAACACTAGTGCATTGTTGCATTTATGATAATTTATAATTTCTTTAACTTATTAGCCCATAGAATTGTTATTTTTAAAGCTGTTTACCAAAGGCAGACCTACTTTCCCTTAAAATCAGTGGCTGTACTTTGTACACATTCCATCTGAGTTTGAAAACTTCAAAAACTGTCTGCATGTTTGATGTTGAATTACTCTATTAGCTCACTGTATGCTTTTATTTCCTATTATGACTTGAAAAACAGAGCAAGGCTTTTCTAAGTGTGCACTTTGTGGTTGTGATTCATTTTTTCTCTCATGTACCTTTCTCAAGCCTCTTCATTCACATAAACTTGAACATTAGCAGAAGTTTTTGAAAGATCAGGAGCATAGGTTTATTGCAGTGACAAATCAAAGGACAGCTTTAGATAAGGCTTCAAGGTCAGCTGGAACTGTGTTTAGTGATATCATTTCTGGTTTGGGTTTATTTCAGTGTTCTGTGGTTTTGTGGGGTTTTTTTTAGTGTGTATCTGCATTTGCTATTTATGTTTTTTTGGCTTGCTGAATTCTGCTAATTCTGTGGACTATAAAGTTTATTATCTCTTCCAAAGGACTGTGAGTTTCCGGAGTCGTAAATTACCACCCAATTCAGTGTGGATGGAAGATACAAAGCTAAAAGGCCTGGAGATTTGCCATCCTGAGGTATTTTGAAAACTATTAATGAATTGCAGAAAGTTACTTAAAAAGTAACTTTGAGAGGGAATTTTTACAGGGACGTGTAGTGACAGGACAAAGGGTGATGGCTTTAAACTGAAAGAGGAGAGGTTTAGAGAAGGTATTAAAAAGAAATTTTTTGCTGTGATTGTGGTAGGGCTCTGGAATAGGTTACCCAGAGAATTTGTGGATGTCCTGTCCTTGGAAATGTTCAGAGCCAGACTGAATAGGGTTCTGAGCAACCTGGTCTAATGCAAGGTGTCCCTGCTCATGGCAGGGAGGTTGGAACTAGATGTCTTTAAGATCCCTTCAACCCAAACCATTATGTGACTATGAATTTTTGCCTAAGATTAGTCAAACCATTATTTTGTTTGGCTTTTCCAGTCCTTGCAATTTAGAGCCCAGTTTCTTTTACCTTATTTGTATGGATTACCACTGCAAAATGCATAATTAATAATGACCTTGTTTTCTTGTTTTCTGTTCATTATGTGTAGAAAAATTCCTTTGCAAAGTATTTGCAAAAGATTTGGCCTTTGGTTGCTGATACAATTTTGAGTTGTTATCTGCTGTCAAATTAGTCAGATGAGCTCCTATCAAGTAAAGTTTCCTTGGGTGTTTTTAATTTTACATACATATTTCAGTACTGCTTTTTATGTATTCAGGTGTTGAGACTTCTAATAAATACTGTGAACTGAAATGCAGACTTCAACACAAGGCTTTGAAAAGATTTTGGTATTTGTTTCTATGTACAGGAACGGAACATCTTCAATAGGATCTTTGGGGGTTTTCTCATGAGAAAGGCATTTGAAGTGGGATGGGCAACTGCTTGCAGCTATGGGTGAGTTGTGGACCTGCAATATTTATATAATCCAGAGTATTTTGCTCATACACAGAGGTTGGGAACCCAAACTAACCAACCTAATGACAGCCTGAGCTGAAAAAACGTAGGTGTCTGGTAGAATCGTGCACAGTGCTGATTTACTTGGATATCATATTTACAAAGAGATTGGCACCTTGCTCCTTGGAGCTTAGGTTTTAAGCATTACTTGTCCATTTTCTGTCTTCTTTTATCTTACCAAGCTATTGAGATGGACTTTAAAACCATATAACATGTTCATTCTATCAAATAAATATTACATCTTTGCATTCAGTACACAAGAGGAATGGGTTCTAAACTTCTATTAACTGCTTGAGCTTAGGAAGTGTGACTGCAGTCATCACCCAGCTAAGGTCTATGTGTAAGTTTAATGGGGTGTGCAAAGCCTTAAATAAAGTTACGTGGTTTGTGTCAGTGCTTGAAAAACTGAGGCCTGAGCAATGGTGGTGTGAAGATTGTCTAGCAAGTGTAAGTCATAAAATACAATAATGGTGCAATAATGTATCCTGAAAAAGTGTGAACTTCATTGGTGTGAGAGATTTCCTCCGGTGATGACATAACTCCTTAACACTTCCTGTAGCCTCTGTTTAAGGAAGAGATTTATTCTCTAGTAACCCTTCATTAAAATGCTGACAAGTAGGTATCTTAAATTTATGCAAATACCCTTTTTATTCTTGAGAAGAAATTTCTCTTTTGCTTCCTCAGGGGTTCCAGACCTTTTATTGTATCTGTTGACGATATCATGTTTCAGAAGCCAGTTGAAGTTGGATCCTTACTACTGCTTTCTGGACAGGTAGGAGTTGATTTCCTTTTGAAAAGGAGCAGACCTTGTCTTTGCTGACACTAGTGTTAGTCACTGATAATGAACAATGTGTTATGAGAGCGTGTGACTTCTCTTGTTAAACGGTGTAAGGAAACCTGTTACAGTTTTCAGCACTGGTGATAAATGGCAAGCTCTAACTCTTGTTTTAACTGTGTAGGTCTGTTACACAGAAAAGAACTACATCCAGATTCGAGTACACAGTGAAGTTTACAATGCGAATACCCGGGAGTACCATACGACCAATATTTTCCATTTTACATTTATATCAGAAAATGAGGTCCCACAAGTTGTACCTAAGACATATGGAGGCAAGTGTCCCATTAATATGTTGTCATCATAACTCTGTAAAAAAGATTAATTTCTTTCTCTTGTAACACTGGTCATTTTAACAGATGCCATGATAAACCACGTGGATTTTATGCTTTGATGACAGTATGGATTACTTCTTCCTTTTCCCAGTCTGTTTGGTTGTAGTTGCCCAGTATTGATAATAAGGTACTAATGTGGCTCTCTCTTGTCTCCACTTTATTTCAGAGTCCATGTTGTATTTAGATGGGAAGCGACACTTTACTGCAGTCATGAAAGAAATCTGACATGCACTGGGTGCTGCAGCAGCATGCTGTCTTGGTAAGAGCTGTCACCAGAGGAGGCTAATGGACAGGTGCTTGTAATACTCAAAGAAAAACCCAGCAACCACCCAAAGCCAAACCAACCAAACCCCCAAACCAACCAAACCCCCAAACCAACCAAACCCAAACTCCACACCAAAACCTGCCTTTTCAGTACTCTTCATGTATTTGCATATATTTGGATTTTTTTATTCTTTACTGCTAGAGTTTATTGAAATCTTTTACATGCCAATGCTAGGAAAAAAGGCTGAAAAAATACAGTCTTAGGCTTTGAATTGACTCTCTTTATCTACTTTGAGAGATCTCATTACAACCTTTGCTGTCTTGTCACCATCTGCTGCCTTTCCCTTAGTAGCTCTGCTTTGTGTTTCCCTGATAAGAGATAGAACTTCTATCAGAAAAAGGTATGCAATAAGTAGATACACACAGGTGAAGCAATTTGATCTACATTTTTGTGTAAGTTAGGTTAAGGGTTATAATTCTTTTTTTAACAAGGACACATGCATATAAGCAGCAGCAGAGGCTCAGAAGTTAGTGTGTGCACAGTGGAAAGCAGGTGTTTCCCATCACTGGGGATTTTACAAGGTTGTTGAAGCTTCTGTTTGGATGGTTTCATGTTCCCTTGGGAGGAAACTGATTTTTGCAATGAAATGAGGCAGCTAGATGGTATTTTCTGGCACTGTTTGTATCCTTGCCAGCCTCTTCTAATTTTTTGTTTGTTTGTTTTAATATGTAACTGTGAGTTCCTTAGTGAATTATTTCTAATGGCTTGGAGGCTGGAGGTCTGATTGGTGAGACTGGGTAGGACTGGGGAATGGCATTGTAGAACACAACATTTTTGTTTGTTAAGGACTGGGAACAAAAAAAGTAAAATGCTGCCCAAATGTTAATGATTATGTCTGGTGCTGCAGTTAGGGGTCCTGAGAATCTGTGTTGAGCAACTCCCAGGTCAGCTGCTGAATGATGGGGGGATCTTTATCCCACTGAGGGGAGGCACAGCTAGAGGACAGTCTCCTCCTCAGCAGGATTATTTATCTTTCCCTTGGTGGACTGTAGTGCAGTATGAATATTGCAGAACCCTAAAGGCTGTCAGGCTTACCTGTGAAGGACAGAGAACTTCCCCAGCACAGAGGGGACTCTATGGTGGTCATAACTATAGCAAATGAGTAACAGGAACGAACTAATTGATACTGCAGTGCTTCCAGTGTAATGGAGAAAGTTTTAGTAATCTCCAGATTCTGGCACATAAAGCCCAATTTCTTGAGATCAGAAAGCTGGATGGGAGGCATCAACTTTTAGCAGTGAGTATGTATCACAAGCATGAAACTGGATCTCTGGTACCTTCACATCAAGATTGATATCCTAACTGATTAGGACACCCAAAGAGGAGTTGGGCTCAGGGGTAAACAGATGAAATGTAATGTTTTACAGTATACAGGAACAGATTTTGGCTTCCCTGTGAGGTTTAAAATCTTTTGAAAATAGGAATTCTGTCAATCAGCACAGATTCATGAAGCATGTTGATAAAATAAAGCAGCACATAGAGCTTTTATTTCTGATTAAGAAAGCCTGAGACAGTCACAATTAGGAGCAGTTTCCTTTGGTGCTAGGATAGCATGAAGTTCATGACCCCTAGCAGCTCTTTGCTATTCCTGTGAGGAACTGTAATTGAGCATTGTAGTAATCAGCATATTCAAAATCAGCCTTTCCTTCTTAACATTCAGTTGCTGTATTGGATGAGTTAGATGGCTTTCCAGAGGAGGTGCAGGGCTGTGGCCTGATCCAGAACAGATCCATGCATTGCCCTGATGGTTAGCTCTCGGTTCCTTCCATAGAGTTTCTCTCTTGAGCCATACTCCATGACTGACTAAGCTCTATGACATTAAAATCTTTTCCTTTAATAGTTATGATCTGTGGAGATCAATTGTATTTTCTGTGTTTTTCCTTTTTAAAGCTGACTCTATTAGACTGACCACACAAAGAACTGAAATGGTATCTCAGCTTCTTGCCCCCTGTTGCAGGGATCAGTGTTGACTGTTAAAAAATAAATAGGAAGGAAATGAAAGGATCTATTTCAGAACTATATTTCACTCCTGAGTACCTGCAGGTTTTTATCACTGACCCAGTGATTCTATCCAGATCACTTTTTTTATAACAGGTGTAAGTTAAGGGGATACCAAATTCATCCTCTACTGACTTTTCAGCTGCCTTTAAAGATGAATTTATCATAATTTCTAAATTCAGCCTTTGGGAAGGGGTTGGAGCGGAGAAGAAGAGGTAATAGAGTATGGAGGAAGGTGTGACATCAGAACTTCTGAACACAATGAAGAAAATGAATGCCACAAATGAAGATGCATAGAATTGATGTATTCTCAAAGTTCATGATAACTTAATCACATACCACAATGACAGTAGTTACTGAATGTATGTACAGCCATAAAGAATGTCTGTGTGTGTGTATGTACACATATGTAAAAGATACATGCTTTTCTGTTTATTGCTATATATATATGTACTCATGTATTTTTTACTCTGAGATTGTAACTCCAAGATGTCACCCTTTCTGGTATTTTTGTTCAAGGGTATGCATGCTGCTTTGTGCCTTTGTGTGAGAAAAATGTTTTCAGATGTTCTCACATTTAGAATTAAAGTATTTCACATAGTGATTCTTGTTGGGTTTATGTTGCAACTTACATTCAGCCTGTCACTGCTGTAGATGACTAACCATTACCACAGAAGCCTAAAGGAATTGCTAGAAAATATTTTTATTTGTAGTAAGCTTATCTATATAATTAATTGAGTGTGGCTCTGTAGCAGAAAGCAAATGCCTCTGCCCATTGTTTCTTGGAATACAGTGAGGGGGAGCAGGATTGCCTCCCCTTACTCTCTCACTTAATAGTGGTATGAAAGATTTCTGTGGGATTGGCTGAACTCAGTGTCTAAAGGAGTGCCTTGTTTCAAAGGCTTTTTATTTTTCTGTGGTTCAAAAAGTACTAAAATTACACAAACTTCATGTAACAGCTTCTGGTAGCCCTTTTTCAAATATGGCCCATTCCTTTGCAGCCATGTCAGATTTTGCAGCCATGTCACATTCCATGTCACATTGTACAGCACTCTGGGAGGAAGTTCACAGGAGCTGGTGCAGTGTGGGCCATGAAGCAACAGTTTTAGTTCAGAAACCTGCTCTAAACTCACTGCATGCTCAATTGTTTTACTGCATGTCTGGTCCAGCCTTTGTCTGGTGACACTGGTTTGATTGCTGATCCTGCTCTGAGTGCATTCTTAGCTAGGCATGGGAGAGATCATTTCTTCATGGGCTAGGCAGAAGCTAACAGGAAAATAAAAGGGTAAATACTCAGCTTTCATGAAAGAGAAACTGGGGACTCCTTTTGTGGAAGGTGGTAGTTGGATGACCAGACCTGCACAGAAAATACACTGGAGCACTTCTCTGCCAGCAGCGATCCTCGTCCCTACAGGGCTCCTGTCCATGAGGCTGGAGGCCCTGCTGGGCATTGGCAGGTTGGGAAATACCTGTAAGATCATTGAGTCCAACTGTAAACCTAATACCAGTACAGGCTCCCAGCAACATGGTGTTTATTTTTTGGATATACTTGAGTTTGCAGAGGAAGAGGTTTCTGTGGGTAAGGAAAAGCTGTAACCCAGGAAGGCTGCAGAGGGCTACATCAGCTAATAACATCAAAAATCTGTGCCTTTATTATTATCTGAATTGATGCTTCTTCTGTACTTATGGAAGTGGCATCCAGCTCTTAGCGGGATCCATCCTGCTTGGAGTGGTGGCTTTCATCTGCAGCCCTCACCACCATATATGGTTTAAGAGCTGAGGGGGCAGTAGAGGGGTGTGGGAGGCTTGCCCAAAATAGCAGAGGAAGTTGAAGACTGTCTCATTATTAGTCATTACTTGCCTTGCAGGAGCATTTTTGCTTTTTCTGTAAAAGACAGGCTCACAATGGCATATGCATTTTATGCACTTCCAAGATAAGCCCCTGGATATGTCTTGGGGTTTGGGAAAGCAGAGATGTATGAAATTTAAGTTTTCCACTATTTCAAAACTCACGTGGAGTACTGGAAGAACAGACTGCTTTGTCATTTGTAATTTCAAATATGTACAATCACATGGCAACTCAAGTCTTTGCTTAAGGATTATTTTCCTATTTCCTTAATACTTTTTATCCCCATTTAACTGCATTAGAAAAAAAATCCCTATGCCATTCCTTACCACATTTAAAATGTAAACGTGCATTTATAAAAAACCTTGAAAGTTGCTGTGATTTAAATTTGCAACGGTCAGAGCATGCAGATGGCTTCTGTTTTCTTCAGTCACTAAGTGTTCTCAGTGCAGTTTTGTGTTCTTGAGTCAGGCTCTGTGGAGCTTTTGACATGTGCTGTGGTTTGCTGCTACAGAGGTTCACCCTGTGGCCGTGTTGCTGTAAGTTGCTGCTCACTGGGCTCTGCAAGGAGCCGTGGGCTGGGTGGAGTGTGTTCAACACGTGGCTGATCACTCTGCCTTAATCAGGTGTCACTGGCTGGCTCAGTGCCAGGGGTTCCTGCAGCTGGGAGGGCAGTAGATGTGACTGAGAGCCAGCTGGCTGGAGAGGTGGGCAGGGCCTCTGGGGAGCAGGGCACAGGCACCAGTTCTAAAGGGGGGGGGGCACAAGTGTTGTGCTCATTTTGGGCCTTGGGCTGCTGCTGAATATCCATGTGACAGCTGGGCCTGTGTTTCTCACACTGCAGTGACTTGGAATTATTTGAACATTCTGTGTGCTGTTCTTGGTGCTTCAGGGTTGATGTGAACAGAATCCGGAGTAAAATTCAAGGTGATGTAGATCCTAGTCATGTGAGAAGGCACCTCCACATGCTGCCCTCAGCGATCACAGGCTGGAGCAGCACGTTTGCAGCCTTTGGGGTCTGGCATTGAGCCCATTTTGCCTCTGTTACCCTCTAGATGGGATGAGGGACTCCTTTCCCCAGACCTCACTGGAACAGGGAGGCTGAGGCTCAGTGGAGCTCAGCTTGCTCTGGCTGTAGTTCTCTCTGCCTGTGGCATGTGCATAGGCATTATTTGAATCAGAGCTGCAGTGAAGTGAAGCAGCTGTTTCTGCTCTGTGTCTGCAGTGACTACTATGGAGAGCTGCTCAATACTCACCCAAGTCCACAAAGTCGTGTAACTTCACAGTGCAAGTCCTGGCCTAGCTCTGCAGAACTTAAGTGTCTGTGTATGGAGTGGGGAATTGTATAGTCTGGTGAGGGAAGGGGAAGCGAGTTCTCAGGCATGTGGGATCCAGACAAGAGTAACAATGTAGTGGTGCAGATTGGAGATGGAAGGTGCCTGTTGCCTTTTCAAGGATAACCCTGGTGGAAAGCTGACACACATTTTAGTTATTCTTTTTCCAGTTGCACAGACTCTAGAATACCATGTCAAAAAGAGGAAGAGGTGGGAAGAAGCAAGACGACATCCTCAGGAAAGGGTTCTCCAGTGCACACAAGTATTTCTTACATGGAGATGTTATTTTCCCTTGAAAGAAGAAATTCACATCCATCAGCCACAAGTTTCTGATGATCACGTGTTAGTACTTATCTTGGGAAAGACTACAACTACTCCCTTAGAACTAGCAGCCACAGTTAGGGAGTGGATTGGCACAGAGCAGTAACCCTCACATCCATCTGTTAACAGTGTAGGGACAGGGATAAAACTCAGAAAGTTGAAACAGAATTAATCTTATCAGCAAATACACTAGAAACTCAAGCATAGAAAAATTTACTGGTTCAGCCCTTGAATCACATGAAGTGGTTGAGCTGAGCTTTTTTCAGTAATGATGTACTGATTATACAGTGTAGGACATGTTCCTAGTAGTTGAAAAATGTTTTCAAGCTTTACACAGACAGGAAATTTAATTCAGCAACTGTAACCGATTCCTGGCTTTTAAGTTAGCTGCTATTGCCTCTGGACTAGAGACAAATATACTATGACTGGCTCTTTTCTAGCTGTAGTTTCTAGAATGTGACCAAACACACAAGATTTTTGCATAAATTAAGAAATCTATTAATAGCAAGTCATGGATCTAAGCCCAAGCTGCTAAGTGGATTTGGAGAAGACTGAGTATCTAAATAAAACCTAAAGAGAAAACATGTATTTCATAACAATATTCTCTGATAACTAATGAGGTACCTGTGCTTCACACAGGTTAGACTTCTGTTTAAACAATGAGCCCTGTAATGCTTTACTGCTGTTACATATTAATCAAACTCACCAAAGTACCAAAATTAATGAAATTTTATTGGCAAAAATGAAGTTGAATGTGACCTATTCAATTCAACAGAAGCGAGCCTCAGTTTAGTTTATCAAAATACTTCAGTTTTCCAGCTGGATCTGGAATTATCTGTGCAAGAAAGAAAATTAAAATGTTAAGTCAAAAACCAAAGCCATGAAAACATAGCAAACTATAAAGGCAGAACAGCACAGTATTTCATAGTAAGATGCTACTGCCAACTCAGTAGCACTTATTGAGGAATAATTTATCAGTTGTTTGGTACTAGATTACTGTTCATCTCTAAAGGTACTTAACAGCAGTAGCAGAGAGATTCAGCCAATTGAGGCATGAGAGAGTGCAGCCTACCAAAGGAAGAATTTTGACAGCTTGCCCCAAAAGCAAGATATTTTGGTAAATTACTATCTGTAATCATCTAGAGGCTTAGAATTTACTTACAGTTCTTCCCTTGGCCACCACACTCTCATGGCTTCCTCTGGTTTGATCTAATTAAATCAAACACATTTAGAAGGCATGACTACATCTTTGAGAAAGGCTTTTTCAACTACTCTGCTGTTGTCTGCATCTTTGGCACAGAGGAGGTGGAGAATGCTTATGTATTGCTTTAGATTATTAAACTGGAGTGTCGGAGCTGTTAACATCAGCATTGTAAGACTGTTTTCTAGAAAATAAATCAATGTAATGCCATCTAGGTGATCCTAGTTATGGAGGGCAGAAGTTTTCAGTGCCAAAATATGAATGTTGGGCCAGCCAGCCTTCTTCATTTTACATTCTTAATATCCAGCTTCCCCCATTATGACACTTCACTGCCAGCTTGAAAAAAAAAAAAATGACTCCCAGCATCAAATCATCCTAGGAAACTTTCACATCCAGCCAATAAACATGGTTTAACAGTCCACTGTTTTTTACTATCAAGTGCAGTGCTCACTAACTCTGCTTAGAGGCTGCTGGGACCTGGTTTTTGTTGAGCCAGCTCTTTAACAACAGTGCTCTGTTATCACCAGATGGTTCAGAAGGAAGCCACATGCTCAAGTAAGTGACAGTGATCTCATCTGAACAAGGCAGCTCAGACCTCTGGTGAAAGTTTCATTATTCTGCTGGGGCTTCGCTCTGGGCCAGGGAACACAAACAAGTTCAATGAGTGTTTTTGTGAACTCTGGCTCCTCTGCCTCCAGTCACATGGAGAGCAATTGCACAGCAAAGCAGTGCTCCCTGCTGGAGTGCTGATAGTGGCACTGGCTCTGGCACATACCACAGCAGCCTGGGAACTTTTCTTTTCTGGGTAGTGCCCAGGATCTGCAGTAAGAACCATCAAAAATTCAAATGGATAAATAACCAAGAAGATACAACAAACTCAAGAGTTTTGTACTTTCCCTCATCAGGTGTTAACAGGGAAAAGTTCCTGATCACAAACTCACTGCTCGTGAGTTTGAAACAACTGGAACATGTCTAAAGTGAGAGAAACAATCCCCTAATGAAATCAATAGTAATCCAAATGGTGTAAGTTTAATAATGTGACATTACTCATAGCTTCTCACTGGAAATTGCTACGATTTTGGATTTGGCTCTAGTAGAAACAGTAACTGAGTGCTTGTTAGTACTACATGCATGTTAATATAAATAGTGACTTACTGTTTCACTGCCAGGTTTCCAACCAGCAGGGCATACTGAAAAAAAAAAGGGACAGAGTTAGCTGAAGTATTTTTACACACACAGACTTTTCTGTGCTTAATATTATCTTTCTGACCTTGAAGTAAAACACCATGAAGTGTCACATGTCAGTATCTGAAACTATTCAATGTGCAGTTTTCTTTACACATGGCATGGTGACCTAGCAGTTTATACCTGACACCACCCACCACTTCTGATACCTGAAAACTGCAGATCTCTGGGTGGATGCCTATGCCTTAGTTTAATTCTTGTGCCCTTCTACATGAAGTACTGGCAAAGCAGTATCTGAGAATGAACACCTATTCTAGTAAAATAGAAGTTTTACAATAAAATTCAGGTGACTACACAGAGACCTTCCCTTCTTTCTTCAAAACCAAAACAAGGGGCATTTTTTAGCAAAGAGATCAGTTCAAAGATTCCACAAGAGACTAATTTAATTGTAGCCTTGCTTAGGAGCAGAGGGATTGCAGCATATGCTTGCCACAGTGTGGCTGGGAGCCCTGGGACCACCTGTACAGCCGCATATTCTGGAGTAAAACTCTCATCTGTTCAGAGCTCTCTCTCTGTGGCTTCAGCTCAAGCAGTTATGTCATATTAAATTGCTTTATGACATGCTGACAGACAAAATGCCCCACATGCTAGTAGGGATTGTGGAGAACTGTTATTTGTGCAAAGAAACCAATGAGATGTTTACAGAGGTTCTCCTCAACATTCATGTAAAAGCTGGGAAAAGATGTGGTATTCTGTAAACACTGCAAATTAACGTTCTGTAAGCTGGCTTTGCAACTAAATGTGGGTAAATTTCCTTAGTCAGATGTGCATAGCCTAACTATCAGCATCTATTTTTTCAAGTCTGTACAGCACAGCAGAATAATGATTTGTACCTTCATACAATATTGAGTTGAACTGGAAGTTAAGCTGCTAAATGTGTATTCATATTTAAACAACCTTCAAATAAATTAATTAAAGAAATGTGAAGAGGTTCACCCCATGCTTGAACTGGAGGAGTAAAAATTCTTGATACAAAGTAATGATCTGAAGACAGTAAAATTTCTTTGTTGGGCAAAGGTGATCACATGGCATTTATACAGATAACACAAGTAGTAGTGCTATAATTTCCACAGTATCACCATGTATCTTGACATGAAAGACTCTCAATTGCTTGTCACAGGTCTTCACTAAATGGCACAGGACAAGAATGGCTGGCATCTCCATTATTTTAGTATGCAAAAATGTACTGAAATATTGGACCTCATTCTTCCTAGCCTCATATTTTGTACAAATTTATGCTTGTGACACATGGTACATAACGCCAAAATTCGGATTAAGGAACACTTTATGCTTTCATTCTCATGGATGTGAAGCAAAATGTAAATTACGATTCTAGGAACAACCTAAGGACCTGGGACTACAGAATCAAGCAGGGCAATCAAACCACTTCAGTCACTGTATGAGGCCAGTCCTTAATGCTACTGAGCATCTTTCCTCCAAAAAGTCAATACAGCTTTCAGGCTAAGAAAAACAATCTTCAATATGGTAGTATTTAAAAGAGCACCTTCTCCATGTTTGTCTGTGTACTGGAATGCTTGTACTAAACGAAGTGTTTCATCCACTGATCTCCCAACAGGAAGGTCATTCATTGTGATCTGTCGAAGGATTCTCTTATTGTCAATGATGAAAAGGCCTCTGTGGGGAAAAAAAACGTGTGTGTGTTAGGAAACAGAATTAATGATAGTGGTGTTTTCATGCACTATTTTATGTCTGCTGGATAGGAGGAATTTGATCTTTGCAAACACCATATAATACTCACCACCAGTAACCCACGATTCCTTGCCTGGGTATCGGAGGACATGAGCTGAGCTCCAGTTAAAAACCAAGAAAGATACTTTGCAGAACACAGAACTAAGCTCTCCCAGGCCCTGCCAGGGGATGCTGCAGATGCTAGGGCATTACATGGATCCCAAAAGAAACTATTCAGTTTTAGGCAAATGTATCTCTTTAGGTAACCTTAGTCTTGACTCCACTTGGACTTGGGAGGTCCCTGAGGAATTGCAGTTCTGGGGAATCCTATGTATTTGCCCTGCCCTAGGTATCTACTGATGCCTGCTGTTAAACAGGATATTAACCTTGACCCTTCTTCTGACTCACTATATTTTTTGTGTTCTTCAATATTTGTTACTTGCCATGAATCCCCAAGTAAAAGCTGCTCTAAAAGAGAAATTTCAAATGCTTCTTTAAATATAAAGCAGTATTACCCCAGCAAAAACCCAACCAAACTGCAACGCAGTGAAATACCTAAGTGTATGTCCTTGATCTTCCAGATACACTCCATAATCCTTTGAAATCTGGTGGGTCAGATCAGAAAGAAGGGGAATCTTCATTGGTCCAAGTCCTCCTTGTTTACGAGGAGTATTAATCCTTTGAAGGAAAGGAAATATAGATGTATTTCTCATACAGATTTATATTCCCTACACAGGTCAGAAATCACAAACTACTTCAGTATGGACAGAAGGATTTAGTACAAGTGACATTTTTTCTGTTCTGCAGACAAAGGAGATGAACAGTATTTGTGGCTTGAACAAAATATTCAGTAGATCTTTTGCAGGTTTTGGCCACATCTGTAAATGATGACCCTTTTCTTATCAGTTACATTTGCTTTATGCCAACGTCCTCATGAACTGGGAAAATGTGAAGCATTTACTGATAGTTTAATTAGTATTTTCTTTTTGTATTTGTAGTATTTTTTGGACTGAGACACGACATATTGCAAGCAATACACATTAAACAAGCTTAAAAAATAAAGGTACTTTCACACACTGGAGTTAAAATTTATTTTAAACATTTGTGTCAATAGCATCACACTTTCACACATTATGATATACCTACACAGGCTAAAATCTGGGGAGTACTGTTCTGCTAAGTTGCAACCATGAATAATGTTTAGTGAAAGACAAGAGGAAGATACATACCATGCTAAATGAGTGAATTTTGAGTCCACGGAACATGCTACTACTTCAGTATTTATTGCTCTGAATTCTTCAATTCGGTCACTGAAGGCAATTATCTCAGTTGGGCAGACAAACGTACTAGATGATTTAAGACAAGATAAAAGTCAAAATTTAATGAGAAAACCAGTAAATTCTCTGCCTAACTTAAAATGGTGTATTTATTATAAATTATTTCAGCTTTTGTTAATTTTTATTGCTTCTTCTTGTATTTAACCAAAATTCTGCCTGGCAAATCCTCCACTCTCAGACTCCAGCTTAGTTAGAAAAGGGTTATTTCTAGACTATAAATCTACAATTTTAAATTATTTTACAATCTGAGTTTGTACAGTTACTTTCTTTTAGACTTCACAAATGTGGCTGAATTTAAGCATTATAAGCCATTATTTTCAGAGGATCATATTATAATTTGTTGTTACTGTGCAAATCTGCAAGTTTTTAACTAATTCATCTTCAGCTTTTTCTATTACAGAAGAACTAAAGTACTAAAGCTAATGAGGTCATAATATTAAAGGTAGTTATGCATCTCTGTCCTCTTATCTTTATTTTGTGGAAAAGAATGGGATTGTCCCTTGAAAAGCAGAGATGTTTTCACTCAATCAGTGAAGTTACTGCATTCTAAACAAAGGAGGTTAATGTTAAGTGCTCTTAGGATGTTACTGGACGAGCTTAAAGGGAAAATGCCACCTCTTGGATACACTATATACTCTAGAAAAAGTGGATGGGATACTTTCTTCTACCTGCAGCACTGATTTACAACATGAAACAGAACAGAGAGTCTGCCTAACTGGGTAACTACAAAGTTTGTTTTGTATGGAGACACAAATTAGTGGACATTATTAGGACAAAGATTGTGTTGCAATTTTACCAATGCATGATGAGAAAACAAATGCAAAGAATATATTTTCTTCTGTCACTCCCTTCTTCTCTCCCAGATTCTTACCAAACAAAAATACAAGACCTCAAAAAAAGAGAAGAATTAATGAACTGTGAATCTAGTGTAGCTGCACTCACTCCTGGTACGCCTACTTACAAGTCAAGAGGATAGAAGAAGAAGACAAGATATTTTCCTTCATAATCTGTTAACTTCAGCTCCTTAAACTCTCCATTAATGACTGCTGTTCCCTCCCAGTAAGGTGCTGGCTTGGAGACTGAAATGCAAAGAACATTGAATTAAAAGTCAGAATGTAACACCTGTGTTAAACCAAGCTGTTCAAGGACAGTTGTTCTTTCTTTTGCTTGAAAAACCTGCAGCACAGTTCCAAGATGAAAATGCTTTGCAGCTCTAAACAGGGGGGTACAGAATGATGAAGAAATGAAGGCTTTAGTACACATACAAAGTAAATAATTTGACCAACTTGTGCTCATACATGAGCCCTTTTGATCACTGATAATCAAGGCCACACAAACCTTATCTGGGCCTACTGAACAAACCCTGTGTGCACTGCCAGCTCAAGGCACCTGCTAGACTGAAGGGGAAAGCTCTGTAATACTTCAGGTACCCTCATTGTTTTGTTAGGAATAGCTGTTTGGAACCAGAAGCACAAGATTGTTAAAATTCACTTTGCTTATTTTCAGCCAAGGAAACCTGTCTGGAATTCTGGTCCACAAGGAATACATGCCACAACATCTTTAGCGACAAATGCCTAAAAATGCAGCATATGTTTATTAAATTATGACTCCTAAGCAAATTTTAACTTGAAGAGAGCTGTGTTTTAGAAAAATATCCCGTTATAAAGCATGAAATATATTTACTGTTCCTATGAGAAGAGATTAACCTAAAATAAAATATTAGAAATTAATCTGCCAGGTACTATTTTCATACCACTGTGAATTCTGAGACAAAGGATAGGGTATGCTGGAATTACAAGGTGATCTGATTACACTTGCCATGTCAAGGACATTGACATACATCTCCAGCAAATTAAGATAAAAACTTCTGGGAAAAATATGTGGAATCCTAAATATTATCTGGACTGTGCCTAAACTGGCTCTCCTTTTCTTAGGGCAACCCACAGCTGCAGAATATAGTTAGGAAGGATCCATAACAAGGACCTTCAGATTAGGAGGAAGAAGGAAAAGATATGAAACAAAATACTGTATATCTTGACCCCTTCTAAATTAAGGTATTTTTTTTTGTAGTTATAAACAACTCCCTGTAATAACTTACACTGGAAAGGGAGAAAAGTCCAAACAGTATTGGTTACAAATATGTTGGCTGCTTTTTTTTTTTTTTTTGGTAGCATCTGCTTGCAAACGTTTAAAACAGAATGTACATCCTGGCTCAATACAAGAGAAGGATTTTAAAGCTGTAGATTCTCACAGGGAAGATAATTTCTGTGTGATCTCTCTGTACTCTCTGTCCTGCAGGACGGGACTTGGAGCAGGTGTCCCTGAACATCTCACAGCGACGCGATTTACGCTGTTTGTCCCCACGTCTGTCAACCAAAGCAACAGAGCACAGGCACAAAACCACTGCCAAACCCAGCGCGGCGGCAGCGGGTTACGAGAGGTGCCCGTTCATTGTTTCTGATCGAGTATGAGCACAAAACATTCCTGTCAATCCCTTGAAGCGCTTCCCTGAACTCGTTCGCCATTCCTCGAACCACGGGCAGTGCCGGACGCCCGGGAGGCGGTGGCGGCGACCACGATGGAAGCAGAGGTGTGGAGGGAGCTGGCGGGGGCCGATCCGGCCTCGCCGCTCCTTCCCTCTCCCCCGCCCCGGAGGCCGCGGGCAGAGCACGCGTGGGGAAGGGAAGGGAA
>VXBU01018635.1:33665-68551 GCA_013400315.1 Bombycilla garrulus | reverse complement strand
CATTGTAACCTAGGACACCTGCCTTAATCCCTTGTCTGGGGTTCCTCTCACTTGACTGTATGCATCCAACCTGGGCATCTACCCTTAGCTAGTCCATGAGGGTCTGTCTAGAGGCAGATGAAAGACACAGTCATCTCTAGAGGGATCTTAAGGATAAGTACACAGTGAATCACTTTCTGGAGGTTTCCATCTTCTCATCATCTGTAGAAAAAGCTGACATGAGTAACTTGGACTCTATTCTACAAACCCATCGTTTTGTCAAATGACGGCCATGTTTGGAGCACCAGGCCTGCCTCTTCTTATGTATTAGGATAGTCTCAATATATTTGCACAATGGGAACTTGGTCTCAGCAGGGAGCCTGCATACATCAACAATGGATGCAATTATGGGGAATAAAGATGGAAATTTATGTTCTGAAAAAGAAAGCTTTCCTCCCAGCACTGCTGTGAAAAATAGTAGAACAGAGAGGACCTAATATTGTTTCACCTAATTGCTCCCCACAAATCATCTCTTGGCAGCAACCTAAACTGGTCCACCAAAGGGTCAAATAAAGCAAAGGAGGGCTGAGCACTGTTTGTACTCAGAAGTGTGTTTTATACTACAGGAACTGTAATTTGTTCCAAGAGGGTGGCGTCTCTTGCCTTTCTAAGCAGAGAGGAATATCCATGTCTGGCTCTGAGCTTTATTCCTTCAGTGCATCCATGGTGCATTGTCTGGCATTCTCTCCAGGCATTTTACTGTCCAGTGTGAGACATAATGATGGAAGTGAACTCAACAGAAAAATCACAGAATCATTTAAGTTGGTAAGGACTAATAAGATCATTAAGTCCAACCACCAACCAAGCACTACCCAGTCCACCACTAAAACACATCCTTGAGCACAAATCTGCACATCTTTTAAATATCCCAGGGGATGGTGGCACCACCACTTCCGTGGGCAGCCTGTTCCAATGCTTGACAACATTTTCCATGAAGAATTTTTCTTGGTATCTAATATAAACCACCCCTGGTGCAGCTTGAGGCCATTTCCTCTTGCCCTACTGCTTATTACCTGGAGGAAGAGCCCAACCCTTCCCCTGGCTACACCCTCCTTTCAGGCGATTGTAGAGAGCAATAACATCCCCCCTGAGATTCCTCTTCTCCAGGCTAAACAATACCAGCTCCTTCAGCTGTTCCTCATAAGACTTGTGCTCCAGACACTTCACCAGTGGTCAGAAGGAAAAGGTCATGAAACCTGGAAATCAGTGACAAGGATATATGTGTTTGTTTTCAAAATCACGATACAGTGCACACAGAACTTGTTCAGTGTGTGGCCCATCAGAATCCCTTCTCAGGATAACACTAACACTTTTCCTGTGTTTGCCTACCATGTGTCCTGCTCCACGTCCTCCCCACTAGCTTTGCACACTCCTCCTGTGCACATCCAGCCCTTGCTCTGTGCCCAGGAACCTGCCAGCACAGTGGCCATGGCCCTGCTGGGGACAACACCTGCCCGCCAAGGCAGCCCTGACACAGCCAGGCCAGGCTGCCCTCCCACCTGTGAGCGCCGGGCGAGCTCGCTCTGCGGCCGCAGCCCGACGTGGGCTCTGGTTTCTCTCCCAAGCTCAGCTCAATGGCCCTGACTGGGCTCTGCATACCTCGCAGCCATGCTGTGGGGGGTTGGGGTGTTAGTTTTTTCTTTTTTTTTCGTCCTCTTTAGTTATGGAATTTTTTGTCCCATTTGTTGTGGGGGAACCTGATGGCCGATGCTTAAGTGTATTTGCAAGACAAAGGCTTGCTGGGCCAGGAAGGGGGACTAGATAGGACACACTCAGTGCTGTGGTTGCTTGGAAAAGGACAGGCCGTTTTTTTTTCCTGCTGCTGCTTCTGCTTGCCCCGCTGGGACCCATCTGATCCATCCCTGCACCAGGACTCCTGCATTCCATCTTGGAGTTTCTTCCGTTCTCCTCAGAGCAGCCCGTCTGGAGCCATCTACAACTACAGACTGCCTACGGGGTTTGTGAAGCAAGGCCTTCCCCATCCCTCTTGCCGGCTCTGCGGCGGGGTGGGGGTGTCCCTGACCTTTTTTTTCTTTTTTTTAATCTGTAGTAGGTGTTGTTGTTAGTACCATAGTTATTGTTAATTTGTATCTTGTTATACTCATTAGTAAAGGACTGTTATTCCTCCCCATATCTTGCCTGAAGGCCGCTTAATTTCAGTAATTCGGAGAGAGTGGGGGGGGGTTCTGAGGGAGGGTTCTGCCTTTCCCTAGCAGATACCTGTCTTCAACCCAAGACACATGCCTGGGCTGTGCTGGGTGTGGAACGATGCCAGAGCCCAGTACGCCCTTCCTCGCCACGGGGGAGGACCGAGCAGCTCCGGCCCCTCCCGCTCCGCTCCCAGCGCGCTCGGAAGTGGCCGCCTTCCCTCCCTGTTTGCTTTCAGGATGTTTGTCTGTGGTGCTCTGAAGAGCAGCCGGGACGTCAGTCTCACTCAGCAGCAGCTCAGGGAGGTGAAACGGAGGAGGAGGAGGGCTGCAGGGTTTCACCCCCTTTTTCTTCACAAGGCAGCTGAGGTATTCTTGCTCCCCTCTCTTTTCCCACCTGTCCTGCCCCTCATTCTGCCCCCATCACCAGCTAAGCTTTGTCTCGCGGGGCTCTCTCGGGCAGGTGGGAGGCAGCCATGCCCTACCCGTACTAGGACTCGAAGCCGCGGCTGGCTGTGCATCCCGGGGTGCCCGTGCCACCCACAGCTCGGGGAAAGGCTACGAGGAGCTGAAGCAGGAGTGCCTGCGCAGGGGCGTCCTCTTTGAGGATGCAATTCGCCTGCAATTCGTCTCTCTTCTTCAGTGAAAACCCACCCATTCCCTTCATCTGGAAGAGGCCTGGGGTGAGTATGCTTTTGTGTTTGTTCCTGCCATCCTACCCGAAGTCAGGCAGCTGTGCTTCGGGGTTGTGCCAAGGGCGTGGAGTGTTCAGGGAGATGTGGAAGTGGAGTGTGGGGGTAAATCCTTCCATCTCAGTATTGGGATGCCACCTGCAAAGAGCTCAAGCTGCAGGATGAAAGGGCTTGAAGGCTTCACCCCATGTTTCAGGTGTAGCTCATTGTACAGACACTTATGGACAGTATATTTGTGTTTGTGCTTCTCTCTTACAGTATTGCCAGACAAAAGATGAAAATAAGGGGGCACGCCAGGAATTAAGGGTAAAATACATTATGATAATGTTCTAACTGTGTAAAATGGAGTGTTGTTAATGTAGGAAATTCATAATTAAGATAAACTTCAAAAATTCAAACCTTTTAACTTTTATAGTACAACAGTCTTACACTTGCTCACTTCCATCAGGGAACGCTGAGATTACAAATGCATGCCATGGTTACTGAGCTATTCAATAGTAGCCAAGGGCTCAGTGGATATCTCTTAGTGCATCTTGCATAACAGTCATTAATAACACAGTGGGAGCCTGAAGCTGCACCAGTCACATGTTCTCAGATCACAAACCCAGCATCACTCCAGGTTCCTTCTCCCCACTTCACTCTGTAACTAATGACCACAGAAGAAATGTGGCAACATTTCATTTCTTTGCTAACAACCGATATTTATTCTTTTGGGTATTTTTCATAGTCTGAAAACTTCTTCCTTTATAAAAAACTTTTGTTTGGTGATAATTATATGAAGGGAGAGAAAGAAAAAAGTAAAGAAGCTTAAAGAAGGGCTTAAATTATATAATTCACAGTGATAAGCATTCAGTGGCTCAGCATCTGGTAGTTAACATACTGCTGATACAGAGCAGAATTAAAGCTGTTACTCCTGGACAAGTTTCAGTTATGAAAAAAATTGGAGATCCCTACACATGCTAAGTGCAGCCCTCACAGGCACTGCTGTCTATCTGTGCTCCAAAAAGCCAGGTGGCCTTTGGGGCTGCCCTCCCAGCACAGGAGAAGGCTTTGAGGCTGAAATGCTTCGGGTGTGGTAACTCTAGAGTGCTGTGGGGCATCAAACATGCACGTGGCTGTGACACTAAATCATAAAGAATAATTTTTCTTTGGCCACCTCTTAAGTGCTAGTTTGTCTTTTTAGGACTCAGAATAGTTAAAATTTGGTGTAAAATGTGACCAGGAGTGGTTGAGAGCTTGTGTGCTTATGTATGGTACACAGGGGCCATGGAGAATGATCTGTTTTCTTCAGGATCTTTGTATGCTGAACTGGAAACATTTCCAGGATGAGCAAATTACCTCAAATGACATCTGCCTTTACAGTCCAGTTCTCCCCACACAATTTTGTGAGCTGCACAGCGAGAAATAAAACTCAGGGGAGGCTGAGAGGATGCGTAAGGACAGGGTATTTATTAGTTATGCTCTGCTCTGGCTCCTCAGCATTTAAGTTAAATCAGTTTCATCCCTATTATTCATCAGGAGCAGCAGCAAAATAAAGGCACTGTAACGATTTCGGTTTAATGCATTTTACTTTGCAAGGGGAACATGGGCCTGGAGTATGTGCCAGGTGAGTTGCCACAGCTGGAGAGGGTGAGCACAAAATCATGGCCTCTGTGTAGGTATCTGTGTTCCAGCTTCTTTTCTTGGTGACTGGTTTTTATTGCCTCTCCCACCAATATTTTACAGTAGCTTGGATGAAGTGTAGCGGAGTACATCAACCAGTATGATAAGCTAGGACCATGCAGAGAAATGTAATCACAGAAACCACATAAACAATCTCACTCCCAGCATGTTTTAGGTCTCCATGCACTCCCTCTACCAGAGCGAGACAGGCACAGGGATGCAATTTGTTTTCTTTTAGGTTTAAAGAAACACAGCTTTAATGCAGGACAGTCACGGGTCACCATGTTTCATCTCCCTGAAGATTGCATGTTCCTAGTTCTAGGCAATATCCATGTGCATGTGAATCCTTAAATTGCTGTATGATGTGTGTGAATGCTGGGTTTTCTCCTTTAACATGCTGAAAGTCCTGATACGTTATTTTACCTTCTGAAAGTCCTTTTAAAATTAATAATATTTTTTAACCCACTCAAAAAGGGTACAGTGTGTTTTATTTTGTGCAGCAGAGAATGTGGCACAAACCCAGTCAACATCCTCTCAATGCCTTTTTATTGATTTTTTAAAAATTATTTTTGATTGCTTTAGACATAGGAGGTAGAAAACATTTTTCCACATGTGAGTTACATAGATGTGTAATAATCAATGAGTCATGAATTAAACCTATGTCAATGGAAAGGTTTTTTTTATCTTGTCCATTGCTTACACACAGCGCTTCTTGATAACAGCTAAATGCATTAGTTGCAATGAGAATTACATCTCCTGAGAGCAATGGTGTGTCCTAGGTTACAATGTAAAAATATTCCAGAAGGTCTGTATTCTATCTCCATCTTCATGAACTGTTAAAATTAGGAGGGGCAGTGTTTTCCTTACCTCCTCCCCCGGACCATCTCCTGTTAATGGGCCATTAACACCTTGCCTTATGAGTCATAGATAACTCCCTCCAGGAGCCATTTGTGTTTAATGGGCCATTGTGAGGACCCACCACATGACTCAGAGAATGACATCAGCCCATTGTAAGAAGCTCTGCCCANAAGAAAACTCTGCCCTTCTATAGGGTCTCTGTCTCAGCAGAACTATCTATCACTCCAGGAGCACTACTGGAGCCACCATTCCAACTGGACTGCTACCAACACCCTGACTGATAGGGTGTCAGGTTGTATTCTAACTGTCAGAGTTTGTTTTTTTCGTTTAATACTGCATTTTCTAATTTTCCTATTAGGTTGTAGTTTGTTGGGTTTTTTGTTGTTTGTTTGTTTTAGTTTATTTTGTTTATGCATATTAAATAACTGTTATTCCTATCCTCATAGTTTTTGCCTGAGAGCCCCTTTTAATAATTTGGAGGGAGAGGGTTTACATTTTCTATTCCAAGAGAAGCTCCTGCCTTCCTTGGCAGGCACCTGTCTTTCAAAACCAAGACATGGTGCTAAAACAAAGTGTGTTGTTGAAGACCAGCTACTTTATCAGCCGTGGCTATATCAATGTCTGAATGCAATGAGCTGTGGTTTTGTTCTTCATACCCAGTCCCAACAAGTTAAATACACTCAGGTGTATTTAACAAGCAGGTGGGCCAAGTAAGGAGGAGCTGCTGTTTGATTTCCTTTTGCTCCACACTCTGGGGATAAGATGTTCTGTGGTACCTCCTCCCCAGGGCACCTGTGGCTGAGGCACAACCTGGCCACCACCTCCTCCCTAGCAAAAGCAAATAAAAAATATGCAAACCAGCTTCCTCCTGAATATTGCTATTGCAGGGGGAGCTCCACAGCAGCAGTGCTGGTTCACTGAGGGGAGTGCCCTGGCTCCAGCAGTGACCAGCAGCAGGTGCTTCAGCAAAAAGTGCAGGAAGCTGAACAAAACTATCAATATTCCACCCTATGGTCTGAGAAAATGCAATAAATGACAAAAAAGCAACTAAATTTAATCTAGGCAAATGACTGAATGTGCTCTTCTATTTCCCCCGCTCTCCCCATTAATTTGTTTCAATTGCCACTTAGGCAGAAGGATCTGCTTTGTGCCACAGGGTCTCCAATAATGTATCTGGCTGATTAACTACAGGCATATTCCTTTGGTAATATATTAGATATTCTCCTCTCCCCTTTTCCATTCAGTTCAGTCAATTACATTCAATATACACTTCATGGGAAAATGGAGAAGAGAAGAATTCCTGCCACATTTATTTATCACTGTAATTTTTTTTTTCTATCCAGCCATGGTACTAGTAATTGAACTAAGCCAGTCTAATGAATGGTTGAGAATTGCTGTAATGCCACCATGAGTGCCATTCTCTCTGACCGTGAGGGGTGGGTATTGTTTAGCTCCTCCTAAAAACTAACAGGACTGAAGCTGTCTTCATAGTTTGCTTGTTTTTGAGGAGGAAATTGTCTCATGGTTGTCAGATGCTGGTATGTTTTAGGTATTACATGCAAGGAAATAAAAGGCTTACTAGTTCAGTTAAAAGTAAATTGCCAATTGTATTTTTTCACCTGTTGAGGAAAGCAAGCAAACCAGGGCTGCAGCCTGACATCAATCTTCTCAATGAGACTGTGCTATGATATTTTAACAATTGCCTACAGATTAATAAAGAATGCCAGCCTTTCATTAGCAGCCAACTAAGTATGAAAAAAATTAGGGTAGCTGATTCTTTATTGCTCTGCACTGTAATTAATTAGCAAGGATTCCCCATCTTGTTCTTTGTGATGGCAACACTGCTGCAGGATAATACAAATTGTGTGGCACACAGGGTTTGTCAGCACTGCTGCCAGTCTGGTTCAGAGTGAGGGTGATATTTTCCTGGCACATTCTAAGTAATTTTTCTGTCTCACTGTTGTCGGACATTGTCAAAGACCCCAGGTTTATCCTTGGAGGATCCACCAGAACTGACATTTGTCAAGGGGATCTTGGTGAGTGATTCCCCTGAGTGAATGTGTTTGTGTTTACACACTGTGAAGAGCAGAAGCAGTGTCCACAGTGTACCTCCTGAACTGGTGGGAGCAGTGGAGCTGGAGGTCCTTCCCAGGCTCACCTGGCCCACAGCTAGCTCTTGGATAGCTCCCTCCCATCCATGACAGGGACCATCTTGGTGCAGTGGGATTCAGGGTCAGGGAAGGATCTTCACTCGAAGGTACTGTGAGCCCAAGGGAGTCTCTTGTCTACCAGCACCTCCAGACTGAAGCACAGTCTTCCCTGGCCGGGCAGGGACACCCTCTCTGGGGACATGCAGGCTGTCTTTTGGATTTCAGGAGAAGTGGCAGCTAGCTGTCATAACATCTCCACTGGCCCCTTTTTCTTCTCTTTTCCCCTTCTCGATCCACATGTGACTGCTGGCTATTAGCAGCCATAGCTTCTCTCACACTGAATGAAAAAATACTAGCAAGAGTGGTGCCACTGGATCAAAATTTTGGGCCAGATTATGCTGGAATATTTCACTTCCAGGTAAGGTGAACATCTGTCACAGAACAAAGACATCTCTGTCATTATATTTCATGGTCTCTTTTGCAGTGAAGTTGCCAGGTACTGCAGAGAAGACACTGAATAAAGTAGGATTGCTGAGTTTACACTGTTGTTCATGTTTTCAGAAAAAACCAAGAGGGCTACGTCAGCCTCAAACAGGCACAAACACAGCTACTCCTGGTTTATGAACAGATACATGGCCTTAGAAATAATTTCACATTTTCCGGGGCACACACACCTCGCTTAGGATATAAGTCCTTAAAGGAATTGAACTGGGATATGTAACACATGTGTCCTAAAGGGGTCTTGAATTGTGTGATGAACGCCTGTGTAGCTACGTGAGTGACATTATCTAGACAAAGAACTACAGTGCAAGTCTTGGTGTTTCCTTAAGACAGATCACCCTTCCTAGAGAGCAGCCTTGTGTGGCAGAGAGGGAACAGATGATTTACATGTCTTCTAATCAAGGCTATGATTGTCACTAACTTACAATTAGAAATGCTGGGACACCAGAATCCTGCTCTCAGGAAAGGCCACGCTGTCAGCAAACTCATGCACCATCCTTTCTAAACAGTTTTGGCAGCACAACGAGTGGCTGGATATTGTGATTGATGACCGATTACCCACCTTCAAGGGCTGGCTGGTTTTCTTGCACTCAGCTGAACTCAATGAATTTTGGAGTGCCTTACTAGAGAAGGCCTATGCCAAGTAAGTTCCACTGCATATACATAATTTGCTACTTGTACGTACATTATTCACAGTTTGTTCATATATTATTCACAATTTTAGTGAGCAGCTTCTAGCATTTGCTGCTGCCCTTGCCAGCCTAACAACTGACACTAAAGAAAGAACACTCCCAGGCTTTAAAGATATGGAGAAATGGATGAATTAAAATTGCAACTAAAACGGGGAGTAGAATGACCCTGATACTACTGCTTGGGTACACTCTGGGCTGCTTATTTTGACTTCAGTTCTATTGCTGCAATTCTACACACATGTGAGAAAGCTCTCAAACATCTTGAAATAAGTTCTCACAGTCAGCATGTGTTTTCCAGGTACGAGTCTCTGAAGGGTGGCAGTACAATAGAGGCCATGGAGGATTTCACTGGGGGTATAGGAGTAATGTATGATGTTAAGGCGGTTCCTGACAATTTCTGTGAAATCCTAGAAAAAGCCCTGAAAAGATGTTCAATGGTGGGCTGCTCTATTGATATAAGTAAAAGATGAAGCCTCAGTTTCTTGGTGCCCTCAACTTAGGTGTTCAATGTTTTCTGGTTTGAGTTTCAATTTTTCTCCTGATGAAGTTTGCTGCTTGAAAAGACTAGTTAAATTTTTATTGAACTAGACAGTGTGATATTCAGCTGGCTGAAGGGACCCTTCACCACCATCACTCCATCAAAGCCTTTTTACAAGAAACAAGACCATGTGAACACCTGATCTCAGTCTGAGATTAAGACTGAGATCCTGGAAATGTAGATGGTGCTCAAACAAAATCACAGCGGCAGAGGAGGAATTCCACCCTGAAATCACCTCATTTTTGCTCTGTGTGAACAACGCTTAAAACCCTCCGTATTTTTTTCCAAAAGGGGATCATTACACCATGGTTGAGTAGAAAGACAAGTTCCTTGTTTATGATACAGGTTAGCCACTGGTTAGCCTGGAGCTTGGAAGGGACCAGGTGGCACCACTTGCGATCTCACTCTGAAGACAGAGGTTCATTCACATTTTTTTCCCCTATTCCAGACCAGCAGTGCTGCCGAGTCAGAAGCCTGAACCCCGTTCAGCCTTGTGAAAGGCCATGCGTACTCTGTGACTGGCATTGAGGAGGTATGTCCAATGGCATGGGGCAAGGAGACACCTGGGCAAAAGATAAGGGGTTGTCCCCTCAGGTGGCAGGGAAGTTATCCTGGGGAAGTCCGAATTCCGATCCAGCTTTCCCTCCCACATCTCCTGTAGCACTCTGCACCTTTTGTCCAGCCATTAACAGCAGCCTCTGCACACTGGAGAGGCCTTGCTCCCTAGGTCCTGGAACTTGGTATTTTCTCTATTTCCTTCTTCCCAGGTGAGCTATAGGGGCCGGCAAGTGCAGCTCATAAGGATAAGGAACCCGTGAGGACAGGTGGAGTGGAACAGCCCTTGGAATGACAAGTGGGTGTGTTGTCCCTTACACACCGGCCTTGCAAAGGCCAGATCCCAGCTTCTGGTCCACAGCTGGCTTCCTGCAGCCCCAGCTGCTCCATGGGAAATTAAACCAAGAGTTTCCAAGTGCCTAACAGTATTACTGTCCTACAGTATCTTCCCCTCAGCATATTCCAAGCAGCACAATGCAGGGGTACTGTCAAGATTGTTTAGCCCCCAAAACCTAGCATTAATAGAAATCATGCATTAATAAGTTAATTTTAATAAACTCCCAATTGTAAAAGTTATACATGTGGAGTGATATTTTTGGTTAAATATTTACAAGCCTGTTGCTGTAGTACTTGTAGCACAACATCCAAACTTTGTCATACTACAGATAAGCTGAAACTGATAGTGTATTATCCCCTCTGAATAGTTTGCATCTCTCTATGTTTATTTTTTGGGGTTTCTAAACACATCAGGAGTAATATCTTAATAGTAATATACAGCCATTAAATGAGACCCTCTCCATGCCAAAGCTGTGGAAGGACCCCAAACCAGAACAGGATTGGCCTGAAAACCAGTCAGAGTTTACTAATAATGGGGGGGAAAAGTGCAAACAATAGAAAGTAAAAAAAAATACATATTAAAAAATCAATACTACATTCCTCTCCGACACACGCTTTTCAGTATATTTTTGCACATATGCATTGTTTCATTTTTTATTTCACTTTTTCTACTGAGGTTTTTTTTTTTTTATTCACACAGATGCACAGGAGAGGAACCATAACCTGCCTGGCCCTTTAATATTGCTGAGACATTAAATAATTTGTAGGACTACTTTGAATTTTCCTGTACTTGTCATGGCTCAGAAGTAAATTAAATACTTTCACATCAGCTCAGATCCTTTATCTTGAAGAAAAACACAGGTAATTGACATGTATAATGAGTTCTTAAAATTGAAAAAAATGGATAGGTTAAGATTAGAACAGGCATCTGGCAGTTTATGCTGTTCATCAAAAAGGCTGTGTCTGCAAAGCAGAGCTCTCACTCTGCACTTGGGAGGCTTTCTGGAACTCAGGATGCAGAGGGGCTTGCAGGTCAATACAGGAGATTGTATCAACATTTCGCAGTAGTTGCTGGAATTAAAAACCACCACACCAGGTGCCTTCTACTCCGTAAGTTTATTACGTCAAATTGTAAATATAGTAGTGCGCTTCCAGGTTTCCTGAAAAGCTTTATCAGGTTTTTGTTTGGTTTTGATATGCCACAGCTGGAGTTGAAGGAGTGAGTGAAAAGGAGGCAAAGACCTGGTCCCCAGTTATTCCACCAAATCTCTCTGTGGAGGGAAAGGATCCTGTTCAGCTTCCATTGACTCAATTTTGAAAAAAACCATCTGGCCCTAAATTAGCAACAAGAGTGAAAAAGAAGAGGGTGCTGCAGATGGAATACAGATTTAAGGAAATGTAGGTATACCTACCTATTTGAGGTATACCTCAACACCTTGAGGTATACCAATAGCCCTGTTATCTCCAACCCACACATCTGAGACCAGTCCCAATGTCAATAACTCACATTAAGACCACTCTGGAGCAGCTTTGGGATCTTTGGCCTGGTGCTGCTTTTGGCTGCATTAATTTGGTCTCTGCAACCATGCATGCCAGCAGGAACCTCTTAAATGCAACTGTGTTTGTGTAAGCTGCACTAATAAAACACATGAGAGAGAAGAACAGCCTACTCTTATGTCCAGCTGGTCATTCTGAGACAGAATTGCCAGGTAGTAAAGCTTGATTTTGTTTTCCTGTAGCTCTGCAGAGCGGTACTCAGTCAGCCTGTCGGAGCAGAGGTGCCTGTCTCAGGCAGCACGGGATGACGGAGAGTTCTGGTAAGCCACAGGTTTTTAAAGTGTGCGACTCTAATCAGAAATCAAGGTGCAAGTGGCCGAAATAAGCAACAAGGAAGAAGCCTTTGTGTGATGAAATTCTCATTTTCTGCCCAAGAGAGGGCAGGTAAAATGCTCCCCTTGTTTTCTTTGTTTCATGTGTGCCTAAGTCTGTTTTAATAACAAAAGCCCTCAGAAATTAGTTTAGGTAATGGCATTGATATTTAAAATACTACGTGTCTCCCATGAATGTAACACCCTTTAAATCCTTTCCATGAACAAAGGCAGGATGTACAGAAAGGAGAATTGTATGGCACTGTTATCAGCTATGAAATGCCTTCAAGATAAATTGTAATGCACTGGAAGAGAATTAGTCCTGAGAAGCAATACTACTAGTTGCATAAAGTTAAAGAGCATCAAGATACGTGTGGAAATTTTGAAGAAAAGATGAAATTAAATGACGAAAATAAACCAGCGTGGTGGAAATTGCTTTAGAAGTGTGAAGTGTTGTTCATGCCAAATTCTTGATCTCAGACAGAGCAGATGGCTGACTTGAACATCATCCCCCCCCCGATATCAACTGTGCTGTGACAGTGTGTTGGGTCACATTTTCTTGGGCCATATGCTCAATTATTTTACACAGAGGTAAATCTGAAGAAGTATGCAATGGAGCTGTTCCAGATTTTGCCTACAAGTTAAACCAAAGTTCAACTTCAGGCCTGAGAAGTTGTTTGAGATAGATAATGCAGCACTTTAAGTCACACAAAATTATATATCCCAAGTTTTGCTAACTGGAGGGAAGTAGGTCCAGTGGCTGTTCCGTTACTGTATTTTTACATGAGATATTTTGAGTTATTTTGCTGTTGACATAGCAAATGCATTAGGGCATTTGCAGTTTCTTCAAAAAGCTTTTGTGTCTGTTTGGGTTTTGGGTTTGGTGGGTTTTTTGTCTGTTTTTGACTTGGCTACAGTTGTAGCTTAAGTGTTGAGTGTAAAAGAGACAAAGACTTTACATGGAACCCAAATAACTCCAGCAAGTATCTCAATACAGGGCAAAACTTAAAGCCTGACCATGTAATGGTGGTAAAAGTGTCCATGTAGGCTTCAAATGAACAATCAAACTAATGGAAACAAGCCCTTTTTAGACCATTTTGGTCTTTGGACTTGTGAGAACTGAAGAAAAACTTCCTGGTAACATGCTGAGGACATTTTGACCTCATTAACTACCCCAAAGACATTTTGGCTAGGTATTAGCAGTTCAGATTGGTCTTGTCCAGGTGTTTCTAATAGATGCAAAGGGGCATGTTGTGGTTGGCTAAATGAGCTTCTCACTCATCCTAGTCCCTTCCCTCCTAAGATCAGAGGTCAGAGTCTTCTTTTCCCTTCATTAGGACAAGCCCAGAACAGCTCTAGGGAAATCAGAACAGGTGTTTTACCTTCTAGAAGTCAAATCTAATCTATAAAAGGCAACCCCTTCTCTGCTCTGCAGTACATTTCCAAAGAGCCCAAAATTGCATAGTGTGGCAAGGAAACCAAGCCATTTAGAGATAGATTTTGCTGTGCTGCTGCTACTTTAGTGTCCTGAGATCAGGGTGAGAATTAGCAGTTCCTGGGGCTAGCAATATCTGGGAATAACTGATGAGAAAGGGCAGAACTCAGCAAAGAAAACCCTGCTGCTTTTTTCCACACCAAAACCAAGTTGTAAAATGGCCCATAGCAAGTGTATTTGTTAAGAGGAAGAAAAATGGAACTAGCTGTGTTGGATGAGGCACAGTGGCAGCTAGCTTGGTCCTATCTGCCACTGGCACAGATAAACTTGCATCTTGGAGGGCTTTTGCTCTCCTGCTATTCCATTTTATTGTTGGGCATCTGTCACAGGAGGAGAAGGATAGTTATAGAAGCTTGTGTTAGGGAGGAGATTCATTTCTCTGTTATTTCTATGGTCCAGGGAGAGAGGGGGGCTCTTCCAGATAGCAGTTCAGAGCAGAGAACAAATTGCCCTCAAAAAGGCCTAATGCATCAGCTCTTTTACAGAGGGAAGTTCAGCCTACCAAGGCTACCCTCAGGCTTGGAGTATATGTGCCTCCTGTCTTTGTGGTGCACACCATGTGAGCTGCCTCTCAGACAGCTTCTGTGCACTGTTTTCTATTGCTCAGGGCTGTACCCAATGCCTAGTGGCACATGGCACTGGCTGTCCCTTCTCTTGGCTGTTTGTTCAGTCCTGAACTGACTCCTTGGCCAGTGGGACTATTGGTATCTTTTTTGCCCATGTACTTGCTAGATAAAATCTCCTGGCATATCTGCTTTTCTGTGTGCTGAGCAGGCTAGTGTCAACCAGCCCAGCCTAGAAGCTCAAAACTGCCCCTATTGTGGCATTTGCTCTCTCACTCCCATTGCCACACATGTCTCCACCTTGGGCATAAAATACATGCAGAGCAATCTGTGGGGCACAGTAGCAGGCAGCAGTGTCTATGCTACCTTCAAGGGTGGGTTAGAGACATTTCTCAAGTTCAAACACAGTTTATCTCTCATGTTTGGTGTATATTTTTGCAAGAACAAGTTTCCAGGCACCCATAAGGGAGGGAAGGGCCAGCAGCTTTAGCCTAGGAACCTTAGCAGAGACCCAAATGTTACTTTAATTACAGGTGATCACACCATGGCTTGACTAATCCACCACCATGTGTCACTGGTTGTGCTATCATTGTGCCTGACACTGAACACACAGATGATTTGTATGAGGACTTAGCTTCTGCACGTGTCAGACAATCCTTTAGTTGGGTATTTGGCAACACAGATGCAGTCATTAAGGCCAGGATGGTGTTGGTGAAATAACTCTTTCCACTGTAGGTTTTGTGCCAGCGTCACTTCTATTTCATCTTAGACTCAGTCGTAACTGAATAAAAGAAAGGTGTAAGAGATGTCAGAATGAGATGCAGACAAAAAGTATGCTTGTGCTTTACACCACAGTGAGTGAAAGTTAGTTACTCTCCTGCTGTATGCTTACATATATCCATGGTCACCAAAACTATTCTACATGACCTGGTGATCTGGCCTGGGGCTCTGGGGGGGGTAAGTACTTCTGCTGGGCATCCTTCCCAAAAATGCCTGCCCATTCCTTACTGTGTCTTTTGCTCAGGATGAAGTTTGAGGACTTCAAAGTGCATTTTGACAAAGTTGAGATCTGCAACCTGACTCCAGATGCCCTGGAAGACAGCACTGCCCACAAATGGGAAGTGATGATCCACCAGGGAAGCTGGTCCGGGGAGCCACTGCAGGAGGATGTAGAAATTTCCTAAGTAAATACCAGTTTGAAAATGAGAAGCAGGCACTGAAATCTTTACCCACCCTCAGCTACAGCTCTTCAGAGAAGAACTCTGTAGCCAGGGCTGTGTGTGTAGGACAGTTCAGCTGACAGGAACCAGCCAGAATGACAAATGAGGACTTTCAGGGTGCTGTACTTTAAATATAAGACCTTTCTGTGACTGGCTTTTTCAAATGAACAAACCAGCAATGAACAAAGTGATAAATGTTCATATGGTCCCACTTGAGACTTTGTGGTGGAAAAGTTGCCTTTTTTGGTCTTAGGTTCACTGGATCTGATTTACTTTTTAATGGCATTTGCATGAGCAGGACTAGGTTCAAATTAGCCAGTTAAACTGCAGCAGCAAGTGTAAAATGAGACAAAAAGCCCAGCTCAGCCAACATGTTTATGTGCCTCTGAAGCTGTGTCATGGATCCGAACTGTGTTAGTACAGACTGGCACCAGCACTATGGGTGCTATCATTGTAGCTATGTAATTTTAACAAAATTTCATCTGACAACTTCATTTGAACCATGGTATCTTACTAAGGCACCAGGCCTAAAATCTTTCCTACACCTAGTTCCATGAAGGACTTTGGGATTTGGCTTATTTTTTGCTTAGTGGAAAGAAGTATAACAATGAATGGAAAAACTAAGTCTGAGCAAAATCTCAGCTTAATTGTCTTTTTTGGTTTGGTGGGGGTGTTTTTGTAGTAATAGTGGTGGCTTATTATACTGAGTCAAGAAACTCTCTGGTGTTCTTTACATTGGCGGAGACCTTCTGGACAAATCCACAAATCAAGCTGCATTTGACAGAGAAGGATGATGGACAAGATGACTGCACATTCATAGCAGCACTGATGCAGAAGGGTCGCCGTAAACTCAAGAAGCTTGGAGCTGAAATGCTGACCATTGGCTACTCTATTTATGAGGTACTCCTATTCTGCTACAGCACAGGTGCTGCACTATTGGTATTTGGCACTTTCTCCGGGTTTGTATCACTGCCTCATTTTAAGGACCCTTGCTCTTAAAATAACCTTCTCAGTTACATCAAGCCCCCTGGAGGATGGAGTCCTCTCAGAGGGGAATTTAGGAGTCCCCATGGGGCCAGGTGTTCTTAGGACAGACCCCTCAGCCCCATGATTCTGTCACTCCCTGCCTGGCTCAGGGAAAAGGAATATTGCTTCTTCTGAGCATCCTGGGGCACATCACACACAGGTGCCTGTCCCCAAGTGAGGTTGAGGTGTCACTGCTCTGTGACACCCTATCTGGGATGGTGGTGTTTAATGGCAGGGAATGTTCAAGTAGGAAGACAGTGTCCCGGAGTGCTTTGAGACTGCCTTCTGGGTGGGAAAGGGCAGTGGTAATGGTCCTTGCCATAAGGTGGGAGCTAAATTGCTGCAAGCACCTGGGAGTGGGAATGAGAGTCAGGATCACAGCCTGGCCAGGCAGAATTTGGCTCTGTGAGTAAGAAAGGCTAATGGTATGGCTTTGATCACACCCTGGCCAGTGCAGAACTGCTTTTTTTTCCCCTCCTAGAGCCCTGGCAGAGATGGACACTTGGGCAAAGACTTCTTCAAATACCACCCCGCTAAGGCCAGGAGCAAAACCTACATCAATTTAAGGGAAGTATCCAACTGATTCAAGTTACTACCGGGTGATTACGTTCTTATTCTGACCACATTTGAGCCGCACCAGGAGGCAGATTTCTGCCTGAGGATCTTCTCTGAGAAGAAGGCTATCACTGAGTAAGTCAATGGCAAGCTTTGGGACCTCCAGTGCTCCCCTGCACAGGGGGTTGTTGGCTGCTGGGGAGAGTGTGGCTGCCAGGCACTCAGCCCTACAGCAGAGACCCAGCATGGCAAGCTCTTGATCATTTGGGGTTGTTTTTTTTTTGTATTTGCCCATTTCTGCTAAACTTGACATTTTTTTTGAGAGGAGTTGAGCAGGTAGGGAAATAGGGCATGCCATAATGAATCTGCTGGAAGTTTGACAGGGAAGAGTTGCTAGCTGCCTGGCACTGTTAGGATCTTTGTGAATACAGAAGTGTTTGCTTCTAGTTTGTTTTCTCCCAAAATTTGTCCAAAAGACAATTTTATGTTAAAAAAGCATACTGAGGTGTAACTAACCCTAATAAGTTTCGGGGGATAAATCCAGCAAGCCCTCGGCTTAGAAGAGTCGTTACAAGGATGGGGAACAAAGGGACGCTCAAATCTTTCTGCTGAATTCTGTTTAATCCAAGTTCATTCCTAGGCAGAGCATGGGGGAAGGGAAGGGACCAGCTTGCTTGCCCAGCAGCAGAAAGAAGAGAGGGCGAGCCACGTGTCTCATGGGGATTTTGTCCCTGGGGAGCAGGGGGACACTGGGAAGAGACCACTGGCCAATGGGACAGGGGGGAAGGGACTACCTTTCAGGGATAGGGGGGGAGATGGGACCCACCACCACGGGTAGTGTGGGGAAAGAATACAGCTACTTAGTGCAACCATTATATAAATTCAGTGCAACTAAAGAACCCCATGTAAACATCGGATATAGTTCACCACAACACTGAGGAAAAAATGTGTTCACAATGAATAATAAATAAAGAATGATAGGAATCCTTTAGCAGATGACATGCATAGCTGTGTCCTCCCTGAGTCCTGCCTAATGTCTGTTTTAAGGGCTTATACCAAAATTCAAACAGTGCAAAAGTCGATTGTTCTATGACTTTTAGCTAAACATAACTTGTTAAGTAAAAAAAACCCTGTTTTATTTTCACCTGGGGAAAAGATAATAAGCAAGCTTCCACCCCAAGCAGATGTTGAATACCTTCAGATACCAAATAAAGTTTTGTTTTCTCCAGGGATCTAGATGAAAACATTGCCATTGATCTCCCTGAGGTAAGTCTACGGAGTTAAAATAGCAAAAGAACAGTTCAGCAGAAACTGGCACACATTGCTTTTACCGTCTTTGGCTAAACATAAAACTTAATAAAAAGAGAATGTATCATCTTTGGAAGGAGGGTCAGTTTTCTCAGGAAGTATTCAAGGGGGTTGCTAGGGCAAAAATTTAGGAAAAACAATTAGGGAGGCCAAAGCTCAATTTGAACTTAATTTGGCAACTTTGGTAAAGGAGAATAAAAATGTTTTTATAAATACAATAATGACAAAAGAAGGGTAAGATCAGCCTTTGTTCTCTATTGGATGAGGAAGGGAACTTAGTAACTGCAGATTACAGAGGAGAAGGCAAAAGTGCTTAACACCTTCTTTGCCTCAGTCTTTAGTGGGAAGATGGTTTGTCCACAGGACAGCTGTCCTCCTGGGTTGGTAGTTAGTGTTTGGAGCAGAATGGTCCCCCAGTTATCCAGGAGGAGGCAGTCAGAGAACTGCTGAGCCACTTGGATGTTCATAAATGTATGGGACCAGATGGGATCCATACCAGGGTGATGAGGGAGCTGGCAGTGTGCCCTAGTGGCCAAGAAGGCCAACAGCATCCTGGCCTGTATCAGAAACAGTGTGGCCAGCAGGAGCAGGGAGGTCATTCTGCCCCTGTACTTGGCACTGGTGAGGCCACACCTTGAGTGCTGCATCCAGTTCTGGGCCCCTAGTTTAGGAAGCACATTGAGACCCTTGAGTGCATCCAAAGGGCAACAAGGCTGATGAGGGGCTTGGAACACAAGCCCTGTGAGGAACTACTGAGGGAGCTGGGGTTGTTTAGTCTGGAGAAAAGGAGACGCAGAGGGGGCCTTATTACGCTCTACAACTCCCTGAAGTGTGGTTGTAGTCAGGTGGGGGTTGGTCTCTTTCTCCAGGCAGCAACTGACAGAACCAGGGGACACAGGCTCAAGCTGCATTGGTTGGATATTAGGAAAAAAAGTTGTTTATGGAAAGAGCAATCAATTATTGGAATAGTCTGCCCTGGGAGGTGGTGGAGTCACCATTGTCATGAATAAAAACTGGGCAGGAGATCTGCTCCTTATAATGTGTTTACTAAGAGGATTCAGCTCTGGGTGGGTACACAGGCTGAATTCCACTGCTGCTCCCAATTGTGCCAACTCAGCAAAGGAGAAGTGCCAGCTCTGCTGAGTAGCTGGACTGGGAGCCTTTCTTTCTCGTGTGAGTCCCTCTAGTAAGGCATGCTCTAATCTTCCCAGCTGGCGCAGTCCCTCCCTTCTCGCGTTTAGGTTACAGTGATATGTTTTAAAGCCCGGCTTCTTCCCGAGTGGGGCGTGCTGCTACTTTCTTTAAATAATGAGTAGTTTCGGGGTTTAAAGTCTTCTTTTCCTTCTTAAATGGTACCCAAAGTTCCCCATGCCTCTTTATTTACATATGCATGGCTCTAGTTAGTAGTAGTTGATTGCGAAATCATTTCCGTGATCTCAGGGTCATGATCTGTAGTAGTATTAATCTGTACTGGGTAATACGCTGAAGTGCAGCCATCTCTGGCTGGTGCTCTCAAGAAGGGCTGGAGGTCCCAGGATAATGCCACGGGAGAGAGCTCAACAGCACTGTGGTTGTTGGAGGCCCAGGGAAACAGAATGGTTCAGGGTGGGATGAGAGGAGAGAGAGGTGTTTTTCCAGGATGGATGCTCTTTGTTTTTACCAAGGCAATTGGTTTTTACCAATACACTTGCCCAGGTGAAAGAAATGAGAGGGTAAGACTCCCCTCAGGCAGAGAGATGGCTGAGAGGCCTCAGATATGGCAGAGTTCAGGAGCATGTGTACCCTTATGTTAAGATGTACAGTGGTCTGGGATGCACAGAGGGGCTATTTGCAGGAGAAATGTCATGTTTTGCAATTCTTACAAGGACTTGTGTGGTTGGTGTTGCAGCCTCTACATCCAACCCTAAGCCCACAAGAAGCTGAAGAAGAAAAGCAATTCCAGGCACTGTTTGAGCAGATTTCAGGAAAGGTGAGTGCAAAACACTTTGGGTCAGAGCAAGATGTAAAAAAGGGGAAACACTTCTGCTCCCATTCAGGGCCAAATGAAACAGACCTGACATATTTTGGGACTATGCTTAGTTGTATTGTTTGGGCACCAGATGTCACCATGCCTTATGGCTCGATGGATAAGGGTGCAGTCCCTGGTGACCAAAGCTGGAACTCAAGCTCTGAAGGAGCCTACCAGGTTTAATATTCAACTGCAGTTGAGTTTTCTTTGAATAAATGGTTTCCGCTTGAGATCTCCTTCAGACAGACTTACACACAGCAGCACTCCTGTATTTTACCAGCCCTTAAATTTTTGTCTTTTTCTGGGTTTTGTATGGGTCTCTTTTGCTGAGTTGCAACAAAGTACAGATTGTGTTTCTGTGATTTTTGGTATGTCTGATTACAGAAACATTCAAGTAACAGATGCTTCACTTTTTTTTTTTGTTTGTTTTATTTTCTGCAGGACATGGAGATATCTGCAGAAGAACTTGAATATGTTCTGAATGCTGTATTAAAAAAAGGTAAGTGCTGACAACTTCTGTGTTAAGGGTTGTATATAACTTTATAAAATCTGCCATTAAATTCATTTACATATAGAAAATGAAAGACTGTCTTATGACCCCAGCCTGGTGTCCTTGAGCTAGTGAGGACAGAGCCAGGAAAGCATTTGATCCAGGATCTAACCATGAGCTTGCCCTGCCTCCAGCACGATCCATGTCAGCTCAGTGAGACCAGCTCTCTACTGCCCTGCCACTCTGCCATGGAGAGACAGGCACTAGGCTGGGACTTTTAAGACCGGGATGTAGCTCCTCATCCTGCTACAGGCCCTTTGTACAGTGGAAAACCTGTCACTCCCTGAACCTCATGTCCTGATTTACAAATCAAGGGCAGTATTTCCTGTCATGCCTCCAGTAAATGCATCTTCTGTCTGGACTGAGATTTCTCTGTAGTGAGAGCTGCCTTCATCTTCCAGTTCACAGGCCCTCTCACAATAAACACCAAGAGTCAGCTATCTCTGTTCATGAGTCCTATTTTCTCCTTTCTGTTTATAAAAGACAGCTTTGCCCATGATTTCTTTCCTATTATTGTTCTTTTTCAGCAAAGAACATAAAATTCAAGAACTTAAGTCTCATTTCATGCCAAAATATCATTTCTCTTATGGATGTATCCTTTCAAATAAGTGTCTGTAAGGCTAAATGAAGAATGAATATAATTTTCCATAACATTATACCTTGTGGATGTCAGAAATGGATTTGGTAATGTTATGGCAGATCACTACCTAAAGGAAACAAAAATACATGACTGTTTTATCCTGATTTTTATTTTAGAAATTTAGGGTTAGAAGTTTCAGGACAAACTATTTCCAATTGCAGGCTTAGAGGCAGATGCTTTAATGCTGACCACCTTTAGAAGTAAAACTCAAGCTACTTCTGTATAGAACAGTCCATTTTTTCAAGCTGTGGTTTATTTGAAAGAGACATAGAAGACTTAACTCAAGAAAAGTCTGTTGTCTGGGGAGCTAAATTCACCAGAGTTGTACATGCAAGTTGTGGGTCAGAAATTAAGGATCAGCAGTGGTGAAAATTGCTGAATTAAAAGGTCTTTTTTGACAATCAGTTTACAGACCGGAAAATCTGGTGTTTCAGCTAGTTCCTGGGACTCCAGGAAACATACATGTGGGTGAGAGTTGTCTGTCCAGATTTAGGCATTTGTGGTGTAGGCATCTACATCTAAGCTAGCTTTCTAGACTTCCTTTGTAGATAGCGAAAGGGAAGGTGTAATTAATTGTTCTGGATATACCTAACTGAGGGATGCTAAATGACTGCTCAGACATCAGGTGAGGTGAGTCATAGCCCTGGTGCTTCCCCACCAGGTTTGTTCTTTGCAGAGTTCTGGTTCCTGCTGAGTTTGCTTAGCATGGCTTCTCCTCAGGTAGAGCTGCTTTTGCAGTATGCTTTCCCAACAAACAGTATTGTTACACATGAGACAAAACAGTCCTACCAATGCAAGCATCTAATATTTGGTTTATGTCTTGTTTGCTCAGCTGAGATGTTCTTATCTTTTGGTTTTGTTGCAACAGTGCATGGCAGAGGTAATATCTATTCTTGGACAAAACAAAAGCAGACAAAACTTTATCCTGTTAAACCTAGTTTATAATATTAAAATTCAATTCAGATTAGTCACCCTGCACATGCAATGAGAAACAGGGGATCAGTCCTAAATTTCCTTGCTTAAAAACCAAACCTCAGCAGGGAGCTGGTCCATGTTCACATCTCATCCTTACATGGTATTGGCACAGAGCCAGGGCCTGTGCTTGATCCTGGAACAAGGCAGCAGTTCTAGGTTTATTATTTAGGATACAACTAAATAGTTTCCATGATTTGCAACGCTTCCAAGCAAATCTTTGCAGAGTTTTGAAAAAATGGGGAGACATCTCTTCCTCTGCTTTGGAAGTATGAGGAACGCAGACACAATCATCCCACTCTGGACATGCTATTTGGAGCACAATGGAGGAGCAAAACCATAAAAATGCAAACCCAAGTCAATGCTGGCACAGTCTCCGCTGTGTCACATGCTACTGAATTCCCTGGCAACAGTCACCATGTGGTGGTGAGGAGCAGGGACAGAGTTCTACATGACCTGGGAAGAAGAACGTGTCTGGGTAAAAAAACCCTTTGCAGCAGTGAGAATGTCCTTGGGATCTGTGGGTGCCCTCAATAATGTCACCAGAATAGATGCTCAAATAACAGCAGATGTTAGCTAGACCCCACTTGACATGTTTTGACCTTTGCAAATGTTCACTGAGCCAGCATCCATCTGAGCAAGGGCTTTGTCCTGTCAAGATAGAGAAAGGAAGGGAAATGGGACCATTCCTTTTTTAGCATTTCAGAGCAGGTGCCTCAACCTGGAAGCAAACTGTGCTTGAGGGGCATTTACAGTAACTCAGTAAAGTAAGTCTCTCACTTCAGGCAAAGGGAAGGCCAGGCAGATCTAATCATTGCCTCCTAGAGCTGCTGTACAGGCATTTATTTCAGACCATAAGGACCAAATTTTGCCAGTCTCACCCCACTACTCCCATTAATTTTTGGCTGAGCCAGTGCAACAGAGCCTGGTCTCTAGATAAAAATACTGAACAGCACATTGGTTGACTAACTCCTTTGGGTACAGTAGCAATTTGTTTTAATCAGGTAATTTAATTCTCTGAATCATTTATATCACATTTACATCCAAAACTGTTTTTGCCTTAGAATACTCTTTCTTCCTCATCTAGTGCCTGAATTGCTCAGCTGTGTTTTTATATCACATAATGTTTCTCCAGTATTACAGCCACAGGCATGACTGTAACTGCTGGAGCTCTACCTCCTGAGAAATCCCTATGCCAGTTTCAGCAGCACCATAGGCTTTCCAGTCAACTTAACATTTTCTGCTTAAAGGAACTACTCTGATAAGTTCAGACTGAATTTAGGCTTTCTTATAACAAGTCCTTTTCCTTAGTTCATATTTCCAGACCAACAGCAATGGGAAACTGGAATTCAGTGAGTTCAAAGTTTTCTGGGAAAAAATGACAAAATGGATAGTAGGTGACATTATCCACTGTAATTTTTCCTCCATTTCATCAGCTCCTTCCTGAACAGTTTATTAACTATATGCAGGCAAAAATGGAGACAGGAGTGTGTTCAAGCCGTGAATTTTAACACAAAACAAATGTTTTAAAATCATGGGGTTTGTTTTGGATAGTCAAACACAGTCTTAGCTTTGCATGATGATAAACCATAATCGTTTTCTGGAAATAACTGTTTCTGAAATAATTGGTTTTGTAAACAAATCAACTGTGTTTGGGATAAAGAATGCAATGGACACTAATAAGCAAGCCAATCAAAAGGAAACTTAAGGAGTTTCCATAAGTGCTGTTGTGCAGAAGAAGAAAGTGATGATTCCTGAATAGTAGGAAACAATAATTTCCTAAGTCACTGCATTTTCATTACTGATCTCTCAGGAGTCAACTGTACTAAAGTCTGGGAAAGTGCTGATTCTAATTTTAAACACATTTCCCTGCCACTGTATGTGGCAGTAAGAATAAGTAGGCTTGCAAAATCAATCACAGAATGAATATTCAAATAAAAGACATTATAATTGTTTCCTTATGGCCATTAATAGGTTTTTCTGAATTTGTGCTTCACCAAAGCATTCAAAATATGCAGTTCTTTGTTTCTTCTCTAGCCCATCAGAAATGGCCAACACTTTTTCTGGGTACTAATGCCACATCTCTTTTAACAAAGGACATACTGTGTTTTAACAAGGGGCTTGAGAAATTCTTGTATCCTGTATGAAAATTTGCACATATGCTTGCTGGAAAATTTTAAGCTGAATATGATGATAGCTCCAAATAACTCATATTCCAAAGGAGAGTTGTATTTGTTGTCTCAATAAAATAATGGAATTTAACTCCAGCTTGAAAATTGCTTAATATATAGGTCAAAGTTCAAACTCTTTGACCAGTTTTCTTCTTATACCATGCATGTGTATATTCAGATCTTTTATACTAAGAAGCAAATGAGTAAGTGACAGTATTAACATCGTGTTAAACAGTTTGTCTCTAGTGTTAAAAATGATGGAGAAAAACAAAAGAAGATTTAGAGAATGTATCAGTTAAGAGTTAAAAACAGAGAACAACACATCTTCCCAGATAAAATCACTTTTTAAAAAAATAGTGACATTTTTAATGAAGAGCAATTTTTTTAATGCTTCGATTTGGCAGTACTTGTGTAAGTCCCAAAAACCTGTTCATATGACAAAGAGAACTGGGTCCAAGATTTACTCCTCCATTATAAAATCAGACTGGATCTAGACCAAAGACTTGTCAGCTTTCCTAAATGCTTATACTATGCAGTTGGAGATAAACACTGTCCTAGGTTACAATATAACATATTCCAGAAGGTCTGTATTCTATCTTCATCTTCATGAACTGTTAAAATTAGGAGGGGCAGTGTTTTCCTTACCTCCTCCCCCAGACCATCTCCTGTTAATGGGCCATCAACACCTTGCCTGGGCCACCACATGACTCAGAGAATGACATCAGCCCATTGTGAGAAGCTCTGCCCAGGGGGAGGAACCAAGCATTCCCACCAGGATATAATCTGGGCATTTGGACAGAACAGGCATCTGCCTTCTACTGGATTCCCAGAGGAGCAGCCTTCTCTCCCACTGGATTTCCCAGAGGAAGGACCAGACCCTTCAACATCACCACTGGACCACTGGAAGAAAACTCTGCCCTTCTACAGGATCTCTGCCTCAGCAGAACCATCTATCACTCCAGGAGGACTACTGGAGCCACCATTCAAACTGGACTGCTACCAACACCCTGACTGATAGGGTGTCAGGTTGTATTCTAACTGTCAGGGTTTGTTTTTTTTTTGTTTAATACTGCATTTTCTAATTTTCCTATTAGGTTGTAGTTTGTTGGGTTTTTTTGTTGTTTGTTTTAGTTTATTTTGTTTATACATATTAAAGAACTGTTATTCTTATCCTCATATTTTTGCCTGAGAGCCCCTTTTAATAATTTGGAGGGAGAGGGTTTACATTTTCTATTCCAAGAGAAGCTCCTGCATTCCTTGGCAGGCACCTGTCTTTCAAAACCAAGACAAACACCTTGCCTTTCTATGCCATATCTGTGCTCCCTTTCATACACAGTACTGAGTTTTCTGTGTGCTCCTTTCATAACAGAGTATCTTTCTTCAATTTGACTTTGATAAATCTGGCTCCATGTCCTCTTATGAGCTTCGTGGTGGTCTTAAAGCTGCAGGTAAGACAAGCACTGCATTTTATCTGGTAAACCTGTTGGGCAGATCAGTGTGGGTGAAGAGGACAATCACACAGGCCAGTTGCTCCTGAACAACTGGCCTGTGTGGAGGTCTAAACCCCAGAGAGAACCTGGGCACAGTGAGTAGGGTCATTTTGCCCTAGGTAACCCTAGTCCTGAAGGGCAGGCAGTCAGAGAATCTCTGTATTTTATTGAGCTCTGTTAAACTCAACAGGGCTGCACATGTGCAGGATCCTGAAGCAGACCATTTCAGAGTCCAATTACATTCAAGAGTTGAAGGAATAGTGAATAAGCTGTTATGAAGAGCAATCATTACATTAGAATTTCATCACAACTTACTTTTATTAGAGCAGATAATTTTGCAGAAATCCCTCCAAATTCAAGAAGACAGAATGGTCTCTCATACATCACAGTGTGCACAGACTAGAAACTGCAGTGCCTGAAAAATTTCTTGTTCAGAGTTTGATATTCATTGCAGGCTTAAGGAGCTTTGTGGTTAGATCTCTTTTTGGACAGGGGTGTGCCATGGAGTATCCTCTCATTAAGTGGTTTTCAAGATTAGTTAATAGAAATTCCCCTGACATGTGAGGTTGCTCACTTTTTCTTTGTGTGTGTCTTTGGGAAGGATACCAGCTCAACAATTACCTGCTGCAACTGATTGTCCTCCGATACTCTGATGAGCAGTTCCAGATTGAATTTGATGATTTTCTGAACTGCCTCATACGCCTGGAGAATGCGAGTCGTGAGTATCTTCTTCCTCTGGAATTTCATCCCCTTTGGAAAAGAAGTTGTTATGCTTTCCCCTATTGAGTATGTTGCACAATATCTGAGATGGAGTACAAGGCTAACAGAAAGGAGCTGTATTTAGCATTTGCATTTAGGACGGCTTTTCTCCTGTAACGTGAAAAATGCTCTGCTGCTAATAGAAAATTTCCCCATGTGAATAGAGCTTGCTACATAAACTCTGCAGCAATATTGAAGGCATGTGAAGAATGCTGGTAAAGTCCATGTTGTAACCCTTCTTGTGGCTCATCCAGGAGCTTAATTTGGGATTACACAAGTTCAGGGTTCAAATATTACTTGTGCCTCATGGAAAGAGAAAATTAGCATGCACTTGGGCAGGTCTCTCCTATACCTTTTACATAACATGTTCCCTTTTGGCTTCAGATGTGGTTCCCTGTACATCAAGGCACCCAAGGTCTCAGTTCACTTTGTGTACAGAGTCACTCTCGTTACAAAGCAGCAGTAGTAGAGATGGGTTAAAAGGCTGGATAAACGGCTGGATAAAGTAATCATTAACGTGGCTCTAAATTCAAATAAAACCCAATTCGCTCTATGAGAAGCAAAAATCAACTTTCTTCACTGATTTTTCTGGTTTTGTTCTTCTCTTTACTTTCTGGCTTGTCTGTAGCAATAGAATTATTGAAATTCTGAGACACAGAAGTCAGATAAGATATATAAAGAAATGCAAATTGCTTGGCTTGATTTCAGAGTATTCTTCAAATCTGACTGTTCAAGTACATTCAGGAAGCCTCTTCCAGACAAGTCCTGAAGTGAGCCTTGCATAAAGGCCTTAAGTCAGCAAGACATTTCCTCTTGTAAGGACTTTGCTTTATCAGAGGAGCTACCACCACCAAGCAATCCTAAGCAATCTGCCTTTGCGCCAGGCCTTCCCTCTCCCTGACATGACCACTCATCACTGTAGGATGAAGAGCTCCTGTATGAATATGGATGAGGTGTATTTATAGCACTAGTGTCCATTTCTCATTTCAGGAGTATTCCAGGTCCTGAGTGTGAAAAACAAGGAGTTCATTAACCTGAATATAGGTGAGGTATGAGCACAGATTCATAAACGCTGAAAAAATGACAGGGTTTTTCTAGAGCTTTGTCCACTTCTAAGAGCTGGAGTATTTTTGCATGGCACTTCAGCTGTCCATGAGTGCAGGGGCGTATCTGCCATGGAATTTTCCAGCCCACTATGGTCCATGCACTGATTAAATCTCCTCCACAGTATTTCCTTCCTTCCTTGCCCTGTGGCATATTGACAGCTTCCCATGCCCCTTTCTCGTTTCCCTGCTTTTTTTCCTTCCTTGGGTGCCAGGTTTCAGTGGGGGAAAGAGGAAGAAGCAGATGGGTTTTGGCGGGGGCAGGGGGTCTTTCATTCCCCCTGAATCCCCCAGGAATTCAGATCAGCCTCACCTGTGCATGCCTATCATTTGCTTCTCACATTGCTCAGCACAGGTTTCTTATTTTCTTGTGCTCTCTTTTTCTCCCTTCCTGTTACTGTGATCTCTCTCTGAATTCCCACTAAGCCAAAGCTTCCTGAGTGAGGCACAATGAATTCCTGGGGAAAAGAAATGCGGGAATCCATGTGGACAGCTGAGATGCAAATAAACTGCTGTTTCCAGCATCTAGTGCTTGGAGAGCTTTGCCTTATTCCTTCCTGCTGGCTGAGGTCTCTCCTTAATGACAGGATGTAAAAGCCAAGTGAGCAAAAGTCCTTTTGCCTGTGTGGGGTCAATTCAGAGCAAAGGACTGCTTTGGAATGGCTCTCATTTGGGGAAATGCATGCGGAGGGAGAAGGGCCTGAAATACTTTATTGTAAAGTTGATATTTTTCTGATACTAGTTTATCAACCTGGCAATGAACATCTGAAGAAGTTTGATTTGGATGCCAGGAGTTTCTTGTGACTTTGCTGCCAAGACTTTTGCCCCAAGAGTCCCCTTCACATGCAAACTTCACGAGGAGATTTCCTGCAGAGAAACATGCATGCTGCTCCCCCTTTTTATTCTCCAGCCCTGTGGATGAGTTCAAATGTCAGATGCTGTGTTTTCGGTAGAGCATGATACTGGATTTGGCACTGAGCATTTGAATGGTGTATACATGCCTCTCAAGCAGGCTGAAACTCTGACCACAGATCTTTATGAAATAGGACGATGTTTAATTTCAGCATAACACAGCCTACAGTGATTAAAAGTCGTTGTTGCTGTTTGGCTACTGATTACTGTAAGGTGCTTTCAAAAATACAGGGTTGCATAAAACTTATTCAGTTTGGAATTTATTTCCAGGCATAATGTGTGGCTACATGACAAGTACCCTGTTGTAGCCCCATGAATTGCAGTCTGGTGAACTGTGGGCAAAGAAAGACTAAGGACTGTATGGATGAGAATTCACTCCTTAATAGCTGTGGTCCCAGGTCCAGGGTTCCTTAGAAGGATGCTTAAAGCTAAGGTTTGACATTCATCACAGATATACTTTGGGGAAAAATTATTGCATCTCACCTTTCCTTAGTCGTTCCTGCGAGAATCTCTGCAGTCCCAGGAGACCTCACAATGTACAGAAAAGTCCAGGTTTCCAACCTGTGTTACTGAAGGAGTAGTCTGGAGTCATTTGGTTGTGTTCTCAAGGCAGTTTATTAGCTCTTTATCAAAAGTAGATTTCTCTGCCTGCCAAGGTCGACACAGAACGCATCCAGAGACACACTGTGCCAGCCCCGGGTTAGCTCTAATCTTTTATACTAATAACTACGTATTTAATGTTTATCATTAATTACCAATCCATGCCCCTCACACCACAATGTCCAGATCTGTGTCAAACCAATCCAAAAGTGCCAGCATCACCAAGAAGATGGAGGTTATGAAGAAGAACAAAAGATAACATGCCACGTGTAAAAATCCTCCATCTTGTGCTTCAGATCCCCCTGTACAGTTCTCCAACCCCCCTGTACAGGGCCTCAAACCCCCCTGGACATACACTCAAATTCTTTTCTTTTTACTTACACCTACTACTATTTTTCTATCTAAGCTTTTGTGACTTGAAATTCTTCATACAAAGTTGACAACCTGTTCCATGGATTAGAATCAGAGCCACAGGCATTTTCAGTATCATTCCAGGGTCTCTGACACCTCTGGCAAGGCTGAAAAGCCTCCTGACCAGGTTTTGGGTCAGCCAAAGGCATCATAGGACCCCCCTGGGTTCCAACACTTCCTCTGCTACCCACAAAGTTCCTCTGCTTCACATCTTGCTGTGTAGCCAGAAGAGTGTCCCACAGGCCCATCTCTGCAGAGTTGCACACAGTTTGTCATCATCTTCAAAGAAACACATGGCCTCTGAGACCGTGAGCACTTGCATGGGGCCGTTTTCCTCCAGGCAGCCTGAGATTGTGTCCCACACCAACCATGCTCCCGAAGAACAACTATAATCGTTTTAGATCAACTAAATGGTAAGATCCTGATCTCTGCTGATGCTATTTTGCATCTGTGAATTACAGTCATCACGTTATTCATGTGATGTGGGTGGCCAATGATGACTTAAGAAATAACAGGGACTTCAGAGGTCTTTGTAGGATTTGTTTCCATTATAATCTTCAAAATTTATGTCTATTTTATAATGAATCAACTGTCTGGCTTTGTTTTCTAAAACCTTTCTTGCAGCATAACAGATGGCCCTAGGCTAGCCTTGCATTCCCTACTGTCCAGGGTCACTGAGACATTTCTCTAGATTTAGACCTAATTAACAATTCAGGAAAATTAAGCTGCAATAAAGGTGAAGCTCAAACAATGAAAAACCATACACATCATGGTGTTTAAAATAACAACTTTCCTTTTTTCTAACTGTTATAATCTTGTAACTACGCAGAAAAATACTCTGGAGCTAGCTGGAAGCTGAGCAAAACCTGATGGTTGCAGTATTTGATTAACTGAGGTACTCAGCCCCATGAGGTGTATTGATTTTTCAGATGTGCTGATTGTATGGCCCTTTACAGCACCAGAGAACAGCTGTCTAAATTTGTGAAAGTTTGGATTAAAATCTTGACTGTCCTATGAACTTTCAGCCACACACTTGAAACAAAAAAAACCCTCAAATCACAGATCCTTAACTGGTTCACTGTACAAGCTTAGATGTGGATACAAATTTGTTGTAATATACCGTTGTTCATATGCTATGCAGAAAAAAAAAAGATGTCTCAATACCTGGCATTACCAGTGGCACTTTCTGTTCCTCTCCACAGAGCTGGTGTTGTCTTGAGAAATCAGGATTACTTCAAAAATTATAAATAAAGGTGGGAGCAATGAGGTACAGGCAAAAATCTCCTCGGCTTTACAACAAAATTTATGCATTTGAGAAAAAAACACCCTGAGGAGTTTTCTGCTCACTGGGACAGTTGCCTGCTGACTGTAGCACAAGGAACTTGAGAGATAACATCTGAGTTCTTTAGGAATCAGCCTCTTTCTTGGGCAGCCAGCTCTCTGCAGAGAGCCCAGTCCCAGTCCTGCCTTGGGGCTTACAGAACACCCACAGCTACACCAGAGGGCACATAAGGGAATTAAGCATGAGAGAATTTGTAGGTACAAATTCTGGGCTGGTCCATGGCCACTCGGACTCTGTTGCAGCACAGGCCCTGTCTCACCACTTTGGCTGTAAGGATATTACAGATGCCTGTGCTGAAAGCCTTGCCAGTATCAAGGTGAAGAACAGTTAATTGCTCCCCCTTGTCCCATGTGCTAGACCATTTTCTTTCTGCACTGGACCAAGGCCCACCTTAAAAAGGGAAGAGTAACTCTGGCAGTAACTGTTGCAGTGTGAAGATGGGGGGTTATGTAATCCCTGGTGAGGTGGGGTTTTTGTGGGTTCTTACACTGTTTGTGTGAGTGACTGAGTGAGATGTTTGATTTCACAGCCCCACTGGAGCACGAGTCCTTCTCAGCGCTGCACCTGCCTGGTGTTAGAGCAGGAGGGCAACTTTGCCCAAAAGCAGGAGTTGGGGCTTGCTGGTCTTCTTTTAATCAAGGACTTTGAAGCTAGATCTTGCTGCCTTCTCTGACATGAGATACAGATATATTTGGCTCTGTACCATTGCAGGAGCTATGGCAAATCCCTTACAGTGCCCTGAAAGCTGTGAGTGGTACACTCCCTAATGTGGTGCACACAGGCCTTGTTAGAAAGAATGCCTCGTGCTGGGAAGCCCTGCCTTGTCGGCTAATAGCAACATTAATGGGGGGCATGAGAGTCATTTTTCATAATTATTTGAGTGGAAAAAGCTAAGAATCACTTAGCTACAGGGTTGCAATTCAAGCGTGCTTTCCCACTACCTCGCAAAATGAAAACCACACCCTAAAGCTGCTGCTAAACCCTTAGGTTAGTTATTAGCAGGTGCTGGCTGCTGCCTGTGGGGGGTTGGGGTGTTGTCCCTTTCGTTCTCTTTACCTACAGAATTTTGTCCCATTTGTTGGGGGGGAGGGGGAACCTGAGGGCCGATACTTGAGAGTATTTGCAAGAGGAAGAGACTTGCCAGGCCCAGGGGGAAAGGGGAAAGGGTGCAGGCAAAGGGAGATCGAGAGCAGCGGGGAAATCATCATTCTCGCTCTGAGGCTGGAGCAGAGTACACACTCAGAGCTGTGGTTGCTTGGAAAAGGAGCTCGCCATAACCCAGGAGCTTCTTTTTTCTGCTGCTGCTTCTGCTTGCCCCACTGGGACGCCGCTGAGACTGCAGGAAGACCGGTGACCCATCTAATCCATCCCTGCACCAGAACTCCTGTGTTCCATCTCAGAGTTCTTCCCTTCTCCTCAGAGGGCCTGTCAGAGCCATCTACAACGACAGACTGCCTACGGGGGTTCGTGAAGGAAGGCCTCCCCCATCCCTCTCCCTGGCTTTGCCACGGGGGTCCCTGACTTTTTCTTTGTAGTTGTTGTTGTTAATACCATAGTTATTGTTCATTTGTATCTTGTTATACTCATTAGTAAAGGACTGTTATTCCTCCCCATATCTTGCCTGAAGGCTGTTTAATTTTAGTAATTCGGAGGGAGGGGGTTTCTAAGGGAGGCTCCTGCCTTTTCCAACAGGTACCTGTCTTCAACGCAAGACACTGCCCTAGAGCTGATTGCCTCTCCTCTGCTCCCATGTGTCTTCTCAGCTACCTTGGCAGACAAGATGTTGAGCAGTGCTCTGAGACGTGGCATGTTTCTGAGTTTAAAGGAACAACATCAACTCAAGGCATAAGCCTTTTGTGAGGGTATTCATTTGGGGTTTAACCCAAGCTCTACCACCTCCACCACCTTAACCACCTTGATGGTAGATTTGGCAATGGCATTCTCCTGCCTTGCAGTAGGTTTCTTCCAAGCATGTTGCTGAGGCCAGAAGGAAGATAGATAGTGAAAACTACTATGAAAAACTGACTTAAAAAAAAAATCTGAAAAACTGTGAAATAATGTTTTGCCGTCTCTTCATACAAACAGAGACAGAAACCATCAGTAAATGTTGTGGGCACAAGGGTGGTCATAAGCATCCCACAGTTCCTCAGAAAGCTCCCAAGGAGTGGCTCAACAATGCTGCATCTTTTGGTTTGGGGTGGTGTTTTTGTTTAATTTTTGTTCATTCGTTTGTTTTTAATGGGTGTTTGGGGTTTGTTTGTTTGTGTGGGGGGGTTTTTTGGTTTTGTTACAGACTATTTTAAGCCTCACTAGGTCTTTTGGGAGCCTGCAAACTCATGTGTCAGCACAGGTGGTGCATGAGGCATTGCCGGGGGAGTGAGGGGGAAAGGAAAAAAATGAAATCTGGCCATCCCACTGCTGGCAAATCCTCCATATTGTGGTGCTGTGGCATCAGAAAGGAGAAATGCTAGAATGTGGCAGTTCACCCCATTTATAACAGTTGTGGTTGCTTCTAGTCATGAACATTAAATATTTGTGGATAGAGATGAGTTATCTAAATAATTTTCATTTGGCCTGCATTATCTCTCCAGTAGTCCCCCACTTCACCCCTGAAATATGTGAGCCTTTTGCTTTTTGACTTGTGGCATCATATGTTTTGGAAGCACATCAGACTGCAGAGGGCAGTCTGCAACGTTCCCAGCAAGGCTGAAACTTGAGTGTTTTAAAAATTAATCATAAATACTTGCTGATTGAAGTAAACACACAAGAAGTCAGCAATTGCCAGCAAGTATCTTTTGCACATCAGACACTTAAAGGGCAAGTATGTTATAAATTGTTGTAGCGGGATGCCTTATTAACTAAGAATTTGGACAGCTTAGGTTTCACCTAATTAGTCTAGCTGCGGCCTGCAAAGGCCTGTAAAGGCCTGGAGTTGTGACGCAGCTGAAAATAGCCTAATCTATGTTTTTGTAGGTTGTACCAATTATAGAGTGTGTTATAGATAAGTTAGAACAATTAGCTAGTATCTTCTTCACAAGAGAATGTAAGCTATGTTACCATACTTAAGGGCAGGTGAAGGACAGAATAAACAGTTTGCCATTTCACATACATCAGTGAAGGCGTCTCTCTTTTCTAACCCAGCTTCTTGTTAAGTTCCTTGCTTCAAATGGCGCCTTGAACAGGGGACTTATTTTTTTTTAATTCGTTAAAGTGTATCTTTTTGTATTTATTCGCTAAAGTGCATCTTTTTGTTAAAAAGATTTTTTCCTCGCTGAGTGCGAGCTGTTCATATTTTTTCGCTAAAGTGTGTTCATTAAAGTGGTTTTTTTTGGGCGATTCTTCATCAGAAAGATCCGATTCTGGGAGCCGGGGAGCTGGAACAAGGGAGAGGTAAGCCCGTTCGGTTTACTCACACGCAACTTTCCTTCCTCTCTAAGAGAGGACCTTCATCAAGCCCTGCTTTTGGGCTCCGACACAGAAAAATATCTGCAGCTCTTGTAACTTTTGCAGCTTTTGGAGTGCTTTGTAGCCTCCTTCCATCAATTAACTCAGTCGCGGCATGCTTGCCAGCTTGCCCCTACCGTGCTGTGCCGCCGGGTGCAGCCGCGAGAGCCGCGAGCAGCCTGAAGGCATCCAGAGCCGCGGTGGCCTGCGCGGGCAAAACAGAGCCCCACAAGCGGCGAGCAGTCTCGCCCCCCTGCCGGCGGCAACTCCGCTTTGCTC